>VZSG01000313.1:0-36352 GCA_013398315.1 Nothoprocta pentlandii | reverse complement strand
TACAAAATATAGAACAAATGAAGAGCAAATCAAGAAAGCAGAGAGGTGAGGGAAAAAAAAATCAGTGAAAGTCTATGAGAATTTAACTCTTCCCTCTCCCAAATGAAAAAAAAAAAATTGCTAGAGGCTTTTTTTGGAATGAAAACTCCCCACTGTTCCTGTTGCTGCTCAGCACTATTTATACGTGATCGCCACTGAATCGTTCAGCCTCTGGCAACCGTGGCGTCCGCCCTGCGGTGGGTAAACAGCAACTCCCCATGCACAATGTGCATAACAAGCTCCCATTTACAAAATATGTTTATCCCACGGTGCGCCTGGGCATGAACGCCACTTTTATTTTATTTTATTTTATTTTATTTTATTTTATTTTATTTTATTTTATTTTATTTTATTTTATTTTATTTTATTTTATTCCTTGTTTCCTGGGCCGCCGGGTACGTGCTCGCACACACACGCGCGCGGCACTGGCACACGCAGCCCCAGCCCAGCCGGGTGCCTCCTGCCTCCCCGCCTCGACATGGTTTAGCAGCCTCTAAAACCGAAGCCATCCGAAGGAAGAGGGCCCAGATGGTGTGGGATGCCTGCCCACATCTCCGAGGCATCAAAGAAACAGGAGGAAAAGTGTTTCTTTTTTTTCTTCTTCTTCTTCTTTTTAAAAAAGTCTTTCCCTGATGCACGCCAAGGGCTGCGCTGAGGCTGAGGCTACTCCAGCAAGTTAGAGACTCTGGGGGATCCTGAAACAGCCCTTAAAAAAGCAAAATGCTCGGATATGCCCCTCTCTGGTCTCCGGCATGGGCCGATGTCGCCCGCTTGGGGACCAAAACCTCAGGCCTCTTCCAAGCAAGCAGAGACCAAAACCCCCTAATTTCCCATTTACCATGCTGATGGATCTCTTGGAGGAATGCCACCCAAGCAGCCCCAAATGCCACCCCAGCGTATTGGCCGGCCTGAGATATCCTCTAAAAAATGCCATGGATATTTCTACCAGGATCGAAGCTGGGCTTCAGTCCATATGGATTTAGCATTAGGGTAAACATATCCGTGAAATAAAGTGAGATTCATCTGGAAAGGGAAATGCCAAGGAGGATTATTTACCTCCTATGCTATATGATTTTTTTTATGAGCCCCTCTGTTTTAGATCAGAGGAAACCCAGTTTATCTCCAGAGTCTTCCTTAAAAGAACGGGTTTGCAGAAGGTTTGACCTGGAGAATAGTTTAATAGCAGTGATAATTGCTTGTAAGATCCTACTGTAGCTGGAACCAAGTCAACGTCTATAAAAATGCCATAATGAATTGATAAAACCATTTCTGAATGTTTTTGCAGTACTTCTTGTCTAAGGATATTTTTGTTTGCAAAGACAAAGGATAGTGCAATGAAGGATACTGTAGGCAGTTTTGCCCTCTCTGAGGTATTTTTATTTTAAAATCATGCTGGAGAGCTAAGAAAAAAGCATGGGCGAAATTTGCAGGTTGTTGCAAAAAGGAGCAGAGGGGCAACTGGTGTGTGCACCCCAGGCCTCTGGTGTCAATGGGGGCTGTGTTTAATCCCCCAGTAACCATCTACATGTAAATGGCCTGGATTTGGGGCAGTGATTTCTGAGTTTTGGAGTTCTTCTCCTCTTCCAGCCATCACAGCAGCCATCCCTTGTCTGAGAATGTGGCAATCCCTTTGAGCCCAAATTACCAAAAATGCTGAGGTTTGCACTGCTGGATTTTTCCTTTGGACCAGAGAACAGTAAAGGAGAGGAAAAACACCACCAGTGATTAGATGAGGAAAATTTCAATCATCAAAATGAAATAAAGAGCTGTTTTCAATGAAGCCCATTACAGGGAGAGGTGGTGTTTTCCTTCCCTCTGTGCACGTGGCTATATCAAACCGTCCTCTATCTGCTTCACAATCAGGGAGCTGGAAAATCTGTGTTTAATTGAGGATGCTGTAAAAATAATCACATAGAAGACTAAACTAGCGTTAAAAATGTGGATTCTTGACTTTTTGCGTTGGCGGGGAACATCTTTCTATTGAAATACTTATAAAGCAGTAAACTATGAGTCAAAATTTCTTCAAGAAAATGTCTTTTCTTGTTATGGTTATTTGACTTCAGAGGGTGTTTCCCAGCTTTTCCAGAAAAAGGAGATGGTGAGGAATGTTTGCTCTGTCTTAAAAGATGGCTTTGTTTTTAATTATCCTTGCTACAGAACACAGTAAGATCTTTCTGCTTCTATTCCTTTTTTTTAGCTCAGATAAAATTCTCTGCATTTCAGCATTTTTTTTCCTCTGCCACAGCTTTTTCCTATTTGAACTGTTATTTATTACTTCTTTACTACCTTTCACACAGTTAAATGAATCTCAATGCCTAACGCTGAAAACACCCCAAAGGAATTTAATTTTATTTCAAGGGTAACATCGCCCTCATGAACAATCTGCCTCCAAACAATGAGAAATTGTTTCTCGAATCCCTTCTACCCTCCTCCTCCTTCCTTGACTCTTCTGTTGAGTTTCAATCCCGCTAGGGGAAAAGCGGTATTTTGTTAGTTTGAAATCAGATTGCTGTTGCCTTTTTAGTACCTTTATAAATCCAGGAACATTAGCTGAAATGAAGTCTAGTGCAAAATGTTTCCTTTCTATGGGACCTAACACATTGAAGGGTGCCAGTAGGTGGTCACTGTTCATAGACTTTAAAATGCAGATTAAGCCCAGCTGAACTGTGCCAAACCTTTTTCAACCCTGTTGAAGTCCAAAATAAATTCACACCTCCTCATTTCTGTCCTATTAATCAATCAATTCAAGAAACAGCAGTCTGTGGTGGGTATCAGTCAGAGACTTGTCTGTTCACTTGGGCTGATGCACAGAGTAAATGTTTTCATATATTTTAAAATTAATTTTATTTCCTGTGTCTATATTTTTAATTTTGTTTTCTTTTGCAAGAATGCAACTGTGACTACCTGTTGTCAGGAAGACCATAAATTCCGAAGTTAAAATAACATTATATTCCAGTATTTGTTTTTCAGGGGAAAAAATCAAAATAGCAATCTAAAAAAAATAAAGAGGAAACTGTGAACCCTGCTTGGTATAAATGTACAATAATAAGATTTATTTTTCATTTGGCTGTTTGAAAGTTCTCTAAGTTTATGCCAACAAACATAGCTAGAGCTCTAGAATGATCATAATCCATTCCAACCAGCACAAAGAAAGGTTTCTTTCTTATGGAGACTTTACTTTCCAACGTTAAATTGTTATGTGGGACATGGGCAGCATTAGCTAATAATAATGACCTCTAATTCTTTGCGCTTTTAATTTTCAGGTTTCCAACAACTTTTTAAAGGCTGATTAGATAAACTTTGCAGGAGCCCCATGGAAGAGGTAAGAAATATTTTCCCCCATCCCATTGCCTGAGGCACAGAGGAATTTAAGCATAATCTGATATTAAATAAGGGGCAAAACAAGGAACGGAATTCAGATGGCTTCTTTCTTTAACTACATGACAAAATACTTCCCTCAAAAAATAATCACAATTCCTGCTTTCATGCTAATGGTATCTGGATGCCGAAGGAGCATCTTGTGATTTGATATGTCCTTGACGTTTCCTGGTTTGCTGAATTAACACAGATGTTTAGAGAAAAGAGCTGAATTAGACATCAGTCTTCTGCATCCCAAATGTAGCATGATCACTTATCTCCCTCAATAATAAAACTATAAACTTAAACAATATAAGTTTGTTTAAGATGTTGCCAAACTTGGAAATACCCATCATCTTTCTGTTTCGTTATTACTCCTTTTCTTGAGAATTCCTAGGTCTTTTTTTTTATTATTATCTGACATGGCATAGATTGAATTTTGCTGAGAATTACCCACAATGACCTAGATTTCATGTTAACAGTTAATTTATAGTACATTATTGGATATAGCTAAAATGATGACTTTTTGCATGTAGTCTACTTTTTTTTTTTTTTTGAATTGACATTGAATTTCATTTTCCATTTCATTATCATCTGGTCCTGATGATCTTGGATAACTTATCATCACCAGCAGACCTAGGTCCCTCTTGTCTTTTCTAGATCATTTTGCAAATAAAGTAAACGGCACAAGTCTTGCCTCAGATTTCTGTTGACTACCATTTTTGAAGTGGCACATTTGTTTCAGTCTTAAGGTTCTTTCCAACCTTTCAGACATTAATCCATGTCAAAATACTTCCTCTAATACCATGAAAGCTTAATTTCTCTAAGAAACTTCTCTGTGGGACTTCGCTGATAAATTTGAAAAGTCTAAGAATTCCAAATAGATTTCTGTAGTCCACATACACAATTACTATGTTATAAAATGCTAATAAATTTATAACTCCTGTATTTTGGAAATGTGATGTCATCTTAATTACATCAAATTTATCTTTGTTTATGCTATCATTGTCTACCAGTTTTATTTGGAGGTTTTATTTATTTACAGGCTGTTTTCACTGGTGGCCAGCGATAGGACGAGGGGTAATGGCCACAAGCTGGAGCACAGGAAGTTCCGTCTCCAGGTGCGGAGGAACTTCTTTACTGTGAGGGTGACAGAGCAGTGGAACAGGCTGCCCAGGGGGGTTGTCTGTGTAGTCTCCTTCTCTGGAGGTCTTCAAAACCCGCCTGGATGCCACCCTGTGCCACATGCTGTAGGTGTGCCTGCTTGAGGAGGAAGGTTGGACTAGATGATCTCTAGAGGTCCCTTCCAACCTTAATATTATGTGATTCTGTGATAATAATATCTCGAGTTCCCAAAATGATGTTTGCAACTCCTTAGAGAAAAATGATTTTATACTTGCTGTCTTTATTTAATCTATTTCATGGCCCTATTTAAATGACAGCTCATGTACCATGGTAAGTAGATTTATTCTTTTGTGAGGGAAATTATTTTTCAACTCTTGAGTGAATGACATGTGATCTTGGCTGTTTGTTGTTCTTAAATTTTATTGTCATGTTCTAAGATATCTGCTAATAATACTTTGTTCTGACACAGTTCTCAATTCTTGAGCTTAATACTCCACAGTGCTTTTTTTTTTTTTTTTCCAAGAGGACTTTAAAAAAAGGTTATTTAGATTTTATGTTACGGTCTTATCTTGTCTAAGAACCGGCTTTACTTCAGATCAACTCCTACTTTTCTGGACATTCTGTAAGGCCTTTTTTGCTAATAAAAGCATTAGAAAATATTATATTAAGGTATTTTAAATGTTTTTGACATAAGATTTTTCAAATTATTTTGAAGCTTAACATTTAATATAACATCACATATTCTCCTGTCCTTCTCTTCGTTGTATAAAACTTACCCATGTAAAAAGCAGATAAATCTGGGGGAATTTTTAGAGGGATTTTTATTTGATTAGTACCATATATAGTCATAATATGTTGTCTTTTAAAAAGCATCTGTGATAACTGCAATCATTTGATTGGGTTAGCTGTTCCTTTTAATTTCTTTTAAATAGATGACTTCCACATTTTCAAATGCTTCTGTTCTTAAACTTAATTATTACAGGGCTGGCTCTCTTTTTTTCCTGATTTCTTTTTTTTTTTTCTCCATCATCCTGTGTCTTGCTGAGACATAAATACTCTCAGTCCTTCCTGTCAACTCCTTTCCATCCCTTTTAGTAGTAGTACCCCAGGATTTTTTTGAACAGGAAACTATCCATTCTTCTAAAAAGTAAAAAGATTATAGTCTTTTTAATAGAAAAAGGCAATTTTGGGGAAGAAATTAATTTCTTCAAGAACACCCATTGTTGCTTTTTTTTTTTTGCTGAAGAAAGAGATGAGCAACAAAAGAAGGTTAAAGTAAGATAACCAGCTCTTATTTCCTACTTCAGCTTAAATGAAATACACTGTTACTATTCATTAATACATGAATAGAAAAGCCCTTTAAAAGGGGGTTATTGTCTTTACCTTTGAAAATGTAGTTATCAAAACTAGAATTATGTTCTATAACCAACAAAACTCAAGGCAACTTAGATCCTCTGAAGCACATAAGATATTTGGGATGTTACAACTGCTCATATAGTTTGGACAAGACTACCTTCACTAGCATTTTGTTTTAATCAATATACAGCCACTTATCAAAGTCCCAGATCCTTTCAGAGCTGTAGAATGAGATGTAAGTGGCTAATTAAGAAACCCTGAGAGCAGCAATTAATTACTTAATAAATCTCAATCTTGCTGAATTGAGTTAGCTCATCACAATCTCCTTTATTCCCTCCTTTATTCACACAATAGGTATAACACCTAATTACCACAGCAAGAACTGAGCTTGGCAAAGTATTTTAAAGAATCACTCTTACCAGTTCAATTTGACCCCAGAGGAGAAAACTTTCCATTTACATCTCCTGGAAATGTGAGTCTGATTTGTTTATAATTCTTGGTCCTTCAGATGTAAAGCTACACAGGCAGAGCTTAGTGCTGAAAGTGTTTAGACATAAAGGGAACTATGTGATGTAGAGTGAGGGTGCAAAAGAAGTAACCTCTAAAGACCCAAGACTGGAGAGATGGGGAAACTATGAGTGCAAGGTGGCAACTGACACATTTCAAGTAGAGTTGGGGGCTCCCAGCTCTTTGGTTGCTCCCAACAGCTTTTGAACAGATTTTCTCTGCTGCTGCTCAGTGTCTAATTCCTTGTAATTTATCACAGAGAGGCCATCCATAACACATGGTTATCTGTGTATTACATGGGTGAGGACCAAGCCATTGGAGGCAGCTAGTTGCAAATATAAGGCCAGCAATGGGGCCTGATGGGTGAGGGCATTACAGGTCTGCTGGGCCATTAGTTATATTGCTAATAGAAGAAGTGGAAGCTTTGCACCACCAGAGATCATTATCCATCTCATAGAAATCTAGGAGACTATATAATATGCTATGTAGTCTCCTATATGGAGTTATCATGAGTGTCATGCGTGGCTCTCCTGTCTTCAACTGCCTGGACACAAAGCAGCATAGAGATCAGCAGTCTTTGAGGAACCAGGGCTGAATTGAGAAATCTCTCCAGTCTTCACAAACATCTTTAGTATCATGTCATGTTGGCAAATGTAAGTTAAAGTAGAGAAGATGGAAATTTGGGTGGTAAATGTGAAGAGAGATGAAATCAAGTACTGAAAAGGGAATTTCTGGTCCACAATGGAGGAGTAATAATAGTGGTGTGTCTTGAAGGAGTAATAATAGCGGTGTGTCTTTAGGACTGGTTGGCCTTTTTCAATGGCCTGCCTAGGGACAGGAAGTGAGGAATGACACAACTGATCTTGGAGCGAAAACTAAGAAGTACTATCAGTGTGGAGGCAGACTGAAGCAAAAGCAGCAGGAAATGTGTGACAGAACACAGCATCATCTGTGAAAAGAAGTTTTTGCTGAAATTGTAACCTTTCTGGTGGCGAGAGGAAGGAGTCAGAAGGCCAACGCTGTCAGGCACCCATGAGGTGACTAATGACCACCAACCTGTTACACCAAACTAAAATGTGATCTAAACATGTATCTTTTAGATACTGCCAAAAGCAGGTAAAGAAATATAAAATGGTGCTGGTTCCAGTGGGAAAATTGCACAGCCATCACAAGTGCATGGGCAAAGAGGTCCCTGATTTATAAGCTGTGCTCCCATACTCATGGGGTCCTTGTAGTTGCACAGTGCCCAAGGTGACATGCAACCAAAGAGTTGACTTTCAAATACACTCTTGCATGCTAGGAGTGAAAGTGAGGGTTTATATCAAGTTTTGATTCACGGGACCAAGTTTCCTGCTATAAGTCACTGCAGAGAGCCACTGACTTCAGTGAGGGACATCATCAATATCTGTTAGCATAGTGTCTGACTTGTGGCTTTACTGAGAAATTGCTTATGTTGTATGTTGAAATGTTCAGTTAAAAATTACAGATGAGCAACTGAAAGGTTATGTATGTTATGTATGTTATATATGTTATGCAATAGCCACAAGCGACTTGGTGATTTCCTACTTAGTAGGAATAAAGAGTATCAACTTATTTTGTTGGTGTATGCAGAAAATGTGTGAGGGAAATGTAGATATTATAATGGTGCTATCAGCAAGAACTGCTTCTGATGTGCCTGTGGCTGGGCTACAGAACTCATACTAATAATTCAAGTTATCCCTATTTAAACTCTAAAAGTCTTCTACTGTGGTAAAATACAAATCTTCAGGAAATGTTCGCACAGACTTAACTAAAAGGAATTTTTTACCAGTTTCAAATCTGTTTATCATTCACTTGCTGAAGATGCCTAATATTTGGAGATATATTGGGATCCTATTCATAGGTACTTCTCGGTAATACAATTCTACTTCCAGCTGCAGAAACCTGTTTACCAAAAGTCTAAGTGATAGAAGAATCCAACTCTAAACTATTCAGCTGACTTATTAAAAACTTAAATTCCTTAGAGGGTCTCATCTGCTTTTTCTAGTGTTACCAAAGTGCCGTTGATCCCCATTGTCTTAGTTGGCATTTTATAGCTCTCAGTGTGTTTTATAAGTCAAGGCAGTGCTCTTCCCCCCATTTTGTAGGTGGAATAGGAAGTAGAGGGACAGAAAGGTATATCAGGAACCCCCTACAGGCTGGGGGGAGAAAAAGAACTTAAAAAAAAATTGCACAAGTCTCTGGAAAAATTCACAGAAGAGAACAGAAATAAATCCTGTAAGTTCCTATATCAATGAGATATAGAATCTGTAAATCTCATGGATGTAGGATCGCAGTTCATGTGACTTATTCAAGCCTATGTCCTTGTTGATCTGAACCTGCTCTACCAGATTCCAGATGATTCCAAGTATTTCTCCATTTGCTGTTATTATTGAAAGCAGCAACAACAAAGAAAGCGATAACCACCTCTAAATTACAGAAAGCAGATCAATTAATCAAAGAAGAAAGAATGTGGGAGCAAGACCACAGTGCAGGTTCTCAGTTTGTCTAGTCTCTGTTTATGAGAGACTCGGTGGCCTGTCAAACCATTTTCACTGTATGATGCTTCTGGATGAAAATGAATCCCTGCTTGGACTGGGGAAGTATGAGCTCAGCCAACAACTAGATTGTTTGCTTTTGGTTTTGTAATTGGTCTTTTCCTTTGCAGAAAAACACATTTATGTTTTATATGTTATAGCACTACCTATAATCTTAATACAGAATTGTATCTTGTCCACAGAATTTGACAGGACAGATTACAAACAAGCCTTATCAATTTTTGAATTCTATGGGTTTTTGAAACAGTTATGTAGAGTCTATGGCTTTCATTGCTATTACATTCTGCAAGATATTTCCAAAGTAAAAGGAATCTTTTGGGAATGCTGGAGGATTGCAAGATGGCTGGACTGATATCATCCCTCTTGCTCCTGAACTAACCCAAGGGTTTAGGATTTTCATCTCTAGGATGGAAAGAGAGACTATCCCAAATTATATTTGTTGTGCTGTAACGTTTTTGTGTCCTTCTGTACAGGTTCAGTGATGTAAAATTAGCTCATCTGCAACTTCTGTGCTCTTTAGTATGACCATTTCATTATATTCCTCCTTTAATACCATGACCACTGAACTTCTGAACAATATGACAAATCTGACAATCCAGATAAATAGTTCAAGAAGCAGAACAGTTCTTTCCTGGCACACAAGGCAATGAGAAGACACCTGATTTTAATTATCTTTTATCACAATCGGTTTGGTCTTGCTATAAAAAGCTCTATAAACAATGGTCAATCTCTGGTTTGTTTTAGCTAATGAATCATTGTTATTTCAGTTTTAGCCCTCCAGATATCAATGATAAGTGGGTCTCAGGGAAGAAACAGAATATAGTGCCAGAAATTAAAACAAAGGATTCTGAAAGCTCAGGCAATCTGATGATCGATCTTCAAAAAACTCACTGGAAAAGAAGACAGCTGTAGGGCTCAGCTGGTCACACCTGATTCTCATGAAAGAAATGATAGAAGAGGATACTGGTTAACAACAGAATACTTACTAGCTCATTGTAAAACCAAGAAGAACTAAGGGACCAAAACAATGCAAGCATAAACCCATTCCGTAAGAAAAGGACTAAGGTGAAGTCAGGGAATTACAGATTTGCAATAAAGTTTGATTTTGACAGTAGGCAATGTCTTGGAGACATTAGTAGAGGATGAGATCACAAAACATCTGGAAAAATATGAACTGATATAAAGGCACTGGAGTAATTTCTGGAAAGGCAAATCATATCCAACAAACTTGATCAAGATTTTGGAGGCAAAACAGAGAGCAAATGAGAGGTGGCACAGTGAGCTGTAATTGCCTGGTGTTTCATGGGGTCTTTAGCATTTTGCCAAACAGCGGATGTAATTGCATATGTTAAATGCATGGTGCACACCATTACAAAATAAATTGTAGTATTATGCAGCAATCAGGAATGGATTAAAATATTAAAACTGACAGATTAACAGGAAAAAAAATTGTTTATTGTTTGTGGGAAAACTTAATTTGACCTTTTGTATCTTCTTCCTGAATTGTGTTCAGGTAGCAAGGCTAACAGACTATAGTTAGTGAGCGGCAATCTGAGGCCATCTAAGTGACTGCATGGGCGTTTCCATTGTATTTTGTATGCAAAAGGCTTTTAAATTACATAACTACCCTCTCCTTTTATAGTTTTAGCAGATTTAATCTTTTTGATTAGACTTGGGATAGTCTTAACTTTGAGATGAGATAGCCATGAAGCATCATGAATAAGGTTTTTTTTTGTTTATTTTGTTTTGTTTTCCATTACAAACAGGAGTTTGCTGCAGAAAGAACTGTGAAAAAGCAGGATTCAAGGCTCTCTGCAGCAATTCTTGCATGCTATAGAGCCCAAATTTCAGTAAGCTCAGCCTGTGGACTACCTGAAGAAAAATTCATGCACCGCTTTCCGAAAGGAGTATCTAAAATTTCTGTATTCACTGTGTGGTCAATGGACGGACACAAATTCAGGTACCTAGGAATAAGCAGCCCAGGAAAATATGTGGATGGATTTGATGCCTGTGGTATAAGTAGGATTTAAAAGTGAACTGAATTTCACCACAAGCTAACTAGTTCTGCTTCTCAGCTAGTGTCATAACCTGGGCTCAGCCTTGTGCTAGTGCAGGTGTAATACCTACCTTTCTGGAAGCAGCTTATTCTTTCCTATGCTGCTTCGCTTACAGTGGCATGCCTTGAATTGTGCATTAATTCTTGTACTCATTCTCTGTTTATTGCACATAAATCTGACATGCATTGGTCAAGTTCTAGTAAGAAAAAATAAACATAAATGTTCCTGAGGGTCTAATTCTAAAATCTCATGAAGGATTTTCATTAGCTCATGAATGCATACGATTTAGAAGGTTGCTTTTACTATACCTGATTTTTTAAGTGCTACAGTGTCATAAAGACAACTTTTCCTGTGCTTTTCCAATTACTTTCTTTATTTGTTCAGAGTGGAAATAAACAAAAGACTTGGCTGAAACACGGCAGAATTTCAGCCTTCAGGATTATATAAAGAAAGTGCAAGGGGCATTTGAAAATAAAATTCTAAAAATTTTCTCTGAAAGGAATCATGTAGATCATCAAATCCAGCCACATGCTACTTCAGTCTTCCATGTAACATGATCTGTTCATAAATTTAGCTTGCTCCTTCATAAAAGTGGTTAGGTTTCTTGCCGTAACTACTCCTATGGGAAGGTTGCACCAAAACCTCGCTCTTCTGACAGTTTGAAGCTATCTTCTAATGTCCTCCTGAAATTTATTCATGGCCAGTTACTACCCATTTGTCCCTGTGCCAAAATCGTCCTGTAGTTTAAACAGTCATATCGCCTTTCAGCTCCTGTTCTGATACTCAAAATAAGCCTCTCCTCTGGTGTATGAAGTTCTACATTCCTTAGATAATCCCTATTGCTCTTCTCTGCGCCATCCTCATTTCCAGTTCATCTTTCTTGATCACAGGTGTCCTGCATGGTGGCTAGTATTCCAGGAGTGAATAGTTTCCCACCTGTGCAATTATATTCACCAATTCTACAGTTTCCAGTTAGGTTCAGCTGAGTGAGTATATGTCAGAAAGATTCTGATCTTAGCCAGGCTAAATGGTCTAATGAAAACAATTCCCAGGATGTTTCCATAGTTCTTCCATAGTTCCATCTAGATGAGAGACAGGCTTAATGAACTGTAATAAAATCTATCCTCTTCCATCGATTTCTACGTTAGGATTTGTGCTTTTGTCTTTGACTTGGCTAGAATGCAAATTGCATCTTTGCATCTGAAATAATGTTAAGAGTCACAGCACAGGGACAGAAACAAGTTACCATGCCGTGGCAAGCTACCACATGCCAGCTTAACTGCCACAATTGTCTGTATTTCTTGCAAATGTGATATAATGCAACACGATTTTACTCACAATGAGAGAAGATGAAGATATATTGTGTAAGTTATCGGATGCTGTGGATGAGGATTTTAAGTCGTCTCCACTAAATGATCAATTTTAATAGGACTAAACTAAGACTCTCAAATTTAGTGCCTCTATATACGGCAGGTTGTGTTATGATCAGTATGGATATGATCAACACAGTCAATGGAGAGACAGAGAAGACAGACTATTCAGCTGGCCACTTATCTGCTAGTCACTCAGATGTTCCGGTAGTCAACAGAGGGAGAGGGCCACTTTCAGATAGCATTTTATACCACTTAACTTCAGACAGGTGGGTTAGAATCTCCCCTCATTAATATATAATAATTCACACTGCTCATAATCAGATTGTCAGATTATTCACAGTATGTCCAGGTATTTCTGGTGGAGTTGGACCAGAAATATGGACCCAGCATCAACTCTAACAATAACTTTTTAAAGAATTTTTAATACATAGACTATATGTTCTGTTTATATGGTGACTAGTGATAAACTAGCACCCTCCTTGCTAGTGCTCTTTGAGTAAGGAAAAGTATGGCTAGACTGTGTGTTTACTGATGCAGGGTGCAGGATGAGGAGCCTAGATACTTTTAGGTAGTTAAATATAGGTGTCTATGTAACTAGACCGTTACAGCTCCTATGGCTCCTACTGCTCCTACTGCATAAGAGTTACTGCTCTGGTCAGACAAAATCAAGTTCATATTCTTGGTGCCACCAGTGGAGTCTACTAAGAATTCCAGTTCATGCTAAGTTAGACACATCCATTACCTGCTTCAGTTGCCTCATGCCACCTAAAGTATCCCAGATGTTGCTCGAGCAGGTCCTATTACAGTCTTGGTGTCTTGGCTAGTCAATGCATTTCATGTTTTGGAGTATGTTTCCATTGCCTAAATTGTGACCTAAGAGACCTACTGATAAATGCCTATATTTACCTTAACTTTAGGGCTAGTTCCAAGCTATGTATGTTTTCAATGTCCATCAAGAACAGGTTTCACTGTACTTTCACGTGAGTGATTGAGAGAGACTCTCAGCCAGAGGCTTTGGAATAAAACCTGGGAAGGACTTTCTGTGATTGTTCCCATATCTGGAGGAAGGATAATCTTCCTTTGCCTAGCAATATTTCCAAGCAATCCTAGTTCCTTTATTAAGCAATTGAGGCTCCACATACTCCTGAAGCTTCCGACAGTTCTCCTGTTGCCTTAAACCAAACATAGCTACTTATTAATGTTGCTCCTCATAACCATTTCCAAGCAGGGGCAAATGTTCTTTTCTGCCATCCTTGAAGACCTTTGAAACAGTTAGCCAGAGCTTACAATCCAAGTCAGGCCACAGGTTAGAGTTGAGAAATTATTTATATTGGCAATATTTTTTCTCTATGTGTTTCAAATAAAGCAAAGAAAAAAAAAAAAGCCCAAGAAAACTCTGTTGTAGCTTCCCACCCTTTTTAATAAATATTTTATTTATTTTCAGAATAGTTTGATTTGATTTCCTTGAAATATTGCAACATAGAAAAAAAAAATGTCCCTAGCTGAGAAACTTTTATATCAAGTTTCAACCTTTCTGCTGTTGGTTTTTTTCAGGAGAAATTACAAAACTCTGAAAACAGGAGGGTTTATAATGAAAGTGCTGGCAGGGCCTTAGTTGTAGCATTTCCAGATGCAATTAGGGCTGGGCAAGTAGAATTGGATAAAATGAGAAGTGACCCAAAGTCATTGTCAAAGCCTTGAACTGAACTGAACCTGAAACTCTTTGGGAGTTGAAAACTTTTGATTTCTGTATTTCATTTTCTCTCTCTCTCTCTCTCTCTCTTTTTCTTTTTTTTTTTTTTTTTTTCTTTTTTTTTTTTTTTTTTTTTTTTTTTTTTTTTTTTTTTTTTTTTTTTTTTTTTTTTTTTTTTTTTTTTTTTTAAAGCACGAGCATATTTCATCTTAAGATGGAAATGCATGTCTCTCATTGAACATGGAGAACTTTTTGTGGCAAAGCATTTATGCTTCCAGTCACAGGAAACAGAAAGGCATTGAAGTAAGCACCTTCTAGCTCTGAACACCTTCAAACTTGGGAAATGATATATACAGCCTTGTAGCTGTATAATAAGCCAAAGCAAATTTCTTGGATTTGCATAATTTGAGACTTTGCATCACATTTGGCTCTAGATTCAGACTCTGCAATACAAGGTCATCCCACAATAACTCAAGGAACTTTTTATAGCTTTAGATATGCACAAACACACATCCCACATAAGTCCATAGGAGCCCCAAGTGTATATTCACAGCAAGGCTATTACATTTTAATTTTTTCCATGTTTTTTGAATTTCCATGTTTGACTGTGGAAAAAAATCAGTATCTTTTCAGAAGGTGTTCTATTTACTGGATGTTCAGTGGATTTGCTGCTATTGCAGTGGATATAGATACATAGTATGAAGACCTGAACCATGTGAAAGTGGAACAAGTGGAACAGAGACTATATATATCTTTCGGGAAAAGAGACACTGTCTCTGAAATGGACTTCTGAATATCAAACTTTACAGAAAGCAAAACTATCAAAACAAAACAGAACTGTAGAGGTCCAAGATATTTTTGAATTTGTAGTTGAAAATGCAGGGAGGTTCTCACTCCTGGATTTATTTTTCCATGCTGTCCCCTTGACTTGAATTTTGCATCTCATACTTAGGTTTTAAACAGGACTTTCCCTCTATGTCTCATTATTTGTTCTATAAGGAAAACAAATACAGACATTCTTTTTCATTTTCTGGGTCTAGTAAATGGATTGAGAATGGCTATCTTGTACCTCTAAGTGCTCACACACTTTTCCTTCAGTGGCAACATATTCCTGATACCCATTGGTATTTCATTCTGAATCCATGTCTCTGATGAGCTGATTCTTCCCTAACTACGTGCTCTGCCATTGTGGCATATAGATGGAGATGATAAAAAAACCAATAATTAGTAAGAGATCTCAAGAATATCTGGGTGCTGAGAAGCAATGTTTGCAACTCTGGAGGTGACACTTTTTTTCCTTTCAGCTGATATCTTGTCTAGTGTTATGGTATTGTGTTAGGTGAGTTTGAAAGAGCCTTAACTCACATGAGATTTAAACCTGAGGCCCTGTCTGACTGCAGTTAGTACTTTATTTGGGGAGAAATTATGGTATTAGAGATGTCAGCAAATGATAGGAAATAGGTATTTCTCTTACTGTGACAGTATAGTGACAGTATAGAAAAACAGTTGCAATATAAGTCTAAAAACCTAGTTTGGGGTAGCAGTACATAAGTAAGATACATGCTTTTTCTTTACCTGATGTAACCATGTGTAAAGAAAAGAGCTAAATAGTGAGCAAAGGAGTGCTGGTCATTTGTCCATCCCCAAACTCAAAACAAGATTAGCTGTAAACTTGGTAGCAACTACAGATCTATTCCATAATAAAAGCCATTGGGAAAGTGCATTGTACAGAATAAGATCAGGTCCTTGAGGAAAACTAATGGATATATTCTATCCACTTACCTCTGATCATTAATAAGTACTTTGTGCATGCAGATAGGAACAGACCCAGTTGACTGTAGTTTTACCTACATCGTGCTTGTTTGTATTGCTCATGACAGGGTCATGAAGGACAGTGTCAAAAGCATTACTCAAGCCTAAATATGACATAAAGCATCTAGCTGTTTTAGATGGACATTTCGTTGGTTTGATTTGAGTTATTTTTGATAAATTAATCTTTAGTTGGTTTGATTTATTTTTGATAAATTAATCTCAGATATTTCTTGTAACCTTCTGGGATTAAAAAAAAAAAAAGTAGAGAGATTTAAGACACAGTTTTAGTTTTTATTCTAATAGAAAAAAAATACTATTCAAGGAATTGTCCTAGGAATCCTGAGTAAGTATCATTGAAGTGCCAACCTCTTTTTTTTCTCTCTCTCTTTTTTTTTTTTAAGATAGGCACTATATTTGATCTAGTCATTTGTGATTTCACCCATCCTTTGGGAATTATTGGAGATAATGGCTAATATGCCGTTTTCAAACTTGCTGAAACAAACTGGACAAATTTTCTTGCTTATTATAACTGTGTTTCTAAATTGCATTTCCTGGAGACCTTATCCAAAATTACTCTCTGTATATTAAAATAGCAACAGTAACAAAAGCAGGTAGTATCTCCAGGGCTTTCTGTTCCTCATACTTTTTATATATCTTAGCAGGTTTTTACTATCCTAATAATGTTTGCTAAGTAGGAAAGTAGCATCATTAAATAGTGATGTGAATTGTCCCTGCTCACATGATACAAGCTAAAATCTAAAATAGGCTTTAAAAATACCTGCATCCTAGCCCTGCATTTTCTCCCAAAATAGTTATATTGAATTGTTTTATTTGAGGCATAAAACCTCAGCAATAACTTAATGGTCCTTGCTGCATCATCAGCAGTGCTGAGTGTATTCAAAGACTCGACTCTTAATTTGCTTTTTTTATACATATATTATAAATGCACACATACATACGATGTCTTAAATAGAATTTATACCTTTTTACTACTTTGGGCTTATGGCATTGGTATTCATGAACTGCACCCAATAAGTGATAGGATGTAGTCACCTTGTTTTGAAAGCAAGAGAATTTAATAGTGTGGGTATGACCAGAGTGTGTCAGTTAACCTCAGGCTCAGAGAACAAATCCTGGCGATATTTAGATTACTGCTTTAGACATATCGTTAGCGTTGCTAGTTTGTCACTAGGTAGTGCTAATCTAGGCTTTCACTAGTGTAGAATGACAGTGAAAAGTCAAAAACTTTGAAGGTTAAGTTTGAATGAGCAATGATGTGGGGCATCAAACTGAAAGTTGGACCTTTCTCCAGTGATAATCCATTGCCCAACATGGTATACCATCCCATGGTATGCTATCTCACAAGCAGCTACGCAATATTTTGGAATTTCCCATCAGTGGACAGAACAGCTACACAAACACTAACAATCTTTTAACAAACTTGTTTTTGTTTTTTTTGAATAGCTCAGTGTCAGGCATTGAGATCTGCAGGTGTAGAGATACATGCCAATGCTTGCAGACATCAATGTGAAGTCATAACAGAAAGAAAAAAAATCCAAAAACCCTGTAAGTAGAAATTAAGTAGAAATATGTCCTCAGTAGTTTAAAGCCAGATCTCAATTTCCTTAGATACTGAGCATTTTTATGAACAGACAAGGCGAAGACTACTATCTGATAATTTCTAAAGCTTCAGGAGACTGTGAAAAGTATCAACAATTGCGGCTATGGCTTGTATTACCTCAAAGTTGCAACTTCCACTTCCCCCATTCATAAGCTAAATGTCAACTATTTCATGGGTTTTCTTTTTGGTTTTCTTTTTAGGTAGTCATTAGGAGCTGTACTTTTATAATAGAATATCAGTGTACTAAATGCTGTACCAACTTGAAACAGAAAGACAGAGCATCCTACATTAAGCTTATATAAACACACAAGAAGGGAAAACAGATGGGCAGAGAGATGGAGACCAAAACAAAGCAATGATACTCTGCTGAGATGCCTGCAAATTTGGAGACATAATGGAAAACAAAGTTTCTTAAAACAATTCAGTATAATGATGAACACAGAAACAATTGATGCTCCTCCTTTGTACACTTGCTCGTACTAGTTTTCTCTTGATATGAGGATGAATTGATATATTTATCAGATTTTAGTAGATTTTGAGGTACATGAATGGTAGTGACAGGAATTAGCAATGAGAACTGTATTTTCCAATGTAAGGTTATATTAAAAAATTGCTGTTTGTTATGTTATTTTTTTTAATATGAGTGAAGAATGTAATACTTGTGAATGGAGTGGCAGCGCATGGGGATTGTCAATATGAGAGTAGAATTTTTACTGGAAATTTTGCCTTATATTTAATTTGAAGACCTGCCTACTGTTGATTAGGTAGCTTCTCATATATCCTATTTTGCTAGTCAGACTGGCAGTAATGTTACCTATTAACTCAGCAAGTGTTTCATGGAAAAGGAAGCATTATGAGGGCAGGGTTTCAAATAGTTTCAAGGTGGGGGTGACTTTTACAAACTGCACACGCACCTTTTAGTGGTTAAAGGACATGTTTATTTCTTGCAGTATTGGTTTGATTAAAACAGTTCCTCTTGCAAGTATTTAAAAGGCGACTTTAAAATGGTGCCTGAACACCTGCAGGTCTAGAACTGGTCAGGTTGTTTTCAGCCTGTCATTCTAAGTCTGTTTTGCAAAGCCATTCTGCATGTGCAGGATGTCTGTGCATGTGTATGTGCATACACATGAGTATTTATAATGTATATGCATGCATTAGTACAGGTACCTTTAGATTTACTGGCTTCTATGGTCTTCCTTCTCGGTACTTATAATACTGTCAAACTTTGCATGTTGAAACTGAATTTTTGATATTTCTTTTTTAAACTTCAATTTTTAAAACTGTTCAAATGGTTTGAGAGCATAGCTCTCTCAAAATAAGACAGGATGCAGAAAAGAGAAGAGCTAGGAGGAGTGAGAAAAATAGATGCTTTTTGTGGATGAAATTCAGGACTGGTAAAGAGACTCTGATATTAAAATGAGGGTGTCATGCAACCATGCATGCACCCATGTTGTCATAACTGATAACCTGAGGGCCCCTCAGAGCTAACAGCAAGGCAACCTGACCCTAAGACTGGAATTCATTTCACCCAGCTGTATTGCTTCACAATGTAAATTTCTGCATCTGAGCCAAATTCCTCTTATATCCCTGGGAGAGGAAAAGGTGCTTGAAAGACATTCCTCCTCCTAGAGCAGTCATCAGCCACTGTAAGAGCCTTTCTCCTTGCGAGCTGCTGATTTCTGCTTGGTCTTTCTTCAACTGCTATCAGCTGCAGCCTGAGAGGGTGCAGCTCATCTTGCATGGGGCCGGAAGACTCCCAGTCTGCTGATGGCAAGGTCTCCAGATGACTCTATGTGATCAAGTTTCTGGACTGTATCTGGCTGATAAATAGCTTTGGGAATTAGAGAAAGCGGCTTTCTATGTTGAAAGAAAATCCTTGAAGTCACAAATCCTGCCAGAAGGTGTTTAAAATCAGTTTTAAAAATTAGAATAAAAATAGCAGATGACAGTTAGTTGAACTAGATTCTGACCTGACCTGTTCAAAACAGAACATTTTGATTTTGTTGCTGAAATGCCTCCTGCTGACTGCTAACTGTGTAAACATTTGAATCTGGTAAAGCTCTAAAATGAGCAGAATGGGCAACACTTGCTAAGGTGATGATGACCTAAGCCCTTTTGATGTAGAAATCCTCTGCTCTGTCTCCATCTGCTACCTCAGCCCTCTGGGCACTGTTTTACACAATATCGGTGTGTATCCCAGAAGAAGGTGACAGGTTGGTCCTTGAAAATTCTTGATGGAAAATCACAGCAGTTTCTGAAGCATGCTTCTGAGATTGGTAATTATGTCCACTGTGTCTCATTGGTGTGCTCTCTCAGATGAAGGCACATTAAGGTATTGCATATCATAGAAGTGAGCAGTATTCCATACTATTTTATGAAAGCTTAAGAATAGCCTGTTTATGTTTCTGTCATGTGCAATGTTTTTAAGTGTTATAAATTATTTTTAGCAGGCTGATTAATAGTGCTTTACACTCAGGATGATAAAAGTAAGTTAATTCTTTGGTCTATGGAACAATTCGCATTTGGTCCAGAAATCTTTGGCAAGTTAGAACTATGCAACAGACCTTTGGTTAGAGCCAGCTTGAGCTTTGGTGAGCCCACAAAGTGCAATGCCATGCAGAAGAACCAGGCTGGGCAGAGCACCATGGGATTGGGCTTGTGGTAGTGTCAAAGCTCCTCAAAGATGCCAAGAGCCAGGCACATAAAGAGTATCAGTCAGCTCCACATTCAATGCTCAGCCCCCTACTTCACACCATCTTATTTCTCAAATCTTTGTCCAAAACATCCTAGTAAAAAAAATTATTCAGCTTGTCACACAAGAGCCTGGGAGTGAGGCCAAAGACACTAACTGCAGCCTCCTTTGCTGTTGTCACCTCCTGCTCCTCTCAGCATATGGTCTCAAATGCCAGTATAGAGCCCTGTGTCCAAGGGCCAGGTGAAAACGCACTGTTCAGTCCTGTGCCTGTATGAGTTTAAAAACAGAATAAAGACCACAAAGATAGATATTATTATATCTATCTATATTATTATATCTATTATTATATTAGGTATATTATTAGGAGAAGGATTATTTTTTTTAATGGTCAGTATTTATGCTGCTCTTGTCATAACAGCTTTCTGGTTGGGGAGTAATAAAAATCCCATTTTCTACTTCTGTTTTTTGACCTTTAAGGCATCTTTCTGGGCTCAGCTCATCATGGTATTTGTGGGAGCTCTGTTATTTGAAAAACCCTTCATGCGAATTGACAATTTTCCTCTTTGCTTCATATACAATAATCACAAATCACTCGGTCAGATCACCTGCTATTTTAGTTCCAAGAAGAAATCAAGATATTCTGAACATGCTTTTGGACCAAAGAACATCTCCGCCATCTATTCAGGGTCACTGATAAGCTAAAAGTCAATGAAAAAAAATATATATCAACTCCTGAGTTGCAAAACTGAGAGTACCCATAGAAATCACTGTCATTTTCAGCAGATTCTATTGCCTCCAGTGTCTGCAAATAAACTCATTTGGCCAAATCGCAAAAAGGAAAAGGGTGTGGGGAAAGGAAATAATAATTGCTACAGCTATCAATGTCTACATCATTTACATGTTGGAGCTATTCCAAGTAACTTTGCCTCTTTTGGAAGCTACTGTTTACTTCGTTTGCTTTGTACTGTACTAACCACTCCAATAAATTCAATGCTGTTCCTATGGCTCAGGATAGCTGTCATTTGAGTTTATGAATGTGAGATTTGTTTGGCTTCCTGCTCCCCAATGAGTGACTGGAGTTAGAAAGTGCAATTATGTTTGAGCAGAGGGAGAGAGATGCTGCTAGAAGGCAAACTGAACAGACATTGTGAATATTTATTTTTTTTAGATAGAAGGCAGTTGTATTTATGTGCAGTTGTAAAACAGAAAAGATATTGGGTTCTGGTATAGAAATTATATACTAACTCTAAAAAATGTATACAGTGAAAGCCTATAATAGAAACTTATTCCAGCAGAATCATTTTTTTCAACAAACATGTAGATTGGCATGCGGAGCATGCTGTGCTGAAGAGATCGAAGCTTGATTGTGGTTTCATATCTGACATTCCTGAGCAAACAGAGAACTGTGGTCCTTATTCATAGCATTTCGGGCTGGGGGTTGGAGAGGGGACATTGCCATGCAGAATGGCTCTTAGTTTCACAAGCAGGATGGGAAGCAAGAGAAGAAGCAATTTTCTCCTCCCTCATTTTAACTCCTCTGCTCTCTGTGGGTTATTTGAATGTGGCAGCACTGAGGTAAAATGTCAAAAGAAAGTGGAGAATTTTATCCTTCTAAATCATATCAAATCAATTAATTTGCTAAAGAAGGCCTAACAAATGTAATGCATTAAAATAAGCAGGGAGCAGATTCTTCTATTTTCATGAGCTACTTGGGCTTCACAGGGGGAAATCAGGAATGGGATTTAGTTATCCATTTTAGAGTTGAGCAAACTGTTACATGCTTATAGATTTCAGGAGAACAAGTTATTTTGAGCTTTGTCTTTTTTTGCGATGTGGAGTCCTCATGAAACTGGTGGCACTTCCTATCTTCAAAAAAAAAAGCAAGAAAAAAAAAAAACCAAACAAAAAAATGTTTTCCTAATACACTAACATAAAGGGAGTTCTTGTGTTAAAATACATGATCTATGAAGTGACAAGGAGCAGTGAAGACATCATCCAAGCCAAGCTGACTTCACTGTAAATGTAAAAATTCATATGGTTATATTATGGACTACCTTCTGAAGGTAAATGAAAAAGAATATATTCCAGGATTATATTTTAAGTCTAAATTGTTGTGTCATGACATGAAAAACTGGATATGTACTAGCCGGACATCATGTGGAGCAACTTTCTAAGCAGACTCTGCCAGGAGATTTAATTGAGAAACAGAGTTGTAAGGCTTGAAAAAGGGTTCTTTGATCCTTCAGTGACCCTGAATTTGGTACTGATTAAACTAATTTTCTATGGAATATGTTTGGGAACATGGCAAGCTTGGAATATTTTTTCTGTTCAAATGAAATGAAAGTCTGAGACTTTCAGGTCCCATTTTTCACCAAAAAAAAAATCAAAAAAAAAATTTCTTTGAAATTGTATGTCTCTGATCTCATCTCACTTTAGCCTATTTATGGCACAATTATAAGGTCTTTTCAGTGATCTTATCTCAGTTTTGCTCATATTGTTCATAGAGGCAACAGAGGAGCCTCATTGGGATGTGACTCAAAAGTTTATGCAAAAAATGTCGTTTGTTTTCTTGCTTCCTACTAGTTTCACTGAGTGATGTGTTGCTGAGGAAAAGCTGACTAACACAGTAGACATGGAACCTGGAATACGTGCAGCACAGCACATCTGGGGAGGTATCTGGAAGTTAAAGAAACTCAGGGCAGAAAGGTCTAAAGCAGAAGTGATGAAGGTGATTTATTATAGAGATTTTCAAACAAGATACATTTTCTGTTGTAAGAAATTATGTCATTCTTAATTCTACTTTCTACTCCAGATCCCCCAAAAAAACCCTTCTTCCTTAAAAGTTATATTTAGGTAGAAAGCTGATATGTGTAACTGAAAGATATTAAACATGGTCCCTCTGGTGGGATTCATATCACCAGACTCTAAATGCTTATAATGGAGATCTCTCCATCTAACCTAGTCACTTGAGCCTTACTTCATGGAAAGAAATGGGTATGTGTAGGAAGTGATTTCTCAAGCCTGTTATAGACATTACATTTTACTGAGAGGATCAATGTCCCAGAGGAGTCAGTCCATTCACAAGGTCTACAAGAGGAGATAGGCATCTATGTTGCATGGTTTGAGGAGTCCCATCCTTTCCATCAGGAAGAATCTTGAGTCTTTTATAAAATGATTACACTTCCCCTTAAAGCAGACAAGGCATTTGGTTACTGTTCTCACTGGAAGATGGTTTCAGACTTTGATCATCTGGAAGACAGAAACTTATTTATAATTTTGAGTGTAAGTGTACTCCTTGCCAACAGAAAACCCATTTCTGAAACTTCAGCCACTATCTTTCTCTCACTCTCTACCCTTTTTTTCTTGATGAGAAAGAACAAACATAGACCTCCACTGAAGGATGTGGAAGCCAACTGATTTTAAACTCCTTTCAGTTAGGAGACTTCAGTGAGGAACAGGTTTTTCAAATATTCTTCACTCAGCTCTTTTTGAATGATGTATTCAGTGTCCTAGATCAGCAATCAGCTAAAAATACTTCAGCTTCTCTCATTTTTATTCAGAATTTACTTGACAAACTTGGTCAGGTTCTGATGTAATCTATATTCAGATTGAAAAACATGCATTTGTGGGAGTATCTCAGAATACAATGGTGGTTGTCATATCCTACTTTTCTCAGAGGGGTTTTCTTATTATACATGATATCAGAGTGCTGTGTTTTATACTGAGCCCTCTGAAAGAAAATATGAGGCTGCATATCCAAAAACACAGGACTGACGTATTTTAAGGGGTAAATGATATTGAGTCTTTAGTAAAAAAAAGGCTGCAGAAAAATTAAAGCAATCTGCTAGAGTTGCCATTAAACATATGGATGCCAGATTTGAACAGTGAAACCCCTCACATCATTTGAATGCTTTGACTTTTCACAGTGGTCTAAGTATGATTAAGGACTGCCCTCTTTGACTATGTACAAATCAAAAACTCATTTCTTCTATGTAAGAAGGAGGAGAGCTCTTTTGGTTGCTTAGCTGATCGATGATCATCGACAATGAGCATTGATTGCCCTTGATGATATATTATTATTTATAGGAATATTGTTACTCAGTCTTCTAATGGTGACATCATGAAATTAGTCACAAGAAGCCCTCATTCTCCTTGACATGGGCATGAGGATCAGATGTAGGCAGGAGTGAATAGTCCAAAGGGAAATCCTCTCTGGCTTCTGACTGCTCCTGGAAGGGGCTGTTGTGAGGGTTCGCTAGCCATCTGGAATGGCACAAGGCTAATCAGAGCCATCCATTTTAATGGTTCATTTATCTATTCACTGATCATGAACATTCTTTCACCGTCTTTAGCAAGTGAATTTTGGGAATCAGACCAACAAAGTAAGCATATGAGGCTCATCTGCAATTAATTGGTCTTGAATTAACTGAGAGTTTCAAATTCCCAGTTCTTTCTGGGAAATTAACTACATTAAGTAGATTAACTAGACCACTATTTACCCACACAGGAGTTATGGTTTAATTTAGCAGGAAGGGTTAAACTGATTTGGCCAAATGGAGTTGGGAAATGGTTGAGTTGAATCCAAACCATTAATGGAGTAAAGGTGATGACTGGAGAAAAGTTGAGAATAAACTGGAGTGTTTGAAAGAGAAAATCTCAAGAGAAATAGCCCCAAACCATTCAAGATGGACTTTCTGTCAGGAAACTGGGAGAAGACTGAAAACAGCGATGCTCACAGAAGTCTAGGAATGCTTCTCTACACTAAACGAAGAAAGAGTAGCCCTCCAGTCTAGCTAAGAGCTTTATTGCCTCTGGAGGTGCCTCTTTCTCAATTGATTATAGAGAAGCTGAAGGCAATTATGCTACTAATTTTAGTAGCTCCTCTCTGTGCCTAAAGTTAGGCAAAGTGAGTATGGACTTTAGAATTATATTCAGACTACTTCCAAATTTTGTTAGTAAGATAGACTGTCAAGCTTTTATATTTTTGTCCACTGATTGCACAGTAAATGGTCTAAAATATATGGCTGAAGCTGTACTTGGGGACAAACCAGAAGCCTGTCAAAGGCCACCAGGAGAATGGGAAGTTATTTGGACAGGTTCCGATGGAGCTCAGGTGGATCTGATTATAAGGACATTTGTAGGCTTCCAGTCTCATGAAGCCCCACTCTCTTCATTTTAGCGAACATTTCTGGGCAATGTACGTGGCTCTCCAACGATGGTGGTTTTCGCTGATTACTTTAAGAGGGCAGGTTTACTTTCTGGTCCTGTGCATTCAGCACTAGCCCCAAATCCTGATTATCTGGTACTTGATTTTAAACACAGTTCATTTAACTGCTAGCACTGAACACTGAGACATTTTCATGAATTTTTCTCCCACAATTTTGCTCAGGAGGTGCCAACTCCAGACACAGATGGATTACTGCACCTGTGTCTGAGCATGTAGCTGTGTATACTCCACTTGTAAGAGTCAAATCTTCATAGCTCAATGGTGAAAAGATATTTTAGTGTGACAGGGCCCAAGCAGCTATTCAGGTGCTCTGCTTGAGACCACTGTCTTTGCACTTTAATCTCCAAACCACTTGCTCTGGTTTCTTCTCTGCATCTGCTCTCTGAGTTCCTCAGACATCTTGACACAAACCCTATCACACTTGACTCAGATCCCACTGCTCACCCCAAGTGACAGTCAAGCGTTGAGCTGATGGGATGAGCCGCTCAGAACAGCAAGCTGTCTCCAGAAAGCTGCTTCATACTTTCAATGTCCAAATGGCTAGCTCTGTGCATTTGACCTTGAGCACCTGGCTATATATATGTATATCTATGTATATATACATATACATACACATATTCTGGGCAGTTTGTTCTGTACTGCTTACATTGCAGCTCCATTTAAGCTCTGTGTTTTAAATATCTCCCTAGAGCCATGATTTAAATTGAGTGAAGTTGACCACTTACATGAAAAGCCATCTTCTACTGAATCCCATCCATATTCTGGCTTATGTATGCCAAAAATATTATATACACCCCCTTCCCTCATGAAATATGCATATAAAATGCCCTCTGAATGGTACCTAAAGAATTCATGGTGCCTGACCACATTACAGTAACGAGCATGGTGGAACCTAGCAATGTAAAAGCTGCTTTGTGACTCTTACAGAGATGATGCCCTTTTCAGGAAATTAATATATAGGAGAAGTCCCAATATGCAGGCAAGATTCATGTGTATTATTCTGTAAGGGTTATTCATGTCTTTGGAAAGAGCATTTCAGCTGTACTCATTTACAATATTTAGTGTTCTTGATAAATATTTGCAGGTGAGAACTACAGAATATATGTGTATATATATATATCTGAAATATACATATATTCTGTCATGAGTAAGGTATTTTAAACTGTAGTTCTCCAAACTCTTACCTGAGTTCTCACTTGGGAGTAGGTGAAATTTAGGTCTGTGGTTAATATACAAGCATTCTCTTAACTAAAAAATGAACAAGGAAAGACTGAATTAAAATTTATAAATATTTCTCACAGAAAATTAATTGAATGAGTGGAAAAATGTTCACTTTCTATTCTCACTTTGCTGAGATATTGGGGAAATTTTTTATTATTATTATTATGTAGCAACAAATGAATTAATACAACTTCTGTAAGAGATTCAAGCTTAATAGAGAATCAGGAACTGGGAAATTTATCATTTATTCTTCCTGTGTTCAATTTTTCATCTTTAAGTGGAGATGGTTTCATTTCATTGTATGGTAAGCTGAACTTGTATTTTTGACTTGTCGTGCTCTGATTTTTACATCTCTAAAATGTTTTGAACTTTCAGTAAATGTCAGTCTTGTCCTTATTTGTTACTGACAATAACCTGTTAGGGGAGCTTGGGAATAAATGACTCATTATTACAGTAGCACTTAGGAATCTTATCTGAGTTTGCAACCTGTTGTGGTAGACCCTGTCACTACATGTAACAGGAGACACTTGCTGCCCTGAAGAGTTTTTCAGTCTAAATGAATTCAGTAGAGGAAGGAAGTCTGCAATTTGTTTTTCTCATTTAAAAGCAGAACAGAAACCCAGAGGTATCAAATGAATTGTTAGGGATCATTCAGGCAAATGGTGGTAGAGCCAGAACCTGAACCGGCATCTCCTGCCTGCTTGTATTGTGTTTGTCCCACAAGATCTCCTTTCTTTTCTGCTATTGAAGCCTGTATTCCAATTAAAGACATAGCTTTTCATTGTAGTTGGGACCTGTCAGAAAAGAGGGAGGAAATATTTCTGAAAAGAAGGTGAGGAGACAGATGGGGAAAGCATGAAGGAAAGCCTGCGTTACTTGCTCAGTCGCATCTTGCATTAGTCACTATTATTAATATCGCCTTGTTGAGTGAAGGAAAGAATTACCAAATTTACACGAAGCTCAGCAGGAAGAAATCACCTTATCTGAAAGCCCTTTTGTAGCTTGCAGAGCCCTGGGTCTACACAACAATGTGTCAGGCTTAATAAAACAAGCGGAGAGAGTGTGAACACGTCCACTTAGTAACAGAGCTGTGGACAAGTGAATAAACACTCCGCTGTGTATGTGTGTGTTAGAGGTCAGTGGGTGCTAGTCCAAAAGGCATCTGTCTCCTTTTCTGGCAGGCACTTCTGAAAAAAAGCAGCATGCTGCATCTCTGACTTCTGTAACCATTGCACAGCAGCCAGCGTGATATCAGAGCTCCAAGAGGCCAAATCAGTGTCTGGCTCTCCTCCCAAATCTTATTAAGGCTGGCTAGGGCTGTTTGCATATCATTTTCCACATAAGTGATTTGAATTTGTGATTAGTTAAAGCAAATTTTTTTTAATGGTCTAATAAAACAGGGACTTAGTCAAGAGTTGTGAATAATTTAACTAAAGAATTTTGCAATCACTCTTGAATAAGTTTGGGGAAATTCTGCCAGAAGTCAGTGAAGCATGTACCAGTAAGAAACCTAGAGAACTTTATCAGTTTATTTAGAAATATTTAGGAAAGAAGTATTTTGTATTTCTTCAAAACAATCAGTTCCTTCCATCCTTGCCTAGAGGAAAGACTGATCAGCAAGAGAGTTGACAAAAGCAATGTTTCAAAAATCTAAGGTTTTTTTTCCATTTCTGCCCTTTATTTACCTTTTAAATTTGATTTCCAGCTATGCTGGATAGAAATCAGAGATTGATTTGCATTTCCAATAAATGTCTACTTCCAGGAACCCCAAAATGTGATGCTCTGAAGGGAAACAGGTTTTTTGGACACTGAGTTTTACCTTATTCCAGCAAGTGCCAAGGGATGAGACCCCTGAGTTCCTCCTACACTCACTGTGCTCCTGGCATGCTGCTCCCTCATTCATGTACTAATACTGCAAGATCCAGAAGAACACACTTTGCATATGGTCTTGGCTTCCCTGCCATTATAGACAATCCCTCTTGTCCAGGCTCTGAATCACAGATTTGCAGCAGGCAACATATGTGCCCAGAGAACTCTGGCTCCGGCCAGGCTTCTCTGAGCTTCCAGGCTCCCTGCTGTGGACCTGGGAGCTGAGCCCAGATTATATCTGCTCTTCCAGGCTCCTGGCTCCAAGGAGAGACTGTCTGGAAGTTTTGGCATGAATCTCTGCCCTACAGCAACAGACCCTGCAAACCTGAAGACTTTGGATTGGGGAAATCTTCTTGGTGGGTCTATTCAGGGGTAGTCCCACCTGGAAAGCTCTATATATTTAATCTAAGAGCTCTACAGTACAAGAACAGCTAGTTCATGAAATCTTGGACTCTTTTATAGGGAAGCACAGAGAACAGGTCTCTCTCTGTTCTCTGTTACAATGCTTAGACAATAGCTTCTTGGTCAAGTCTCTGTCACCTCTTGCCCTTGCTCCCCTTCAACCTGGGCTTTATTTGATGCATGCATTTGCACATCCTCTCCCTTTCCTTCTTTGGGGGAGTGCATCCTGGTTGCAGCTGATCGTTGCAGCCTTTTGACAGGGCAGGCAAGAACTCAAAAGTTAGCAAATTACCAGAAGTGGGGACCTGTTTTCAAAGGACCCTGCTAAACATCACACTTTCCAGCTAAAGACACTGCAGTGGCAGATGACCAACCAGCCAAAGTGTGTCCTGACTTAAAACAGTCTCTAAATTAAGAAAATAGATACTTCAGAGGTCTGGAGGCCACTGTTAGCAAAGAACATGAAGGTGGAGAATAATTTCCTTGTTATTACTGAAGAAGCAGATGGCAAAGAGCACCGTATATCTGCAGGCAGATTGTATTAACATTGAATGTTAAGGTTGTTTTATGTTTTTTCTTGACTTGAATGGTGATTTTGGAGCTCTGTGACATTAACCAACCTCCAGACACTTTATTTGATTTGTTTTGCATTTCTCTGAGTATGAGGAAATTTTCAGGAAAAAGGAGTGTCCTGTATTTAGCTGGATAAAGCCTGGTGTGTCTAGGTATTGCAAACTTCCTGAAGAAATCTCTGCAGGGAAAAAATATCAACCCCCAGGCTCAGTGCTGTAAAGCCACGGCACTGTTGAAAACTTGGTGGATGTCTTTGATTCAAAATTTCCAAGATGAGAGGACCCTCTCAGCACCTCCTAGGTCTGATGAATGGTAGTTCAGCATCACTTGCTGAGAAGCCAACATGGAAAATCTGCAGGGGACATGAGTGATGGAGTTTGTAGTTTGATGCTAGCTTGGATCACAGTCTGATGAGAAAGAGAGAAGGAACAGCCAATACAAACCATCCTCATCCTGTTCTCCCAGCAGTCTCTCCACTAAAGCATTGCATAGATGTGACTATACTGGAAATACTATTATTACTTAACTCCTGCTACTGTGAGACCGCCAGCGACTTATGTAGAAGAAGCCAACTTAAATGACAATAAAGTAAAAGCCTTGGCAGCCGTGTTTGCTTCTCAATGTCTGAAAAGGGAAGTTTGGCCTCTACTCTGCACTCATGCTGCTTTGGAAAGTTGAAATTGTCCATAAGACATTATCTATGCAGAAGTCCTATCGCCAAGCAGCAGGAGATGTTGTCCTTAGCTGTGACAAATGATTGCCAGCAGCAATTCTGGGGAAGAAAGAGCAGCTTTCAGATGTACAACATCTAGTAAGCCAGAGCATTAATCAGAGCTGCGAGAGCCTGTAGTCATGCAAACACAGTGGTATTACTGAGATGGGCCAGATCCTGCAAGCACTTGCAACCCCATGTGGGTGGCAGGATTTGGCTTGATGCTAAAGGTGTCACATGTTCTTGCCAAAATTATGGGGCCAGCTCCTGCAGAGCTGCATTGCACTGACCTAGATGGAGAACCGGAATTATGTGGAGAACTTTCCTTGCAGAGTCTGAGTTGCTTTTGATCTGTCTGATCGGATCTGGCTGACCGGACTGATAAAGTCCTCCTCACCCCACTGTGCTTCTCAGAGCAATGAACATATTCCATGGGGACTGCAGATATTCATTGCTTTGGGAAGCAGTAATCTGGTTCTCAGAGAGGTACAGAGAGTCTTTCCATTGACTTCAGTGGCTCTTGGAATGGACCATTATTGCATAAACTCAGATCTCCACTATTTCACACTTCATTTCCTTCCATACCCTTGGGTGAAGACCATCAACTCCTGTTGATTTACTGAACATGAACTTCTCAGGTTTCTCCATTTTTTTTTTGTGTTTTTGGAAACTTGGATTTTCTTTCAAGACCACATTCTGATTTCTCCATAAAAATTCCCTGAGAGCAGGAATTTCCCTATTATGTTTTATGGTTAAAGAATAATACATCAAAAAGAACAGAAGGGAAAAAAAAAAAAAAAAGACCTTTAAATTCTTTCTGTTTATTTGCTAATGTTTCTAATTGCTTCACTTTACCCAACTTTGTCCTGTGTTCCTGTAGATATAATTAAGCTCTCCCTGGAAGCACCATACATTAGTTGTGCATAACTATAAAATCAGACACTGATAACAATAATACCTGCAGAATTTTCTCTCATAAATTTATTCCTGACTACTGGCCAGAATCAAGGAAGATGCAGAGATGCCATGTTAATATCCATCCAGCTGTTTTTATGTTAAATGTATATTATTCTTTAACTTGTTCTTCCTTCAAACCTTGCATCCTGGATCCATAACATCTTTTCACACTGATTCATTTAAAACTATGATGGTAAATTTTTGACAATTCAGAGGTATCTATCTTTTTTCCTTGTACAATTCTTAGAGTGAAATTTTAATAGGAAATTGATTTTTTTTAGTCTTAATGCCTACTTCTCTGCTCCCTGGAATCTAACTGGTTGGGCATAAATCATTCAGTGTCTGTAAGGCCTATATAAAAGTACAGAGTATAATTTATGAAGTAATGGTCATCCTACAGAAAAGGAGACATACCACTGAATCTCAGATTCCAGAGCATGCTTGAAGGAATGGGAAAACACATCTTGCCTAGTGTGCATATACCATATAGAAGATTGCAAGTGAGTGGACATGTGGCCGACTCATCCTGTTGTTCTATCACTTTTCACATCAGATTCAAACATCCTACATGGGAAGGAGGAAAATATCCATGCAATGGTTTCACTGAAACATAGATTTTCATCCATGTATCACTCATAATTTCAATGGCTTGTAGCACTGTAAACTTATTGGAGGGCTTTGGAGAACAGTATTCTTTCACTGAGCACAAATCTTTCTATGCTTGAACTTTGCTTTCACATATTTTGTTGTCTTTGCCCAGGAAACTCTATATTTCTTCAACGCAGTAAGAACCATCAGCTAAGCTTATGTCACTACCAGATCTCATTCAGTGAGATCTGGTGAAACAAATTTCTTCTTTTGCACTTATCACTGCTATATTCAGTCTTAATCACTGCTATATTTAAGCTTAGGGACTCCTTTGGACTGTTTTGATTTAGTATCTGATCTCTGATCTCTGTATCCATGAGATGGCAAAACAGCAGGAAGGAGGAGCAAGTCATCTGGACTAGGGCTGGGCACAACAACAGTTAATATTGATGCTTTAACCGCTTTTCTGGTAGATCAGTCCCCAAAGCTCACAGACTTGGCCTGTGATAAAAAACAAGATTTTGTTTGCTTTTGTTTGCTTACCACGTTTGCTTCATCACAAACTTGTGGTGGGGTGGTGTTGCAAAAGGCTGAGATATAGTTTTGTTGTGCTATAGTTTGGAAAGATAAACAAGTACAGAGGTGTCTCTGGAAATACATATTTCTATGCTGAATGATTAGTCTATGTAAGACTTGAGCACTAATCAAAGAAGCTTTGAAACAGATAAAGAACAAGTATGTTCCCACATTATGCAGCTGGCATGGACAGTGGATCTAGTTTGTGTCAGTGAAGTGCTGACTCTTCCCTTGTGCAATCAGAAAAAAAAAGAAAAAAAAGCTATAATGGTATACATAAAGAAAAAAGAAAAAAAAAAGGATATAATTGTGTAGGTATCAGGGATATTTACCAGTAATAAGTAGGGGAATAATGTGTAGGAGATGATTTTGCATTTGTATTTGCATTAATGTGATTTTCATTGGGTAACATATCTACTGATCTTCAAGAAAGACATGGAGTAAATGGAAAAGGTTCAGAAGAGAATGAAAATGATTCAAAATCTGGGAAAAACAAAACAAAACTAAACCCCAAACACCTGCACCTGGTAGTGAAGCTACTTAGTTTGTTTAAAGGATGATTATGGAGTGATTTAAGCTGGGTCCACCTGGTGGAATCAGCTTAGCCAAATTCGCATCTTTACGCAAAAGATTGGCTGTACTGTACTTTGCTAGACTTCTTTGCTATAACTGTGTCAGGAGCCATTAGGAGGGTTGGTTTTATGCTGTTAATGTGTGCAAGTAGTCTCTGCTTTTAGCAGCTTACTCCTGTCACCCATCTGAAACAAAAACCTAGTTGTAGCAGGGGCCACAAAGGGAAACAAGCACAGATGCATAATTGCTTCTCCATCATCCCTGGAATAAGGTATCTCTGTCCCTACAAAGAGGAGAAGGTGGAAGAGATTTTCTTTTGGACATGCACTAGGAACTTCCTATCTCCCAGCTGAAATCAGAGTCTAACTGTGTAATTTCTCCCACTAGCTTCTACTTTGTGAAGTTTATGTCATCATGAATTAATTCCACTTGCTTCTAATTAATTCCACAGATGAGATCCAACTGTGGACACTTTTGGTAGCAAGTCAGCAGGTTTGCTCAGACGAAACTTAGGAACCACAACCCTAAGTACATGATGGCCTACATGTACTGCTTGAGAAGAAGGCAGAATTCATATCTTCTAAAGACTTTGAAAGTTTAATTGTAGCTGAATCTAGGCCTGCATGTGGCAAGCAAAAACTTGGCAGAGCTTGTAAACGTGACTTCTACCCATCAGATCAATATACCCAAGGTTAAAATGGATTCTGCAGGACTAGAAGTCTGGGTGGCTTCCCAGACAGGGCTGTCCAGCTCCAGCACAGAATGAAGAAATCACTGGATGAAATCTCATGTCTTGTGGTGTCCAACAGTAAAAGTGGATGGTCCAAGTATCTCCTTCCCTCTTGCCTTCAAATCTGTGACTCTAAAATTTTGAGCTTCTCTCTTTCCTTTTTCTCCTTCTCACTTTTTCAGAAGTGTACACTTGGAAGAGTCAAATCAGCTGGATCTGATTTGGATCCAGGAGACAGGTTAGAAACAGAATAATAAAAAGCATTAAAGTGAAAATAAAGAGTAGCCAGATTGCTGAATTTTAAAAGAAAAACAAACACACAATAAAGCGATACCTCCGCTGCTTGGACCAGCTCCTACTCCAAACCACCTATCACATCTTATTAGAACAATGTTGAGCGCTTTGGAAAAGAGGTGCCTGCCTAGGATCCATTTTCAAAGAAAACTACTGTGAGTTTACTTAGAGATGAAGAAAAAAAAATAGAGCTTTTATAAGAACCAGAAAGAGTAGAATTCCTCACTCCAAAGCAATTGTTATATTTTAAATATTCTATTAAAGAATCCATTTTCTTCTTTTTCCTTAAATGGCTGGGGATAGGTTTCAATGTACATCTTGAACTGGACTTCACAGCATTAGGATTTCCAATGGCATTTGGTTTTGATAAACCCTTTTTTTTTCCCCTTTGCCTTGAAGCAGTTTATTCTCTTGGCAAGAATACAGAGACTGGCAATTGTAACTCACTTGTTGTTGCCAGCAGTAAGGAAGGCTTGAGGTCCTCTTTTTCAGCTGTAGTATGTTTGTATGTTTGGAACCAGAGCAGTGAAAAAAGAAGGAAAAAGAGGGAGGGAGAAAGAAGAAAAAAGAAAAAAGAAAAAAAAAAAAAGAAAGAAAGGAAAAAAAAAGGTCCCTAAATCTGTTCTCTTCTCTACTGTAAATTACAACCCTGCTTTTTTAATTTCCTTTCCTAGCACAATGTTATTCATTCACTTCCAAAATAAACAGGGGACTTAGAGACTGAACAGCTTGGGAGAACAAACTGTCCTCTTTTCACAGTCTTTACCTGTCAAGATCCCGATTAAACACATATATACTGATGGCAAGTATTGAACAGTATGGTGGCCTTCAGGAAGCTTTCACATCCTGGGGACAGACACTGGCCTGATCTTGACGCTCTGAGGTCTTCAGAGAACCAAAGGGTTCTTGTTTGGCTGAGCTACTTAATGGGGATAAAAGTGCTATTTTTTTTTTCTGTAAAGGACCTGCGCTTAAAATGCAAAACCTCTGGGGCTAATTTGGAAGAGACTATAAGGCAAGACTTCCCTGTCACTAAGCCTTTTAAGATCTCTGATATGGGATGATAGATGTTTTTCTTCACGAAAAGTGACTTGGGAGATAAAAGTCCTTTGCTACAAAACAGGCAATATGAAACCCTTTCTAAATATGGATATGCAGCTTTCTTTTTTCCAGTTGGCACAATAACCCAGTCATCTCTAGAGTAAGTTCACAGACCTGCACCAGGTCTGGCACCAGGAAGGGATCTGACTTTATATTTTGTGATGAGGAAATCAGATGTTCCTGCTCCATAATTCCTACTTCCTCAGGAGATTCCAGTATTTCCTTTAAGGAAGCCAAAGTGGCAGCTAAAGTGAGATTGGTTTGCACATGTCCTTTTCCATCCCAGTTCTGAGCATGCCAGGCTACCTGTAGAAGTATTATTGATCATATGAAAAGAATGATATGAAAGAATCTTTCATATGAAGATATGAAGATATGAATCATTCTTTCATATGAAAGAATCATATGAAAAGTGATTGAAAAGCAGATTGAGAGGTGGAGGAATTCAACTCTGTCTGTTACTCCTCAAATTGAATAGGAGAAAATTTGTTAACTATAGTTTGCCCATCTTTGACATGAAGATATTTCATCCTGAAATCTGTCATTTTCAGCCAGCAGTAGGTGTGCTGGAAGTAAATGGAAGCAGGAGTACCAGTGGGAAGTAAAAGCTCCTAAAGGGGAGTCAGTCAAGGGCTCCTAAATCATCACCTAAATCACAACTTGATTCTTGATTGATTCATCATAGAATGCTTAAAGTTGGAAGGGACCTCAGAGGTCATCCAGTCCAACCTCCCTGCTCACGCAGGGTCACCTAGAGCACGTGGCACAGGGCTGTGTCCAAGCGGGTTTTAAAGATCTCCAGAGAAGGAGACTCCATAGCCTCTCTGGGCAGCCTGTTCCAGGGCTCTGTCACCCTCACTGTCAAGAAGTATTTTCTTAAGCTCCTGTGGAACTTTTGATGCTTCAGTTTGTGGCTGTTTCCTCTAGTCCTATTGCTGGCCACCACTGAAAAGAGGCCAGTCCCATTCTGTGCTGGTGCCCAGGGTTATTCCTCCCCAAGTGCAGGACCCTGCACTTTCCCTTGTTGAACTTCATGAGGTTTCTCACTGCCAAGTTGTCCAGTCTGTCCAGGTCCCTCTGGATGGCAGCACAGCCCTCAGGGCTATCAGCTACTCCTCCTGTGACGGATATGCTCCTTTCCCAGCTCAGCCTGGCCTGTACCTTACATGCAGCCCTGTTCAGTTGCTAACCACCAGCGATTTATCTAATCCTGGTAGGCGCCACCATCCTGATTTCTTCTACCACTTAGACTCAACATAACATTCCTGAAGGCTACATCCCAAAGGGGAGGTAAGGCTAGTGCACTAGCCAATGGGCC
>VZSG01000312.1:880635-941673 GCA_013398315.1 Nothoprocta pentlandii | reverse complement strand
AGCTGAAATAGACTAAAAGTTTGTGCAGAACTCAAGGCCCATAAGGAACCTAAGGCAGAACACTAAATACTCTAAATACTTTGCTATGTAAGGATATTTTTATAAACCTATAAATATGTCTCACTTCTGGAATATCAGAAATGATTTTCCAGAGGAATGTTTGTCCATTGGCCCTTTTCTTTGCTGTTGCTCTTGTGTTACAGTTTTACACCAACTAACTCTGAGCCCAGTTCTCTCTGGTTATTTAAAATGCCTCCGGCATTCTGCCTATGTAGGCATGGAAATGTTAAGATTCCAGTAAGCCTGTACTAAAAGACTTGAAGTAATTTGGTCTTGCAGCCGATAGTTACATGAAGTTGTGTTCCTCTCTTGGCAGGGGCAAAATGGGCTTGTTGGATACTACATCCTCCCCGATATAAACTTCTCTCAGTTCTTCCTGATAGAAGATAGGAGTGAGGGCAGAATAATAACAACTGGAAACTTATCCAGATCAGGAGAGATCCATTTAACAGTAATGGCTGAAGACCATGGTTGTCCATCATTAAACAGCACTGCTACGATTACTCTTAATGTGCTTGACAACCGTCCATTTGTTCCTCGGTTTGACAGCATGGAAATCAGGTGAGGCTTCCATATTAAGTTATATAACTGGTATGTATTCTCCATGTCATGGAAAACCTAGCAAAGCTGAAGCTAAGCTTCATTGCAATTCCTTTTCCTCCTCTTGTAGAAGAAAGGACGTTAGATTTCAAATAGTTAGTCTAGGAATTCCTGCTAGTCCAGGGGTTCTGTGTACTGGATGCTGGGCTTTACCTCATTTCTTTTCCCACGGCTTGTGTAGATCATCCTCTTTGTCCCTTTCCTCTTGCACAATAATTTAAAAAAAGCATTGATTTTTACTGCAGTCATTGCTAATTGAATATAAGAAGTGCTGTCTATGCTAATACCTTCTCTCTTTCAGCGCACAAATGAAAATCCTCCTTGTCCTTTACTGAAGGATAAACAAATGTCTATCTGGAGAGGTAGAAATTACACTGCGCTCTAAAGACCAGTGAGCTCTAGCAAACATCTAGAGGGGAGAAAACTTGCTCTTAAGGGGTTAAATTTCAAACTCTGTCAATGCAATAATTGACATGAAAAATAACATTATGATTTATCATTTCTTTCCTATATTAGTGTTTCAGTTATGGAAAACACAGGAGTGGATTATTTAATTTACACTTTTGCTGTGGCTGAAACTTTGGGAAAACAGATTGATTATACAGTTGGATCTGGCAATAATGCAGGTGAGTGTTTCTGTCATTAAGATAATAAACTAACATGTCATTTTTGTGACAGATACTGCTATATTTAATGGTCTTTATTTTTTAAAGAAAGAATGTTAAAAAAATTATATATTTCTTTCAGAGCATGAGAGAATTTGTTGATCTTCAGGAAGACAATGGGTGACGTAGCTTGCCAGCAAATGGGTTCCTGTATCTTAAGTTAGAATAATTTGCAGGCTAAGGGAATCAAAATAGAAATGGTTGTAAGCAAGTGGCTTCCTGTGTGCCAATCACTCTATCATTTGCTTGCACTTAGGGGCATCTATTTTTTTCAGCTCTCTCAGTGCTGATGTGACTCTATTTGCCACACACATACAAAAAAAGAACAATTAAAAACTGAAAGAAAAAATTGCAACTCAAGTGAAATGATAACAGTAACAACTAAGGTGCAAATTTGTCTTTCAGGTCATTTTACACTGGATCGAAAAAGTGGCCAGCTGAAAACAGTAGTTAATTTGAACTATGAAGAAGTTTCTCAGTATGTAATTTTCATTGAAGCGAATGAAAACACCTCATCCGCCACACAAGTCCAGCGTTCAGGTAACTTTTCTTAAAAAGCATTCCAGCTTGAATCAGGGGTGATGAATACATGACAATTGTCGTCTGTATTTGCAACCAACCAGAGAAAACAAGATTGTCTTTAACTGGAAGTTAAAGATGTGAAAGATGACAAGCTGGAGGTCAGGGCTGAGCACCGAGGAAGAGGAGCAGCTTCCTCAGCCGTGCACACACCCACAGGGGCCTACCACAGCCTGAGGAGAATGTTGTGGCTGGCATTGGGAGGGCTGAGGGAGCAGTGCTGGGGCCTTCCACATTGCCCTGCAGCTTCGTGGAGCCCCGGGGCAGAGAGGGCAAGTGCCTCTGGGCACGTCCCCTCTGCGCTCCCGTCCTCCTCCCTCATCCCTGCACGTGGCAGAGCTGGAGCCTGGTCCAGCCTCTGAAAGCCGTGCTTTGCTCATGTAGGTTTGACCGGAGTCTGAGTGTTGTCTGAGTTAACTTGTGTTTGTTTAACAGGTCTGTTTTCTCAAAATGTGGCAATGCTGACGATCTCAGTGCTAGATGTAAATGAAGAGCCAACATTTTTGTACAGTACCTACTCCGCTAGGATACTGAACTCTGTGCCGTACAAGTACCCCGTTATTACTGTTCAGGTAGAGTATCTTTCTGTCCTCTTCATAAGGGAAGACTTCTGAAGGGCTTGAATTTCCTCCACAAGTGAGCTAGGTTAAAGGAAGTGTTAAATCTACCCATGAAGTCTTCAGCCAGATTCTGCCCATCATTCAGGCTTCACATGGTCAGGTGAAGGAAACCAGTCCTACAAGTTGGTCAGTTGGAAGAGCTGTGCAGGCTGCTCTGACTTAATGCTTTTATTGTTTAGTGTATTTAATGCTACTGTTTTTGAAGGTTTATATACTGCTCAAACTACTGTTCACTCTCTGGCACAGTTGCCTGCTTTATTATCTATCACCCAAAGGGGAAATGAGTTACAAAATGGAGCAATTCTCATACTTGTCCCTCCCAAGTCTAATGTTAGTGTTATCCCTCAGTTCCTGTAGCCTGCTCCCTTTGTGTCTGTAGCCATGAAGAATCTGCCAGGCTTTGTATTTCTGCATTTATAGCCCTGGTCTGACTCTGAGTTAGTGCTCCGCTTTGTTTAGTTCCCAGGAAATAATATGACAGACACTATTCTAGAATATTGGTCTTACCGATAGAAACCGGTGGGTTTTGTTTGAAGAGTGAAGTACAGCTCAATAACACTAACTTCATAGATCACCTTTCTTTTTTGAACCCAGGCCACAGATCCAGACTCAGGAGAGAACGGCCTTCTGCTGTACAGCTTGGTGGATCACAAAGCAAATCAGTTTGACATCGATGAAAATACGGGGCAGATTTTTGCTGTTTCTGTGAGAGGATGGGCTGGAAGAGTTGCTCTGACGGTCCAAGCTGCAGACCAGGCTGGGAGAGGGCTTACAGCCCAGACAACTGTCAATGTAAGGAAGATCTCTCACTGTGTGCTGCTGTTTCGCTTCCATGTCAAAAATCTGTACACAAGAAAGGCTAGTTTGGTAATGAGAAAAGAAATATTGAATGCCATGTTGTGAGACTGATAGATGTACCAATACATTGTAAATAATCTCAGGCCAGATTTACTATTTCCCATTCCTATTAACAAAGAAAAATATATTGACATGAGAAAAAAAAAAGACTTTTAGAAGATAGTTACACTTATGGACCAAATTAATCTCTTAAATAATTCAGGCCATGGCTAAATTAACAAAGTTGTCTTGAGATAGGGAGATAGTGAGATAGGGAGATTCTGAAGGGAACCGTTTGGCAGGAACTGTGAGCATAGAGACACAACAATTATTTTGAGTAATTCTTTCCTTGCAAGGAAAGATGTAGCTCAACTCAGGGCTTGTATCAGGTATTGCGAGTTTCGTACCACTTTCCCTCCACCCTCGTTGTGCCACTTCGCACAGATGTCCTGTTCCTACATGGAGTGTGTGGCCTCCGTGTAGCTGTACAGCAGATACCTTTTAGTGTGCTGGCCAAGCCCCAAACACTCCAGTGAAGGTTTAACATAGAAAACTGGGGTTGGATAATACAGTATTTTAAGTGCTGCATTTATAATAAATTGTACTGCACATACAGTGCAATCAGTATAGCCAGAGAGTATACAAAAAAAAAGTTTTCAAAAAGTATTCATATTTCATTTCAGATGTCTGTTTAATGGTATTACATATACAAAAAAAAAAAAAAAAAAAAAAAAAAAAAAAAAAAAAAAAAAAAAAAAAAAAAAAAAAAAAAAAAAAAAAGAGATCGCAAGAAGGGAAAATCTGGAAAACTCTTTTCCCTGAAACTTTGCTCACAGGCATAGTTGAGTTCTATATTTGTTCATAATTCAATAAATTCTTCAATTTTTAATTGCCTGTAATACTATTTTAAAACCTTTCTTCTATTGAAATTCAAGAAATGGAAAGCTATGAGTTTTCATTTTTAGCCTCACTATTAGATTTTGTTTTGAAAGTCAATCTTAAGAATGAGGAGGAAGGTATAAATACTTTTGAAAGCCTTAAAAGTGATTTGTTCATTTTGTAGGTACTCATTGATGCCAGTTCCAGTGACAATATTGTGATGCTTGTTCTCAACCACATAATCAATGTTGTTGAAAGAAATATTGATGAAGTAAAAAGGTATTTTTGAAGTTATGAAGCTTACTCTGATATACCTAATGACAAATTTAGAGTTGCTTTGAGATAGAGGTCTGATAGTCTACAGGGCACAAAGACTATGTCTGGCTATACACCCTGGGTCTGTGAAAAAAACAGACATTCATTCTATTTTATGTAATTCAGAATAATTCCATGGAGTTTGCAGAGTCCACCTGAAAGATGGGCTTGTTTTTTTCCTGGTAGGGTTATGGCCTGCAGTGAAGACTGTCAAAAGGCCTTTGGACTAGGTAATTTACAGAGGTCATCTCCCACTTCAACAAATTTCAACAGACTAGGATAAAAACTTTTCTTTGATAGTAAGACTACAAGGAAATGATTATGTTGCTCTCTCTAGTTTTTCCAAACAGGGAAGTTAACAGGTGGTTTATGGGTCGTGCAAATGCTTTGCCCTTTGCAAAGGGTTATAATGACTTTTATTTTTTTATGAGGTTTCCTCAATTTTATGAACTTAAATCACAGCAAGAGAAGAGCTAATATACCCGAATTATATTGGGTTAGTTTGGACTTTCTCTTGTTCAGTAAATCATGCAGGCCAAGCTCTGTATATGGAAAACGTGTTCTGCCTGCCACAGGAATGGAATACCCCAAGATACAAATGTGGAGATGGGCAGGATAGAGGATGTGCTGACTGTTATTATTCTCTGATAAATATCCTAAAATGAGTCCTCAAACCAAAACTACCTTTGCTACAAATGAAAAATCCCCCTGTGGCAGAAGTTTCTCAGGAGATCATTAGCATTAGGGGATTCGCTACCAGCAGGTGTATGGTCACAGTACAGTTAAAAATGTATGTTGGCCTTTTTGGCTTGTTTATGAGACACAAATATTTTGTTTTCATTGTAAATATGAGGCCTTGAGTCCTATGCCACTGAAGGAAGGTGACCTTAAAGGGTGGAAAAATGAATTTGGAACATTGACACTGCCGCAGCACTGATTTCCCCGTGGTAAAGATAGATGGAAACCCCAGAGCTGCTTGGGGCACCTTCCCTTGAAGCAGCTGGTAGTAGCTCCTGTCAGAATGGTGGCTCTTTAGGGCCTGTTGTCTGATCCAGTGTGAAAATACATCTTCGTGCAGAGGATCAGAAGAAAACAAGGAGGATCATGACAACAGATTCCCATCTCCCTACTCTTTTATATACTTATAACATATTATAGGTATCATCACCTATATTTTATAAAAATGATGCTAGGCATGAAATGAGCCATATGTTACTTTGTAAAGCATGACTAAATACATGATATGCTATGCAGCTGGTTATGAAATCTATGTATAAAGCTTAATCCTTACACCTCTGAACGTTCAGTTTTTAGGCTATGTTCTGAAGTTATATAGCATCTTCTAAATAAAAAGGTGCCTTAGGTTAGTTGTTAGAGTTGGGGACTGAGTGTCCTTTTCCTCTGCTTACTACTCAGTCACTTTATGATACTGGGCAAAGAGCTTGACTCTTTTACTGATGATAATCCTGCAGTTTGGCATCCTTACATTAAAACACTAAATTCATGCAACATGTTGTATTGAAAATGCTATTTTTCTATCACTACCAGTATAAAAGAATCTGTCATTGCCCAATTAAAACATTTTTCTTACTATGATGGCAGGGTCCTAGAAGAAATACTTGCATGGAATATATACATCATCGATGTTTATTCCAATGATTTTGAAAGACGAGCAAGGGAGAGTACGGATGAAACCTACTTAAACATCATTGCTGTTGATGAGGCAAACCAAGAAGTACCCAGGGAAGAGGTAAAAAGGTTTGTATCTCATCAATGTTTTGTTTTGATTGGGCAAGTCTACACCAAATAACAATTTTCCTGAGACTTACCTCAAAGCTGAGGTTTTAGAATTCAGAACATTTTCATTAATTATTCAAAGGTAACTTCCAAAGCTTGTCAAACGTTAATTAATACAGCTGCTTAATTGTGCAAAACGTACTTAAAAGTCAGTTTTTAGTAAAACCGAAGCAGAAAGATGATAATTAAAATAGATTTTGTTTTCACTTCGGAACTGCAGAATGCAGAACTGCAGTTAATGATTAAATGTTTTAACTTTAGGTCTATTTTGTATTTCTTTCATAACATGACAGTGGTATGAATGTATATGCACAAAACATTGTATAAAGGGCAGCTGCTTTTTAAAATACATAATGTGATTTCTAGACTCCATGTGTGTGTTTAACTAGAATTTGTTTGTGGCTGGTAATACCAGTGGAGCCTGTGGTCATGCAAAGCCCTCTGCCCTTCTAAAATGGTTTGACCGAGGGAAGCCCTGGTGGTATCTGCAAAGCAATACCTGTGGCTGCCTAGATGTGCATTTAGAGGATGTCACCTCAAGGTCACTGCTGCAAGCTTTGCAGCATTTTAGTTCACATCAGCCTCTGGGCCGCTTGCTAGAAATGATTTTTTTTCCACAAATGACATGAAACATCTGAAACTTTGGAAAAGGTGCCAGTGATGAATCTTGGTAGACTGTGGATTGAGTTTCCTCTCATTTTCTTATTTTCTTCAATACTCCGCAGAGCAAAACGGAGGTCTGATAAATGACCAGCATTTTCCTTTTCTATCTTCAGAAAACTTACCGAGCGGATCATCATCATTCAGTCAGAACTGGAAAAGATATTTGGAACCTCTGTTACGGTTAACTTCTTAAGGGAGGTCCCTGCTGAGCCGGTGTCCCCTGAGCTCACGGCAGCCATCGTTCTGGGTGTTCTGCTGGGCTGCACCCTCATAGCCTTCCTGGTGTACGCAGTTATCACTGAAAAGAGGTATAAACATTTGCACTTTAGCAATCTCCTCTAAATTGAACGGATAGCTAGTAAATCTACTCTAAATGACAAATTGAAAACTATTGTTTATCTGATAAATTAATGATATTTGGATAGAGTATTGCCTAAGATTTGCTGTAAATTCTTTTTTTTTTTTTTTTCCCTGTAGATATTGTATCCATTTCCAGGCTTTTTTTTTCCCTGTATATATTACCTGCGTCTTTCATTCCACATCACCAAAAAGCTGGTTTCCTTTTTTTGTTTGTCACAGAGTATCAGCAGACATAAATCCTTTTAAAACAGAAAACAATGTGTATAGCACAATCTGTAACTAAGAAGAGGAGTCCAAGTACCTATATGAACCCATAGAATTCTCTACCAGTCCCATGAATTTACGTGCTGAAGTTAAGTGTTGCTGTTGATTTCAGTGGCAACAGCACCACATCTTTGTGGTAAATGACGAGATTGCCCAGTAGGCAGTGGGTATTTAATATTCTTTAACAATAATATGTAGTCAAACGACTATGCAGAAAAATAGGAAATAATATTCCAAACTAATCCACTGAATAATACTGCTAACACACGTTGTGTATTAAACTTATGACACATATATTTCATGCATTGCTTTTAAAACTTCAAAAACAATTAGACATTTTATTTTAATGCATTTGTCATTTTCAGGAATAAGAAGTACACGTGGCCCGTTGAAAAGCAAACTAGGATTATTGAGGGTTTTGATAATCCAGTTGTTGCTGACATAAATAAAAGCCCCAAAACCACAGAGAAACCAGAGCACATGCATAATGTGTAAGTACAACAGTGCTGATATCACAAAGTTATACAATTTAGCTGATCAAAGGATGTGCTGTTTTATTCTGCTAACATAGGATGTTCCCTGTACCTTTCACCAATGTAAGGATTGATCTGTAGGAACTGTTATGGTAGTAAATTATAAACTCTTTGCTTGGAGAAAGCTTAAACCTTTCACTGAAGTCGTGTAGCACAAATAACACATGCAAATTCCAACTTCCTCTTTAGCAACTTGTTGATCTCTATGCAGAAAAATCCCTTCAGGATACCAGAAGCTACAAGGGTAAAATGCTTGTGATTTTGTAGATACTGCAGTGTAGATACTGCTCAGAGATTCAGAGGGGAATCTGCTCAGAAATTCAAGGTTGTCCTTGATTATCCAGAGGTGATACTAATTCTCTTAACTCTCTTTCAGGAACATTGAAACAACCACCTTTACCAAGACGGAAGACACCCATAGAGGGAATGCTGATAAAGATGTGTTTGAGGCCAAACAAAAAGCTGATTATCTTGAGACAGTGCTATTAGATTTGGAGCGTAAACATGAAGAAAATAGAACACCTGAAAAAAACAAAGAACCTGAAAAGGTAGGTGTCCAGCCTGCTGCAGAAATTACAACAAAACGGGTAACAGCCTTTTAATTACAAAGTCTGGAGTAAAAGGTGTTTATACTTACATTATTCATCAAATAACTGAAATAATTCCAAGAGCTGCAGGCTGGCGACAGAACTTACCCGTTTTTAGAGAACTTGGGGTGCGAGAGGGGAAGAAATGTCTGAAGTACTGAACATCTTTGGGATGGGCTGTTTGCTGACAAGCAGGGGGAGAGTGACAAGGACTTTGTCGTCCCCAAAAAGTAGGTGATTCTCTTGTATGCACCTTGTATACCTGCCTTGCAGGCCGCACAGGCAGGACACAGGTAAAGTTGGACGGTTTCTATAGCTTAGATTTTGTGCCCTCTGTACCCATCGTGTCTCTGGCCTCATCTGTGTTATTCACGTTTTCTTGCAGAACTGCTTTTCGGCAGATAAAAAGGATGAGCTGGCTCATCCATTAGCACTCGATCCCGTAAAGCACACTCCAGAAAAAGAGCTGAAAGGTGTAAGATTTTCGGAAGTGGCCGTGATTCTGGATACAGAGGCTGAGCAAGACGAGCCTGATCCCGAGGACTTGATTTTCGGCGCTAACAAGCATGCGTGATGAAAAAGCCTTCTCATTATGAAAAATCAGTGTCACATATTGAAACAATACAGGATGCACTGCATACTATGAATACGGGAATGCTGCCTAGGTTTTAATTCCTGCTGCTGCTGTTACATATGCTGTGAGAGATGGACAGGAAAGAAAGCGCAAGCCAAGGAGGGGAGCTGCGGAACGATGACTGCATTTTGCGCTTACTTTCCTGGGAGCAGAGGGTTTTTTAGACTCCTTCCAGCGCGTGTAAAAGAGCAGCCCAATAAACCAGCTCTAAAGGCGCCGCCTCTGCCTTGTTTTAGCGCTCGGTGCCCTCGCCCGCTCCGCCGCCTTCCGAGGGCGGCTCCCGCGGCGGCGGGAGGAGCGAGGGCGGTGCGGCCTCGCCTTCCTCCTCCTCCTCCTCCTCCTCCTGCCGAGCGAGGGACGGGGGCGGGGAACTTTCTGGCACCTTCTCGCCGGCGGCGGAAGCGGCCGCGCTGCCGGCAAGGGCGGAGGGGCGGGCGGGCGGCAGCGCCATGGCCAAGTGGGGGCAGGGGGACCCGCGCTGGATCGTGGAGGAGCGCGCGGACGCCACCAACGTCAATAACTGGCACTGGTGAGGGCGGCGGCGCGGCCGGGGCGGGCGGAGGGGGCAGCCCGGCGCGCGGCCGGGCTCAGGTGCCGCCTCCCCGGCGCAGGACGGAGCGCGACGCGACCGCCTGGTCCAAGACGAAGCTGAAGGAGGTGCTGGAGGGGCTCGTGGTGGAGGGCGCGGCGGGGCGCTGCGAGATCGGCGGCCTGAAGCACGTGGAGGGCGAGGCGTCCTGCAGCAGCCGGAAAGGGCGGCTCATCTTCTTCTACGAGTGGAACCTGCGCCTCGCCTGGAGAGGTAACGGCGCGGCCGGTGGGGCGGGTAACGGTCGGCGCGGCCGTTGGAGCGAGTAACGGCCGGCGCGGCGCGGCCGGTGGGGCGGGTAACGGCCGGCGCGGCCGTTGGAGCGAGTAACGGCCGGCGCGGCGCGGCCGGTGGGGCGGGTAACGGCCGGCGCGCGGGGCGGGCTCAGGTGCGGCGCGCGGCCGTTAGCGGCCGTTAACGCCGCCCGGGGGCTGGGCAACGGCAGGTCGGGTCCAGATCCCCGGGGCGTTCGCGGAGGAGCCCGGACGGCCCCTGTGTTCCCGAGAAGCGGCCCGGAGTTTCTGCTCCCGGTTTTGGTGCCACCCCCGCGGGTGTTGAGCAGGGTGTGAGCGGGACGTTGCGCTCCCCGCGCTGCAAGAAGGAAACAGCGCGGGGAGCCGGGCGATGCTTGTGGCGAGGGGGATGGATAAACTGGAGTCTGTCCAGTGGGGCTGAACGGTGCCCCTGCCATCAATGCGTCTGTGGTGAGAGTGGGAAACTAGAAGCTCAAAAGGAGTGTAAAAAAAAAAAAAAAAGGATTTACATTGTTTTCTCTAACTCTTCAGAAACTACATTTTAGTTGCTATTATTTGGGGTAACAGGGGCAGCGATTTTGCTAGTGAAGAAAGAAAACTGGCCAGGTGGGCCCTTGCTCTGCCTCCCCAGGGGCTCCTTCCTCAGCGAGCTCGTCCCCAGGTGTCTGTCGCGATAACGTGTTTGGGTGAGGGAGGTTTATATGCAGCTAGCAATGTGGAGGAAGAGTTTCCCTTTAATACATGCCTAAAACTCCATGGCAAATCACACAGTGCCTCTGGCACTGGAGGGAGAAGCAGGAATAGCTGCAGTGAAGTGTGTGCCTGGGAAACTCAGCACGACTGTTTTAACGCCAAAGGGTGGGCTGTTCTTCCCCAAATGCAGAGCTTGTTTCTTAGGCCTCTGGAGCTAGGAGGAGGTAGGGAGTATCAAGGGCTGTTTTAAGTTTCCTCTCTCTCTTCCTTTGCCCCCAAACAGGGCTGCAGTCTGTGCTTGAGGCGATTCGGGTAACTGCCCCCACTCTACACTGTCCTCTCTACAGATCCTTTTCAGTGCAGATATTTTATACGTGACTTTTTTGTGTGGCTGCCTGCGATATTTAACATTTGCTATGACCAGTGCAAATATGTAAGCAGATTTGGGAGCGAGCTTTGCTCCCCTAAGAATAGGGGGCTTAGTACTGGTGGCTTATTTACATATATTTTATTTTAAGCATGTATGGATAGATGGGATCAGTATGTTATAACTGTGTTATGAACTAGGAAGTAATCGTAGTAATGTCATCATTAACAGAGAGGAAGGCAAACATAGTATCATACTGTGTAGTAATTTATTTCAAGGCAGTTTAAACAATTGAATCATTTGATTTGAGTTTTACCAAATTCCAGGCCAAGTTCGAAAATAATGATTTTTGTTTAAACTCAACAGCTGTAAACTCACCCAGGCTTTACATGCTGGTTAGTTTGGTTTTGCTCTTGAAATGTTTTATTTTGGTGTCATAGCATTGTATAAAGCTTAGAAGTAGGCAAATGCTGTAATTTATTGTTTGTATTTTCATGCAGGTTTTTTTCTAAGTGTTTCTCTTCTCTAATAGGTCTTAATGTTCTTTAGTGTTTAATCACACACAACTCTTAATATTGCACTTTGCTCAGATCAGTGTGGTGCTGAGTGTGAAGTGTCTTTGTAAAGTTACATTTTAAAGGATGTTGTTACAGCACAGTGAAAGTCTGAGAGCTAGGGTTGCTTTTTTACATTTAATAGCAATTATATTGCATATTTTTGAGAAGGTGGATTAGAAATGAGAGTTCAGACATACCCGATAAGAACAGTAATGCTGTGATTATTTCTTTCTATGTGCCTTTAAAGGAATTATCCTAAGTAGGAATTAAAGCTATGATTAAAGTATGAATATGTAAGGAAAAGATGATAGGATCCCTGAAATTTGCAGCCAGTTTGGAAAGAAAAACACCACCTCTCCTAGCGATTTAGATTACAGAACACCAAGGAATTGAGGAATTAAAGGTAGTCAGTGGTGCCGAATTAAGCAAAATGGCTGTCCTCCCTTTCATGAGTTTAAAGCTGTCACTTAGCCTTTAATGGAGCACTGTACAAGCGGTGGCAGCTTTATGAAGACTGGTGCATCTCCTTTTAAAATTCAGGTATTTTAGCAGTGGATTTATAGATTGGTCTTTCTGAGAAATGAACTTTCTCTGTTAACTTCCTAAAATAGTGCCTTGGCAGGAAACCAAGGGTGCATTCTATTTGTAGCTCTGCAAATGGAGTCCCATGAGTTTTAAACATACTACTAGTCTGGCTTATCAATAAAAGGGTAATAGTTTTGCTTATGCTACCGTGATACTAAAAGTGCAAAGTTCTTCCATAGTGTTGCACAACCAAACTGACGCTGTTAACTGGTTACACTTCCTGACCAGCACAGCCCCCATTTGTCTTAGTTCCTTGGACAAGCAGTCCCTACAGCTTTGTAAAAGAAAAGAGAAGTCATTTGCTGCTTTTTTTTATAGCTATAGATTTGTCCTGCTAGTTTGTTTGTTTGTTTGTTTGTTTGTTTGTTTGGAGGAGTATTTATTTTAATAACTCTAAAAGGGGCAAGTAGAATTAGCTGAACTGATTGGAGTTCAGTTTGTGCTCTGCTCAGAAAAGCTGCCCCTGCAGCCTCATGCTTCCTTTTGGGGCAGCATCTGCAAAGACGCTTGCTGAGCTTGCTCTGTGCTAACCCTGAAACTGGAAGAGTGCCCTAAAGAGAGAACTGAGCTGGCTGCACGTGACCTGGGCTAGCGCCGCACACGCAGTGACAGTGTAATTCACTGGTGCACACGACTTTGTACTGGGGTTTTGTATTGTACTGTATTGTATTTGGGGAGCCCCAGGGAGAAGGTCTTCAGCTTAGCCCTTTGCCTTTAGCTTAGCCCACTGCTCGTGGACGTTGCTGTCTGCTTCTGGACTTGAGCTAAGAAGCTTTGTCCAACGTGCTCTGTTTTATTCCCCTACATCCTGACCGGAGTGGGATCTTTGTACCACGCTCTGCTGTGTAGCATTAATGCCTTTAGCTTTTCACTTGGTAAGAAATGGCTGAGCATTTTCTTATGTATTTAACTTGGCTCTTAACCCATTGACGGGTGCATGGTGGTCCCCTAGAGCCTGGTCGTCATTCCAGAGTAGTAATAAAAAGCAAACAATTAAGGAAAGTACATGTTGAGTAATAAATTTTAATAATAGCCAACTTGTTTAGTAATAGCCAGCTCCTTGGAAGGTGAGAAAGGTGAGGGAAGCCGAGGAAATACCATGTCAACCTTTGTGGTTACTCCTTTTCCCTGCTGTGCTCAACACTGCGGGTTGCTTGTACTTCACGGGGGGGTTGCTGCTGTACTGATGGAGCCTGCTGTGTGGCAGTGTTTGGACAGCTAAGTTGATGTAACAGCATGAAGATAACTGGATTTGGGGCAGAACTGCATGGTTCCTCTGTTGCTTTCTGAAGAGATTTTTAACACCATCTAAAGAATAAATTTAATTAACTAGGTGTTTTTGCAAGATGAGGGAGCAGAGTCTTCAGTGGATGAGAATACTGATTTATCTTAGACCTTACATTCCAAATGCATGCAGTAAAGTTTGAGGCAGGGCACAGCACCAGCTCCCTATTCCAGAGCTTGTTGCAGGGCTGCGTGTGGTCGGGATGGCCTTTGCCCAGAGAGCTGCACTAGCAGAAGGCAGTGTCTGATTTGTGAATCTTCCTGTGGGCAAAAGCACTGCAAGGCTCGGCCTTGCAGGGTCCTAACTTGCTGTCAGGCACCGTGCGTGTGCATCAGCATCATCCCGCTCCGCAGTAGCGCACGGGCTGTGTTAGGAGCTTCCTGGGACTGGCTAGTACATAGCGAGCACTGAAATAAAGGGCAAATTTAGGGGAAGGAAGGGGCTATTCCTCCTCTCCATCCTTTATGTTCCCATTCCATGCAGAGGGGAGCACCAAGAACGACAGTGCAGGACACGTTTAGCAGATATGTCTGCATGATCCATTCATGTGGCTGCTCTGGAAAACGCGGTTCTGTGAATAGTTTGTTATAAAAGTACTTTCATGTGCTTGGGGACTTCTTTTTGTGGTTTAAATCCTTTAAATTAGATTTTAGGCAACTTGTTTCACATAACACTTGTACAACTGATTTCCAAGTGTAAAACTACTGCTATGGGGAAAATAGTTTTTAATAATACATTTAAGAATTCATTATGTTAATACAGGTACAGTGAAAGAATCTGGTGAGAAACATAAGGGATCTGTTGAAATTCCTAACCTGTCAGAAGAAAATGAGGTAGATGATACAGAGGTAGGTGTAAAATACTGATATGGCTATATAGGTCCAGAATTCTTAAATAAAACATTAATCAACATATAAGGATCATATTTTGATTTTTATCCTGTGATTAAATGGGATAATAAGACTCAGTGTACTTTATTTTTCTTGCTTTTATTTTCCATACTTAAATAATGGCTTATCGCTGTTCTCAAACTTACGTAACAGGAAGAATGTACACTTTTTTTTTTCTTGGGTTTTTTTTTTTTTTTACTAGTTATAGTTTATACCAATGCCTTAAAAACCAACTTGAGAACTCTGCTTGTAGCTTTACACAAAAGAGCCTCTTGTTGGCAGCGTAGTAGTCAATTCTGTGGCTTCTGCAGATTACTCAACTTCCGCTGTGTAGTAGTCAACAAATTTGTTGAGAGTTGATGATCTTGACAGAATTACTATAGAGATACTGTGTTTATTTAAGTGAACCCCCCCCAAGAGGACTTAGTTTTAGTAAGGTATGGTAAACTGAGAAGATAATGGACTTGAAATTTCAGCTGTCCTCTGAATATGGTGAACAAAACCGAAATATTTTCCTTTGTTGTCAGAATCCAAAGGCTGGTGTTAATGTACTGCTTAGATTCTGTATTTTGTTTCTGTTTCTAGATAAATGTTAGCAAAAAGAAAGGGGATGGGGATGTTCTTAAGGATCTTATGAGAACTGAAGGAACCATGAAAGTCAGAGAGGCCCTCAGAGATTATCTGAAAGCGCTCAAAACAGGTAATTTCCAACACTTCAGTGCATTTTTCTGCTTGATTGTCTCAAGTTGTCTTAGTCAATTGAGTTGTCTTGATTGATTAGATAGGCAGGACATTGACAGGGCCTTGGAATTTTATTTTTATTCTTAAATTGTCACCAGCTAAGCCAAAAATAAATTTTAGACCTAGCAGTCAAAAACCTTTACTGTTGTCAAACATGGCAGTTTTTGAGCTTCCATAGAGCCCCAGGCTGTATTTTGTCCCACAGTGATGCTGGTCATCACTGAAGACCTGTGGACCAACCAGTTGCCAAAGAAAGCAGGCCCTGCCCTCAATATGTCATTTCTCTGACACAGCGCTCAGGAATTTGTGCAGGTGCTGTACACTGTAGTGGGCAAATGCTCTTTGTTTTGGTTCACAGAACGTTGGAAAGCCTGGCTTGTAGTGCATACTGTTGTCTGGCTAATAAAAAAAACAAATCAGGTAAAAAAAAAAAAAACCCTCAGGGTTGGAGTGGCAAAAACATTGCAGTTTTGGTCAGGGTGCTTGTGCAGCTTACAGCTTGGTTTCGTACTCAGTGGTGCTTTCTTTTTCTTTTTTCCCCTCCGTTACAGAGTTTACTTTGGGAATGATCTTGCCAACAAAAACTACTGTTGTCGGTCAGGAACTGGCAGCTGAGAGAAAACTAAGTGGGAACAGCACACAAGTATGTTATCCTCGCGTGTCGTATGAGTTTGGTATTGCTGTAACTGTTGTATTCTGGGCCTGGGCACAGCCTGGGAAGGAAGCAGGGTGCCAGTGTTACCCTTTTGTGCCTGGTTCTGTGTCAGCTTTAACAAGGTGAAATGAAATTCATCTTCTCTGCTCACTTCTTGCAGGCTAAATTAGATGTTCACAATTTTGTCACTTACTGTAGTGACTGATGATTATGAATGCACATATGAATAACTATGGAATTAGGTTGCATAATTAATGTGTATTCACAACATTATGTTTAAGACAGCACAACAGTTGACAGGTGACAACAGTTCTGTCACTCCGAAAGCTTTAAATGCCTGATCTTTGACCACCCATATGAGTATTTGCTTTACAGGATTCATCGCATTCTTTGGATATTGTTGGTGTAAAAATTCCTACAGTGAAAATAGTGATGAAAGAACTGTTCAACTCCCCAGCAGAGGAACTTTATGGCATCTTCACAACTAAGGAAGTAAGTGACACTTTCAGCAGTTAATAGAACTTTAATAACTGTACAAGAAAGGAGGATATTGCTGTATCAGACTAAATGTTTGAGTGAACAATGGTAGTATTACAGTGTCAGGCATTGCAGGTATTTCCTGATTGCATTAGATGTAGTGAGAGATAAGATCAATCACAAATTGAAGTATTGTGAGTAGTGTGTGTGTGTATATTTCATATTATTCTATTTCTTATATGTTATTTCTTATATATATAAGAAGTCTTATTTTCTATTCTTCTATATTATTCTATTTCTTTTATATATATATATATACACATATATATTTTTAGAACAGTGAGGAATTTCACTGGTGAAAAAGCAAAAGCATTTGACAGCTCTTGAGCTAGTTTTTCAGTTTGGTCTCCTAGTAATAAGTAAAGGGTAGGACTCCAACCTGCTTTGACAAGTTGTCAGCTTGTTGAGATACTGATCTGAAAGTCTCTACTGGGGTGGTAGGTTCATTCCACTTGTTTAACCAGAGGTTGTTAGAGTGGCTTTGGTTTTTCTGTCTGTTACCTCAGTAGGACAAAAAGTTGATTCATCAAAGTGAGGGCACATCTTTGTGTGTGTGCAGCCGAGGCACACGCCCCTTTACTGGCTTCTTTATATAAGTACTTGTAAGTCAGGAGCTTGAAATCCTCAGGTCACCATTGAATGTGGTTAACTGTTGGCTGCAGCGCTAGTGTTGCCTACAGGGCACAGTGTATAAAATGACTACTTCTAAATGTGCAACCAAAAGAACCTGGGCTTAGGTGAGAGAACTTAAATTATAGTCATAACAAATACCAGCCTTCTGACAGAGAGAAATAAGGATCCTCAGCAGCTCTTCTGCCTCTTACGTTTTTGCTGCTGTGTCTCCCTGATTCATAAAACTAGTATCAGCCAGTCACTTCTGCATGTTACCTGCTGTGCTCGAGTCTTTACTGGTCTTTATATTTACCGCAGGTTTGTCAGCATTTATATTGTCATTCTGTCACCTTATTGCAGCCTAGTGGTACTGACAAGATTGTAGTAGAGTGCTGGGTAAAGTTAAAAGCTCGATCTGTGTTTAAGGAATCAAGTGTGACATTAGATGGAAGAGCTGCCTGAAATTATCATTCTAACACTACTTCAACAAACCGCCTCTGTTTCGTGATACAGTGGATTACGTATCAGCATAAATTGGTGTTTAACTGATTTTTTTTTTTTTTTTGTGCTGTGTTGTTGTTTCCCTAGTTGGTTCAGAAGTTTTCTAAATGTCCTGCTGTGATTGAAGCTGAAAAAGGAGGGAAACTTCAGATGTTTGATGGTTGTGTTAGTGGTGAATATGCAGAACTGGTAAGTTGGGCTTTGCAGTAAAGCCAGGCAGCGACGTGCTCGCTGCGCCCAGGCGCTGCTGACGCTTCTCACAGCCACGGGCGCCGGGCTGCGGATCTACATCTTCCAGCAGCAGCGCCCAGCAAGGACAGTGGGGAGGGGGTAAGGCGTGACAGAGGATTTGATTTTGGGCGCACTGATGCCATGCTGAGGCAAGCTGGAGTAGTGAAAGCACTGCTGCCATGCCTCATCCAAATCAGTGTTTTGTTTAGCATGTACAATGGAGCAAGCTGGGGGCTGGATGAAAAGAGTTGATGAAGAAAACCTATATTGTTTCAGTGGGTATGCCTACTTTTATAAAAAATATTATTTTTCAAAGGGGGAATTGGCTGTGAGTAGTCATGCGAGCTCATCACAACTAGAGGAACACACTAATAGAGAGGGGAAACCTTCTCTCTTCTTACAGGTTCCAAGCCAAAGAATTGTCTTGAAATGGCGATGTAGAAACTGGCCCGATGGTGAGTCTGTTTGGGGAACCTTTAATAGAGGCTGCGCTTTAAACGGAGAAGGGACAAATACGACAGCTGATAGACCAGTGGGGTGCTGCCTCAGACTACAGCAGACTGGGACAGTGGGCTACTGTGCATAGTAGCTTATAAAAGTTGTCACCTGTGAAGCAGGTTTCACCCAGGTGCAGGGAAAGGGAGTATGAAATTAGCTACAACAAATGTAGTCCTTTTAACAACCACTTTATTAATGTTGCCTTCTCCTCCTTCAGAACATTACGCGACAGTCGCCTTGAATTTCAAGGCTGCGGCAGCTCAGACGGAACTGCAGCTGGAGTGCAAAGGAGTTCCCGTCTCCAACGAGGACAGTACAAGGCAGTGCTGGAAGAAGCAGTATTTTGAAGAAATACACACTTTACTGCAACAACCCAGAGACAGTACTGCATGATAACTGCACTGTCATTTTGTTAGGGCATTACTTTTTATAAAATGTTAACATTTGTTTTTTAAAGAAATAATTTATTTGTGGGGAAAAATAAAGACCCACTTCTATGATACTGTATATAATTTAAGCATTATTTATGGATTTTTAGTGAGTAAGATGGCCTGTAAGTCAGATTTTGTTCTACTTGCCTACAACTTAACTTTGGAGAGTAATTATGAGGCAGCTGCCATGTTACCACCCTAGGCAGCGAAGCTCCGTGAATCATCAGGAATCGCTTGCAGTTCAGTAATGGTCGTTTTATCAGCTGGCAGAACTGCCCCTCCGGGACACGGGCTGCTTGCCACTGAAAGCAGGACAAAATAGCTGATAAATTGTAACTTCCAAGATACGTGGTGAATACAATTCATCTTCAAATATTTTCGGGGATTGTTTTAACTGCAGACTGAATTTCTTTCCGACTTTGTATCCAGGCAGCTTTGGGGAAGGGTAACAAGAGCATCACATGATCCTGGTTGGTACAAGGGTTATTGCTGCTAAGCCTGCATGCACTGTGCCCCCTTAGGCAACCTCAGTGTGAGATTTACTTTGGGAGAAACAAACAGTAATAACGTTTTCCTTTAGGAATCCTGTAACCTTCCCCTTGAATCATTTATGGCCCTTTGCAATCACATGGCTCAAATTAAATGAGTGTTAGATAATTTGACAGGAGAAGAGCTGGGCTACTAAAGCATCCTTCCTCTTACTCGGGAGCATGTTGAGGTTAGCAAGGATAACGTGAGCCTCAAGTGCTTTGTAAGAAGTGTATGAATTAAATAGGCATTTGGAACCAATAAAATGGACCAAGACAGGGCAAAGCTGCCTTGGGAAAAGTTGGTTGCATCAATAAACTGATTTTACCTGCAGTGTGTTTTTCCATAATGGATTGTGCCAAGATAGTGTGTGTGTGTGTGTGTGTGTGTGTGTGTATATGTGTGTGCGTGTGGAAATGCATGTGTGTATATCTGTACAGGGGTGTTTGTGTGTATGCATGTGTGTACAGGCTTGTGTAGGGGTGGGGGGGTGCATGCATATTTATGTATAGGTGTATATAAGGGTATAGGGGTGGGTGTATAGGTTGTGTATAAGAGTGCATTTGTGTATATAGGTGTGTGTATATGTGAATATGTATAGGGATGTGTGTGTACAGATGTATATGTATGTAGATGTAGACTGTGTATATATGTCCTTATTTATTTTGGAGTGTGTGTCCATGGATGCACGTGTATAGGGGTGTGGGCATAAATGTGCATATGTGTAACTTTACATGGCTCTGTGTGTGTATCGCTGTGTATGTGTACAGATATGTGTGTGTGCGTAAATGGGTGTGTATGCCTAGTAGTATAGGGGTATGTGTACATATAGAGATAAATGTGTGTGTGTGAATGTATATCTGTGCAGGGAGGCGTGTGTGTGTGTATTATATATACCTTTTGTGTTGTTGTGTGTGTAGGGGTGTGTGTGTGTAGATGTGTGTATGCACATATGTATAGGAGGTGTGCATTAAAGATCTGTGTGTATGTGTATGTATAGGGATGTGTGTGTGTGCATAGGTGTTTGTCTACATGTGTAGATGCGTGTGTATAAATGTGTGCACATCTTTATAGGGCTGTATGTGTGTATGCCTGTATGTACAGGAATATGTGTTTAGATACGTGTGTGCATTGGTGTGTTTGTGCATCTGTATAGTATCAGTATGGTGCATCTGTATAGTATCAGTAGGGGGGTGCATGTGTGTTTATGTGTATCTGTATGTGTTTGCATAAATGTGTGTGCGTATGCCTATCAGCATAGGGGTGTGTGCGTGCGTATAGATAAGTGTGTGTATGGATGTGTATGTGTGTCTGTACAGGGATGTGTGTGTATATGTTTATATATAGCTGTGTGTATATGCATGCATGTATAGGGTCTGTATGTGTATATATAGTGTATGCATATATAGGTATGTGTAATAACTAAGCACATAAGCTATATCTATGCTTATATATATATAGGGCTCTGTAGAGGTGTGTGCATACACACACGTATAGGTGTACAGATGTGTGTGTATGCATATCTTTATAGGTATATGTGGATGTATAAATGTGTGTATATGCATTATATAGATATTTAGATGTGTGTATAAATGTGTGCATGTGCATATATGTTTAGAGGCATTTGTATAGCTATGTATATATAGATATACAGGTTGTATGTGAATACGTATAGGTGTGTATAGATGTGTGCATGCACGTATGTATAGGAGTATGTATATGCCTATATGTATGGAGGTGTGTGTACAGATGGATATATGTATAAATGTGCATGCATATATGTATAAGTGTATATAAAGGTGCACATGTGCATATAGGTTTAGAGGTGTTTGTATAGATGTGTATGTTTTATCTATAGGTGAGTGTGTATAGATGCATGTATGCATATATGGATGGAGTGTGTGTGTATAGGAATGTGTATAGATATATGTATGAGTGTATGTGTATGCATATATGTATAGGGTATGTGTGTGCATATATGTTTAGAGGTGTTTGTATAGATATGTGCATATGTATAGATGTGTGTGTATATATGTTTAGAGGTGTTTGTATAGATATGTGCATATGTATAGATGTGTGTGTATATGTAGGGGGGTGTATGTATAGGTGTGTATGCATGTATACAAATGTGTACATGCACATATATGTTTAGCGGTGTCTGTATAGCTCTATGTATAGATATGCATACTGTATATCTATAGGTGTGTGTATGCACATATCTATAGGGCTGTGTATACAGGTGTGTGTAGGCGTGTATAGGGGTGAGTGTGCATACATAGGGGTGAATGCATGTAGAGGAGTGTTTGTATGAGTGTGTATGCATATATGTATAGGGTGTATGTATAGGTGTGTGTGTGTATATGTACAGGGGTGTAAATATGTGCATGCGCATATATTTTTAGAGGTGTCTGTATAGGTGGTGTGTGTATAGATGTATGCACATATCTATAGGCTGTGTATATAGGGGGTGTGTCTGTATGGGTATGTGAACATGTATAGATATCTACATAAATGTGTGCATGTGCATATATGTTAGATGTCTATAGATATGTGATATAGATATGCATGTTGTATGTCTACAGATATGCATGTTGTATGTCTATGTATGGGGGGTGTAGAAGTGTGTATATGCACATATATATAGGGGTATGTGCATATGCTTATATGTGTATGTACAGGGGTGCATTTGTATGAATAAATGCATATATATAGGTGTGTGTATGTATGTGTGTATAAAGCGGTGTGTGTATGTATGTGTGTATAAATGTGTGTGCATGTATATATGTTTAGAGGTTTATAGATACATATGTTGTATGTCTATATGGGTACATGGGTCCATATGGGTATGTGTAGGCACATGCGCATAGGAGTGTGTGTGTAAAGATATGGGTGCATATATGTATAGGGAGTGTGTCTGCATGGGGCTGTGTGTAGGTGTATCACTACAGGGCTCTGTGTGCCCAGATGTGTGTAATGCATAGATGTGCATCTGTGTGTGCATGGGCTTAGTTATGCAGGCGAGTGCATCACTGTGTATGTGTATCTGTATAGGAGGGTTATGTGTGTACAGAGGTGCATTTATATACATTGCAGAGCTGCACAGGGGTGCATGGGTGTTTACGTGTGTCTGTATAGGGGTGTGTGAATATTCATAAATATTCAAACATTCAAAAAAATGCCCTGTACACAAGAGCATCTTAACCGGCCAATGGGCAGATTTTAAGCAAAGGTGCAAAATCTAGGGCTGAATCATTACACGGAGTCTCGGCTAAAGCAGTTTGTTCGTGCCCAGAGTAAGAGCTCCTGGGCCAGTGTGGCCAATGCCGCAGGCTGTTACTCTCAGCCAAACTGATGCCCCCACCCAAACCCACAAGTTCCTGCACACAGCACATCCTCCATCCTCGGCACGGGAAGGACGTCTCGTACCACGCACCCCTACCCGTTAAAATAAGGAAGGATTTGGGGGTGGAAGTGCCCATCAGGGCTACGTCATGATCACCTGACCTGTGCCTACTTCCACCAGCAGAGCCGAATCTCTGGACCCATCCCAGACTGTTTCAAAATAAAGACCCGACTTACATGCAGTCCCAGTGCCGCCCTCCCACGTGCCGCGCCGTCCCTGGCGCCGGCTGCCGGACGGTCCAGGCCCCCCTCGTGCCCTCCTGGCGAAAGCCGTGCTGAGCTCCGCGGGACGGCTCCCAGTCAGTGTCCCTCTTACTCCCGTGGGTCTGTGAGTTTGGTAAGAGGTACAAGTGACCTTGAATTGAAACCGGGAGGGCAGGGCGGGTATCTGCCTTCCCACCCTGCTGGGCCCTCTGCTGTCTGCAGCGGTGCCCAAGGGATTCTGCTTTCCCGGCCCCACGGTGACTGCACTTGGCTCCATCCTTACCTTTGGAAAAGGAGGGTCTCTTCCTGTTTGCTTCACCATTCCCGGGCTCTTCCCAGCTCCTCCTCAGCTGACACGAGCATCCTGTTGCTGACCTGAAATGCTGATTTCTGGAGAGCTTTGTTGCAACGTAGGAAAAAACAAAGTTCCTTTTGACTTGTAGCAGGGAGTCTTTGGAAGGATTCCTAGCACATGCAGCCTGCCAGCGCAAACCAAGTACAGTTGCAATCTTAGAGAGGCAGAACAATTTATTCTCTAGTATTAAAATTTCTCATATTTCTCACAGCTCAACAAATTGGAAAATGTTAAATTGGATCTGGATGGAGCAAGGGTTGGGATTCAGCTCATTCAGTAACTATGATAAATGACACTGCACACTAATGTGGTTTATCTTCTGAACAAATCTCTGCTACAAGTCCCAAAGGGTCACAACATATCAAAACCAAAAACACTCGGAATGGAGGCCTGGAGAGAGCCTGAGGAAAAATAAACACAAGTTTAATGGGGTCTGTTTGTTTAAAACAACATTGATGAGCACAGCTGTAGCAACCACAGGCAGAGCAAGCCCTGTGAAAGCAGCGACAGGCAGCGACCAGCACTCCGCAGTGGGCAGGGACCATGGAAAAGGAAGAAAGGGGCTACCCGTGTGTCACTTACGGAATAATTACTAGGAACAACATGCTTATATTTGGCTTCACCACTGAAGGGGACTTCAAAGTACCAGGAAAAGGATTCACCACAGAATCACAGAATGGTTGAGGTTGGAAGGGACCTCTAGAGATCATCTAGTCCAGCCCCCTGCTCCAGCAGGGACACCCAGAGCACGGGGCACAGGACGGCATCCAGGCGGGTTTGAAGACCTCAGGAGAAGGAACCTCCACAGCCTCCCTGGGCAGCCTGTTCCAGGGCTCTGTCACCCTCGCAGGAAAAGAAGCTCTTCCTCATGTGGAGTTGGAACTTCCTGTGTTTCAACTAGTACCCATTGCCCCTTGTCCAAGCCAGAAAACCCCTCTGTCTATTAGGAGCACCGTGTGCGACCTCCCCATGTCAGCAGGCACCTCCCCAAGGAAATGGAGCCCAGCAAACTGCAGTAACGGGAAGCTGAAGTCAGAGATAGAACCAAAAATGAGGTGCACATTTTTAATGAGCACTTAATAACAGGCACTACTTACCAAAGGGCTGCAACGGGGTCTTCATCACTTGAAGATTTCCGGCTGCGCAGGGAATATCTCCTAAGCAAAAGGCTTGGTTGGCAGAAGAGTCGATGGCCGAACTCTGTCACTCCCTGTGCCGAAGGTCTGAGATGCTCTTGATCTTAACTCTGAAGTTAAATTCTATGAAGAGGCTGATTAGAAATACTAACAAAATGATGCCTAAAGAGAGTAAAAACAATCACTTAAAATGTGAACAATGATTCTGCTTTACATAATCAACACCATTATTGCAGTGGCAGCAAATGCAGGAAAAAGAAGGCTTCTTACATCGCTACAGAGGAACATACAGTGTGAGCTTTACAATACATTAATAATTACAGAAAGTAAAAATTACTGAGAGGCAAAGAGCTGAAGTCACACAGGCCCCGTGCAACTGAGCCACAGGCTGACCAGTGTGAAGGGATGGGAAGCGATGGGACAGCGGGAGGGAGGTGGGGAGAAAAGGCCAAGACAGATGCGTTTCATGGGAAGCAGAAAATCCAGTGAGATAAACCGGAGAAGGAAGGTGAAAGGGGAGTTTAATGAGAGGCTCAAACAAGCTCCATCGCTGCTCAGGTGACACAGGAAATGGCTCTTCCTCAGACCACATCCAGGGAAGCAGCGGGAGCGGGGCGGGATGGAAAGGAGAGGAAGAGTGTGGAGGGTGCAAGAACAGGCTGAAGCAGATCAGACCGAGGGAAGAACTGAAAGGATCTCGTGGCTTCTTACACTACTTCACAGTCTTAACATTGGAACAAAGGTAAGCAACCCCCGTGCCAACTATCTCACTGCAACACCGTATTTACTACGCACAGTAAACCAGCAAAGACCAAATTTACAGGTATCAGATGCGTTTGAAAGCCATTTCTCTCTGCACTTGTTTCATTTTTCAAGTTGCCTTTGAGCAAATCTAAAGACTGAAGCAACATATATAAACCAGTGAAAAGTCATCACAATCAGTTTAATGAAGTGCACAGAATAGCAATTGATCATGTCAATAAAAATAAAACAATTAATTTTACATCAAGTGTGCTTTATTTCCTCCACAGGTATTCTGTTAAATAAAGCACCATATATATACTGCCAGGCCACAGCTAAAGAGGATTCTTTACAGAATCAAATTTCTTGTGGTTGTTTAGTATACAAGTAAACTTAATTTTGATAATAAGAACCACAGCGATCTGAGGCAATCTGCCTCTATTATAAGGTACAAAACTGGCACAGAGGACACCATATTATACACAGTAAAAATGCCATAAGTTTAAATTACATCATACAGGGCAAGGAGGCCCTGTTCTCCCGGACAGCCATATTAAATGAAAGCCACTACAGTGAACTCTTAATTACATAAAACATACCCATTATTTGATTGCCCTTTAAGAAAGTGTACGGTAGATGCAAAAAAAAAAAAAAAATTAAAATAAAATAAAAATAAAAATCTGGAGTTCTGCCTGACCAAGAATTAAGCATATAAATCTATCTTGCCATTCAAGCAGAGAGCACTGGACAAACTGAAGCACAAAACAGAAATAAGCAAAACTTATACAAACAGCATTTTGGGGAAGAAAAAAAAAAGACTTAAAAGCAGACATGCTCCATCTAATGTCAAGAAGCAGCTTGGTTTCCTTTTCCAGATATCCTTGTGACCACATGAATCGTAGACTCAATGGTCCTACACAGGATGTCTAAAATGTCATGCTGCTGCATGTGACTAAAAAGTCCTCTGGAATGGCCACAACTGATTGATAAACTAGTGTCGGGGTCCTGGGATGGTAAGGCTTGACCATCACAGCTTCTCAAATCCGTGAGGTCAGATAAAACTGCGGAAATGGAAGTGGAAGGAAACTCAGCGTCCTCCTCCGCTACAAGGGAATTTTTCGAAGTCTGCAGGTCTTTATATTCCTTGCACTCCTCAAATTTCCCATTTCCCGGCTGCTCTTCTGTGTGTTGTGACCTCGTTGCTAACATTATGTCTTCTGAAAATGAAGATGGAACTTCCATTCTGTACTCTTTGACAGAACTGTTTTCGGGGGAAGGAGGATCTTGCTCAGTGCCAGGGTCAATGATCGAAGAGTCCCTTGTCTCGTTATCTGAAGTGCTTGTCGGGGTCAGCGCCTCCCGCGGCTCAGTTTTTATATCACTGATACAGCTGTCCACAGTGTGCTCCTCGTCACTGCTGACCCGCCTCCTCTTCACGGGAGTCGCTCCTTCATCGTCTGCAAGGGGAAAGAAGTGGAGATTCCCGGGTTAGGGAAGTGGCCTCACCTCAGGCCGTGAACGTAAGTAACAGCTCTGCTGTTTCACATTTTTATCCCTCAAGAACCTTTCCCAGATTAGAGGAACCAAATAACAACAACGTTTATCTCCTTAAGGAAAATTCAGGTAATTGCTTAAAATTTTATCTCCATAACAAAATAGTGTTTCTTGTGTAGTGCTTGAAATTGGAATGGGGAAAGTCTGCCATCAGCACTAACACAGGTAAAAGTCTGCAAAAAAGATTAGAACGACATCAAAATTATAAAGAGACAAACCTTTAGTTTTTCTTTCTTTGGCTTCTTGCTCTTGCAATGAGTTCCTCTGCTGCTGACAAGCTCTACATTTGTTTAGAAGCTCTTGTAGAGTTGGAATCAGGGCTGAATTGAGCTGTTTGGGAGTGTGCACTGAAAGCAGCAAGGCAAGTGCTCGGAGGTCCTGCAAAAACACCAGTAAAATCTCCATAATAGCTCAATTTAAAAGTCCCATAATATACAGACCTATGTAGTAAGAGGCAGCTCCAGTTCATTCTGAGCACTTCTGAACATCCAGAACACCAGATTCTAAATATATTTACACTACTGAAATTTCTCCCTCACTCCTACATGCTGACTGTCATGTAGATCCATCTGTGCTAAGCAGATGACAAGACTGTGTTGCTCCCTGTAAGGTGAAACCCTTTGCTCGTCTAGAATATTTCAGTGTGTAATTCCAGTAAGCTTTGCATTGGTCTGACTTATTTATTTCTATAATGTGCAGCCCCCATGTCCTAGGAGCACCACTGCCAGCCTGGAGAATTCAGGAAGCTCAGACAGGTGCCCTCTAAATTCTGGCCACCTCCTCAGCAGAGGTCCAACCTTCTACCAGGCAGTGGGTGTCTCATGCTCTGGCCCCAAGAGCTCTGCTTATGTGTCAAGTCCAGCTCAAACACCCACATCTTTCATGAGAACCTGGCACGGGGCACCCAAGTGCTTCCACAGAAAATGAGCTGCCTCCTAAAAGTTTCTCCTACTCGAATGGCTTAGCAAATACTCACCCCATTTAAAGTGGAGCTTGCTTTGGAAATTTCAACTCTCTGGTTGCTGAAGTCAGACTCGAGGCTTTGATATTGATTTATTAGATTTGTAATTAGAGTATTGATTAGGTTGGCACAGTTTGCTTCAGAAAACACCTGCCCTTGGACCTATAAAGAGAAGACTAACTTTAAAAACACAAAAAACGTATTATGAAAGCATTACACTAAATTAAACTAGTATGTATGGCTGCATTTCTTGGAGTATGACCTGTAACTAGAACACCACTTACCTTTAGAAGAAAATGGGTCAAGAAGGTATATACAATATTGTTGTTAAGAAAGGTCCGTTCATCCATGAGGATACATTTTATGTATTCTGCAAAAACTGGATCTTCACAGAGGAGCTTAACACAGTTCTTTGACATCGCAGACTGGTGAAGAAAGAGAGAACACTGTAAAATCATCACTGGAAGTATGACACAAATCTGTCTTGGTTGCCCAAAATCTAGCCAGCCCCAGTGATGTTTTTCTGGAAAATTCTTACCTGATTGTCCTGAAATACTTTAATCAGTATTTGTAAACTGCAAAAATTCATTTCTGCCAATTATTATCTCACATTTTCGGCTTATAAAGCCAATTCCTTGGGAATGGAAGTTCACCACAGGCAGTGTGCACTTGAAGGGTCAGTCCCACCTAAGCTGTGGCCCAACTCGCAATGGCTACACTACGATCTGAAGCACAAGGAAGCTGCAAGATTGGAGATCTCTCATTTTTCACTTCTGTCTCATCTAATGTGCTTCCATTATATAGAAAAGACAGAAACTCAGGGAGGTAGAAAGAAGTAAATACTGTACATTGAACAGATCTCTGTTTTTCCTATATTATGAGATCTGTAAAGTTGCTGGATAAGAGTTCACAGACCTACAGACTCCTGTGACCAAATTTAATTTGCTAAATGCTTATACTTGATTTATCAGGTTTTATTAGATGGCCTGCTACCCAAACAGAGGTATTGTTTACCTGAAATGTTAACATTTATAATCAGTAAATAACGTCCACCAGTTAAGATTTACTAGTTAAGAGTTGTTGTACAGGCAGCCGTATTTGCTTGCATTTCCACACAATTAGTTCTCAAACCTATGGAATTCAATCTTACCTGAGTCTGGCATAGCTCAGTCCAAAGTTTGGGAAATAATGCGAGATGAAGTGGTAAACCTTCATATGCAACTAGGACACCTGGAAATTTATGAGAATATAAAAGTTATTACGCAAGAATGTTCTAAACTGATCTTTGCAGGATATGTTCATTTGATGATTTGTATCATTTCAAAGCACTGTTTCATCTTAATCACATTCAAATGATTCAAAAAAAAAAAAAGGTCAGAGAGACCTATGGTCTGTGAAGTTTCTACAGCACAGCTTTACAGTACAATTATAAATATATCCCATGAGCATGGCTGTGAAAAATATAAAAACTAAATGAAGGGTTAGCTTTAGTCTGGATTGGTAACCACATCCATCATTACTGTTTTCTTATATTTTTAAGAGGCCAACTATAGCACTTAACGGTTTTAAATATCTCAAAGTTTTAAATATAGCTTTAAAAACAGCATATAATTTTTAAATGCTAATCATCATCACCCCAAGCATCACTGTTACCAAGATAATGGAACAGCTAGGGATACACTGAACACTAACAAGAGACACACATCCCCAATACACTGTTTTTAACCAAAGAAACCTATAGTACATATTAATAATGTCAGAGGTAAAACCAGAAGGAATACAAATACTGAACAAAGGGGTAATGAAAAGAACATTTACAATATTATAAATAGAGTTCTCTAGGATACAAATAATATTGTATATCTTTAACTATCTAAAAGTTGGACATCTAACCAAAGTAAGCTATCTAGGTTGTACAGGTAGTGAAAACAAACACTTCTAGAACCTATCTTAAGAGAAAAATTTCCATCTGAAGGAATCTGCATCTGTCCATTCACTGTGTTAGGAATCTGGCTAGAAGCCGAAGTTTTAGGCAATGGAAGTTAGGTGAGGGGTCCAATCATGCCTGTATTTGGGGTAACTGTAACTGCATGACTTTGATGTTGCTCTACTGCAGAGAGCCAAGCAAAAAGGCTGGGGAAACTGTTAGTCACAGACATCAATGCCTTGTTCACACACCAAAAGGATTTACATTGTATGTTGTAGATTTACGAACCGTACACCGTAAGCACCAAGGCCTGGTGCTACCTACTTGCAGAGCTGAAATCACATCTGTATCTTCAAGTACGAACTATATTCATTGAATGGTAACAAACTTAGTAATCGTGGTGGCTCCCAAAGCAACAGAGTAAATTAAACCCTGCTTGATAACAATACAATGGGCTTTAGTGGCTGTATATAGTCCTACCTGCCCTCCTGGGAAAGAAAAAAAAGGTAAAATTCTAAAAGAGTTGTCAGAAATGGCATTAATTGCAGAGATACTAAGGCTTCAGGATCTGACCAAATCTCAGGGGTGTCCTCAGGTTCTTTATGGACAAGACTGTGGCATGACAATCCTGAGGATAAGACTGCACTAATATTACACTTGATGCACTGCTTTGTGGATACAAGAATAAAACTTTCATTTCTACAACTCTTGTAGTAGCAAGTATTTACTTTTACTTAAAAATATTAACTTTTACTTCAAAATGCTTGCTTTACTTTTACTTAGAATGTTAATTATAAGGCTTATTGGAGAAGCACAATTACCACAGGGAAAAAAAAACCCCATCAAAAAACAAAAAAAACCCACAAAACCCAATAAAAAAACACCTTAGGTTGTGCAACTCTCATACTTACTCATTTTAACTAAAGTTTCAGTGAACTTTTCACAGTTGATTGCGACTCGACATAGTAGATGGATGAACTGATGATAAGAGAAGAAATAGTCTAGCAGCATACGATCATAAACATCATCTTTGCCCTGAAGATTTAAGAGAGCTTTATTTAAACTACATAAGCAACTGGACATGTACCTGATTTCCTAAGCATTTAGCTTAATCTCATCACGCTTTCTGCCCTAGAATGTTTAATCAAACGTTACAGGAAAATAGTATGGGAATTTCCAAGTCTAGGTCAAGGCCAGCTGTGTCTCATCAGCTGATGACAGTTCTTGGCAAGTGTAACACTGAGACAAGGCAGGAAAGGCAAATTCAATTGCCCTCTACCAGTAAAAATTCTTTACTGAAGGACTCTAATGAAGGCACAAAGCTGCATGAAAACTACATCTTGGAAGATGATCAGATGATCAGGAAGGCAATAATTCTAAATCATATACAGGTATCTTAATATACACTACTGCTTTTTAGACCATAATTTGTCAGTTACTATCTGCCTTCAGAAGTCACAGTTTTCTTAAAACCTTGCTTCAGAGGCTTTCAAAGCAGTATTTTCAGGAACACCTCACACCAAATGATAAATTTATGCCAAGGGATTTTTATGTAAACATTATAAACTTTTGGGATGTACATGTTCAAAATGGCATCAGATTGTGTAGACCAGATAGCCAGAGAGAAATTCAAGTGAACAAATACAATCTCAACAAAACAAATGAATGAAAAATGAGCATGCAAAAACACAGGTACACATAATTGTGGATGTGGTTTTAAAGGCTTAAAGATCTGCTAGTTCCTAACATACATTCCTTGCATTATAAAATGCAAGATCCTGTGTCATTTAATATAATTACCTTTCAGTTCAAATATTTACATTGTTTTTTGCCACATCCATTTTGCCTGAATACACGATGGAAAAACCACTATAGATAATTTCTGGTTCTACACTTTTATTTTAAGAAAAAAAGCTTGGTTATACAGTAAATTTGATGGCACACAAATATACAAAGCATCATTTGAAAGCTTTAAAAAAGAGTGGTTACTTACCCTACAGTAACCGTGCTTCTTCGAAATGTGTTGCCCACACAGATTCCCATCTACGTGCACATAGGCCCCATGTGCAGGAGATTGGATTCTTTCTGAATAGCAGTGTCCACTGGGGCTGTGCCTGCACCCAGTGTGTCCTTGCGACCACTGTACCTGAGGGCATAAGGGGTATGGCGGCTTCAACCACCACTCAATTCCTTCCCCGATAAGTCCCCTACGCCAGGGCTCCTCTGACTTAGCACAGGAGGAGGACCACAGAATCTGTGTGGACAAAACATCTTGAAGAACCACAGTTACTGTAAAGCAAGTAACCCGTTTCTCTTCTTCAAATGATTGTCCATACATATTCACTTCAGGGGTGGGATTCACCTTGCGTGACTTTGGTTATCTAAAGTCCAGTCACTTCGGAATTCCCTGCAGTCAGTGGAGAGAGACACAGACTCCTCCAGAGGAGGAAACAGCTTCTCCAGATTCAGCTGTCTGAGACAGGAAGGATGCATCTCCTTCTGAGGGCAGTAACCATTTCTCTCTATCAAACACAGTAAGAGCTGGACACTGACCTTTTAGATAGGCAAAGTTATGTGAGTTGAATCCCACCTTAGATACCTAAAAAGCCATTGCTGCAACTGTAGTAATGGGACATGGCAAGTGACTACAAAGTAGCCCCACCAAAGTTGGCGTCCCATCAGGAAGCCCACAGAAGGGAAAATAGAAAGTAAAAGACTTAAAGCCCTATACAGTAGCCCTGCATGTTTCTGGTATCAGTGTTTTACCCCAACAGAGAGAGATTCTGCTTCAGTCCTGGCAGAATGGACTCGAGCAAAACCTGAAGGCTCTATTCAGCTGTCTGATAATAAATCTGAACATAGTTTGAAACTCATTTGGACAGTCTCTGGGTTGTTCCTGAATCTTCTTTATAAAAGCCACAAACAGACTGGGAGATAATCAAAATGATTTTTTTCTTTCTCTAAATACAAGGTTTAAACTCTCATTACATCTAGAATATGAAGCTGGCAGGGAAGGGCAGGGAAATGGTGCTTCTGGAGTGCACATCTAGAATGGAGTATATGAGGACAACACATCTTGAAGAAGAATTATGCTTTGTTAACAAAGAGCAAGTAAAAACATTATGCTGCTGGATTTTTAAAATACTTTTAAAAAGAGAGAGCAATAGCTATTCATATGAAAATATATTTACATACCTTGCTGGCTTCCACCATGGTAGGCAAGAGGCACATATTGAGCTCAGGACGAGGAGGGCGAATATTACTTTTTCCTCCTATTAATTTCAAATTTTCACGACATGGAAAATAAGGTCCAAGAGACACTGCAGCATAAGTTAGGATAAGACAGAGATATATTAAAAAGGTCAATATTTGAAATCAGCAGGACACATGACAGATTAATAAGAGTGTAATATAACTTCAAAATACAATCACTGAAAATACCTACTTGGGATATTACTGTGGTGGTATGTACAATGGTTGTGCTGTAGAAATGGAACCAGAGTATGTAGGAAATCATGAGGACTTAAAAGTACAAGCTCCTTGAGGACATCTACAAAGAAAAAGTTGGTTTTACTATTACACATTGTGATTTCTTAGCAGCAAGCAGTTTAATTTAGGGTTCATGCATTTTCAACGTCAGTTTTGCTAGTGTGCATCACGGCAGTAGGTAGGCTTCACCGTAACACATACAGTGACTACACCTAAATCAGTCAAGATTCCCTTCACCACTTCCACTAGAAGAAATTCTGCTCAGTGTTATATCAACAACCAGTAAGAGTGGTGCCAGATTATAGAAAGTAAAAGCTCAGCAAAATTACCCTTTCCTTCTTCTTTACTATATCAGGTTTGAGGCCTGGAAAATGTCAACCAGCAGCAGTCAGAATGGCAAAGAGAAGGGTACTCAAAATAAGGGAAAAATGCATACAAATCACAAAAAGATGGTTTAATGTGGACAATGTTTTAGGCCTTCATCAGCATGCATAAAAATGCAGATTCTACCCATTAAAAAAAAAATTTAAATCAAAGTAAGAAAAAGTTTTCAAACAGGTCTTCTAATGCAAGAAAGGCACTTTTCATCTTTTTGTCTATATCTGCTTTTTAGAAAGCAGATCCATTCACTTCTACAAGCTATTTAAGCTTTACTTTAATTATTATCTATTCCAGTGAATGGATCATAAAAATGGACATGAAGAGCTGTTACTCAGCGTAACTTGGCTGCCATGCTTCCTTCTGAAAGGATGTGTCCTTCTGAAAGGATGTTACTTTAGTTACTGTTTGGAATATGAGTGCAAAATTTGGGACTTGATTCTAAACCCACTAACTCTTGAATTCAAGAGTTACTCTTTAGTCCTGTAACCTGTTAAATAAGTTTGGTAGCAAACTGGCCTCTCAAAATGAATGGCAGCTTTTTGTGCACACAATGTGCATGCCTAGCAAAGTAAAAATATTAATTTTATTCTGATGAAAATAAAATTAGTTAGAGAAGCAGCTTTGTTGATAATATTAATAAGCAATCCTAGTCCATGTAGCATCTAATGAACTTTTACAATTGCAAAACCTGAATTTAAACAGAGGTAACTACATAGAGCTGGTCCTTGTTGACTTATACCATTATATAACATTCCATGACAGTTATACCATTCAGACTTACCAATACAAGCATTTCTGAGTTCTGGAGGACTGTATGAATTTAATAGAGTTAAGAGTTTATGGGCAAACTCAATTCGCTCTTGCCACTGAATCAGAGCTTGCTTCACATCTGCAATTAAAAAAAAAAAAAAAAAAAAGGTTAACTTTCTCAACAGCTCTTGAAATATAGCAGAAAATTTTACTTCTGCTTCTTCAAAAACCTCCGTGCTTTCTTCCTCTAACATGATTTCAGTTCATTTACAAGTCTATGACGTGTCACTGGTTCTACTGCTAGCAAATTTACTTCATCCAGTCAATTATGTCAATAAGCATTTGATAAGTTCATTATGTCAATAAGTTCATTATGTCAAAATGCAATTTAATAATAAACTTCATTTAATAATCTCATCTCTGTTACTGTGTGGAAATTACGCCAGTTAATAAAACTAGATAAAAAGCAAGTAGGGTTTTGCATCATGAAATCTTAATTATCAAACAAGAGATTAAATCCTTAAAGAGTTATTATCAAACCTTTTCTCTGAAGATATGGACGGGTTGACTTTAGAACTGAAAGGAATATAGACAGAAGCTCTACCAGATCTCCAGTCACATGGCAGGCTGTGGCCTCATGGTACATCATGTGCAATGTGTTAAAGGACTAAGAAAACAGAAAGCACAGACAAGTTTACATACTCATCATTGTTTCTAACTCTATCCTGAAGACATTGCTCTTACATTTATTTTACGCTCAAAAAGAGATACATCAAAATGTACTGTGATAGATATAAAATTAGTCAAATGTGCCAACATTTGGGAAGAGTATAATTACATTAATACAATTAGAATATTTACTAGGAAGGAAGGAGAGGGAGAAAACATCCATAAACAATGATGTATAGTTTTACAGGCAGGTTATTATGGCAATAATGAGAAGCAGTCTTGTCCTTAAGTTGAACTGAAACTTGCTTTTGGTCATAATGCTGATCTTTGTCTTTCTTGTCTAACCCCAAAACTAGAGTGATATCAAATTTTTCATATTCAAGTGACAGAGGGAAACTGAATTTGTAAAACTTAGTATAATAATAGCCCCTACACAAGTAGCCACCTACTGCTACTCAAGAAAGCAGCATCTTGTGAACACATCCAAAACAGCTTATAAAGAAATACATTAAAAAATGTATAATACCCTGAACTTTACTTCAAGATAAACAATTTAAACATTAGTAGGACACTCTGGCTGATTACCAATCACACAATTACCAAATTCTCATATATAACATTTAACTAAAAATAATAAACCAAGCATAACTGGAGATATATTTTTTGCTCTAATCTCAATCTTCTTGCCGAGATACAAAGTGATATTAGATTTGCATAAAGGAAGACTCATATATGAATGTTCTAGAAAAAAGGAAGATTAATCTAGATGCTAGTCATGTTTCAAAATGCTACTAAAGGACATATAATATATGATTCTGTGTCAGCTAAATTATTTTTCCATTTTTAACTTAAATATCTTCTGAAGTATTCACAAAAATACTTTCAGTGAGCAAGTATAAACTAAGGCCTGGTAGCATAAAGTTGTAAAGTCCTTTGGCTAGGAGCAGAACAAAAGCTTTATCTACTTTCTAGCAAAGTTTTACCTGATGATGAACTGCACATTCGGTTAGACATTCTATCTAATCTTAAATATCAATGGTCAGTATGGATTATACTTAACCAAGTTGTTAAGCAACAATTCTTAGTGTAGATACATATTTGTATTGTATTCTACTTCTGATTTTCATATGTTAATAATGTTACGGTTTGGTTCTTTAACTTTTAGCTCAAATTCATTGAAATTAAGCATTAAAAACACAAGGAAGAACAGGTGGGACAGGAAGACAGGAATTCTGGAGAAACTAACTATAGTTACTAGTCTTTAATTTGTAACAAGCTTGTGAAACGTGAGTTTTCAAATATTACTGCATTGTCTTCATTTTTATTCTATTTGATTTTCTAACTCCGACTTTTGCTATTACACTTAGTTGTAAAAAACACAAAGCCAGACATCAAAAAGCTTTTTTTAATAAGTCATATAAAAATAGACCTAGAATCAGCCTCAAAGAATCATCTAATCCATGCATATGTCTTAAAGCAGACTAAATATATTTATATTCTTGACAGATGTTTGCTCAAACTACTCTTGAAGACTTCCAGTTGTTTCAATTTACATCTTCTAAAGCCATCTCTTCTAACTGTATAGTTCCATCTACTGTCTATATGCTTGTTTTGTAGCATGGATTTATTTCAGTTTATAGTCATCTCTAATTATACTGTTTTGCATATTCCAAGAATGAATTTCATCTTGTTTTTACCCTTAACTTTATTCCTTTGTCTTTTATTCTTGTTCTCACACACACCTGAACATCTCCCAGTGTGTGCTGCCAGAATACTTAATGACACTTTCTTTCCATTAGTCAACTCAATAATGGAAGTACTGAATAGAATCCAACAATTCCATCCAGCTTAAAAGGTAAGCACTATATCTGCCCTTTTTCTTTTTTTTCCCCTTTGTATCTCTCTCATCTTCAAAAAGTTTCCACTAACAGTTCAGAGTTTTTCAACAACGCGCATTAGGTTTTTCCTATATTAGTCAACAACATAGAGAGGTACGAGTGGATCTGCAGCACAGAACAGTTATGTGCTGAGCTTGGCATTCAAACTACATATTCAGGGCTGCATTATTTTTTCTTTTTTTCTCTCTATTTTGGATTAACTCTGCTTTGACTGCATGGGCCAAATGTCCATTTACACATTAGGATATAGTTCAGTCTACTCTTTCTTCCTTCTGGTGAACAAAAGTAAAGTTGGCAGGGAGTATGTGTATGTATGAGTATGTGGCAGGGAGATGCCTTGAAAGTACACATGAACTGACACCCTATGTGTTCAAATATGATAAGCACAGTAGACATCCAAATATCCTTACGTTGCTATTTCTGAAACCTGCAACGTTAGCCCATTTTAACTAGTAATAACTCTGAGTGTGCTCAGTTGTTCACTCACAGTTGATCAATGTACTAAGAAGAAAGATAGCAAAAGAGCATAAATCCATTCCTATCAACATAACTGGTTGGTGCTTCCCCTCTGTGCTGAGAAGCAGACAAATACACTGAGAAACCCTTGAGAAACCTCATTAAAGGGGCAAAGCCAAGGGAAGCAGCCTTGTAATGAAAGCGAACGATGCTTTCTTACTGCTCATGACATCTCTGGAGAGTTGCACCTCTTCCTGCTTAGCTCTTTCCACTTTTATCCCTCCGTCTTCCTTTTCTACTTTTATATTTAGGCTTTAAAATCTTTCCATTTTATACATTCTTTCTTCTTGCACTTCATGCCAATATTACACCACCTACCCCTTCTTCACTCTTGGAAAGTTGGGAGATTTTTTCCCTCTCCTTTAATTATCTGTACTTTTTTTTTTTTTTCGCTCTCCCTGACATCTTGCCAACTAATTCTCTAAATATGCTGAGGTCTTCTGATTTCCCTCCTCCCATTCTTAAGAATCATGGGCTCTCATTTCCTGTTCATGCTCATCCAAACTGCTTGCCACCTTCACTTTCTCAGCTGGTGCCTATAGAATCCATTACAACTCCCCAGACACCTTTCCTACTTTCTGCATCAAGCAACTGTCATCAACACACCCAAAAACTAATGAACAAATTTTACTGTGCAGCGTGCCTTTCCCAAAGGAACCTGCAAGTGTTACAATTTCACATTATTCCCAAGTCATAAAAGGCCTCCTGGTTTAGTGATCCGTAGTAGACGATATCTCAAGAAGCCCCATGACCTTCTGCCCTTTCTTCAGAATTTATAAACTTGCAATAGACCTAATTTGTTCTCCATAATAGACCTCAGAGCAAACATATCTACCCTTGCTATATCAAGGGACAACATATCACCTTTTCTCTACTTGCTCGTCCTTCCTATTTAAGCTACATCCTTTTATAGTTATTCTAGCAAGTCACCGTTACCAATTAAACCACTGTCTTTATTTGCTATTAAGATTATTTTTGCCTCAAATTTACTCATTACATTTCCTACATTAATGGTTAGAAATGTAAAAAGTTTGGCAATCTTTTTGCCTTCCTATGATCCTTAAGACATTTTGTATTATGTTTCCTACAACTTCATTTTAAATATCTCATTAAAACATCCTAAAACTAAGATTTATTTTAAGGAAGAAAGTGAGGAGTTGATAAAGCAAGATGCTCATTTAAATTACAAAGCAAAATATTTACCTCAGTCATCAGAATCAATCCTCTATTAAACACAACAAGAAGTCTGTCTTCATCCGATTCTAATAATATTCTGAAGGCACTAGGAAAAAAAAATACAAATATTTAGTAATAAAAACTACTTATTATCTTTCATGTATCATACATACATTGCATTTTTGAAAATAATCACAGAAGATGACAAAATAAAATGTAATTGTTGTTTGCTTTTCTTGCTTTTTTTATTTAAAAATGCCTCTGATGTCAGTATCCTTTCTAAATAGCCTGTTACATAAGGTAATTTATACATAGACTCTTGTTAAGCATTATCCAAATAACATTAAAACCTGAGGAAAACAATGTACTTCAAAAGACAGAAGTCCCTGCTTCTCAAATAATGCATTTAAATAGAAGGTTCAGCGAAGCACATGCTTGGACTTATAAATGCATAAAAATATTTACATCAGAACATTTCATAGACTATAGCAGAAAATAAAAGGATTAGCTAATAGCCAATTAATCATTCAGCTCAAGAGAGCAATTCCTTCAGCACAATGGGGAAAATCAGGCTGCACTCTCAGATAGATAACCAGGTATAGCCCCTGAGAGGGGCATTTCTCCTGTTCATAAGAGCATTTTAGTCCATCAAAAGTGGCATTTAAACCTCTAATGCCTGGCCTATGCACACAGGCTATTAGTAAATTAAGAGTAAAATAAATAGATCACCTGTGATAGACATACTACTAAGATATACTCAAAAAATACTGAAGATATGATACTGAAAACTCTGTCCAACTGGTGTAATTTCTAAATAAAATTTCTGGTCAAGAATGAATGTCAACAACAGCAGATGAGATTGCTGGTTTGCCAAGCTAGACAAATCATGGTAAGCAGGGGTTGGAGAAGATAATTTTGACTTAAATGCTGAATTTACAAGTTTGATTGATTTTAGCTTATGTCAGGGGCTCTACTAATACTACTTTGTCACATTTTTTTCGAGTACTAACAAACACAACAAAATACAAGTTGCAAAAAAAATCCTGTTCTACAGTTGTTTGTTGTATAATATTTGCTTAGTTATATTACTTTTTAGATGATGAAACCTTCTAAAATAAATTATTTTCACAAAAAATAGACTTTGAAAAAAAGTTTTGATTTTATTGTTCTGTTTATTTCCAAATAAAAATATCCTCATAATTTTTTTCAAAGAGTTTCAAATGAAAAACAATACTGTTTTATGGTAATTAACATTCCAAAAAAAAATAGAGTTCTTATTCAAACAGGATTAGATTACTATGTTACAATCTTTCTAGTAACATACCTTATTAAAGTAGTCCAACAAGACCGTCCATCCAAGCAACGCAAGTAACAGCTTATGGTAGTTTTCTTAAACTGCTTTATATCTTCTATCTCTTCCTCTCTCATGTCTGGTCTCTGAGCTACAAATAGCTGCATGAGGTTAAACAGTTCTTCTACTGCCTGGAATACATAAAAAATATTAAGTTAGCATATTCTATCTGTATTTGTTATCTTTTCTATCTTCTGTATTAATTAATTTTGTATCTCTTGTATTAATTCTACCAAGCAATGCATGGAAGAAATATATCTAGGTAACTTTAGAATTGAATATGTTTTAAGTTTTGTAACAACGTTATAAAATCTACATACAACATTTCAAACTGAAATAATTTAAATGATTCCTAAAAGCTAAAAAAAAAAAAAAAAAATCAAATGTAAAAGTTCTGGCTACTTCTTTTCCATCTACAATGTAGTTATGTAGTTTACTTTAGCTTTTACTAATTCCTGTGTGAATTAGGGTATAAATTACCTGACGACGCCCACAATATATCATATTTTTCTGAAGAAGCCATCAGCAGATTTAAAAATAATATTCTGAACTTGTGCAGATACTTGAGATAGCCCTCTAGAACCTTAAAAGCATGCTTGGACACTCAGTAGCACTATGGTACTCTGCAAGTACAAACATTCACAGCTATCATTAAATATAAACAGAAGAATCTGGGACATCCTGCTCCAATGGATCAAAGTTCCTGGCTTTCCTACAGGAATGTAGGGTTACTTTCTGCTACATGGATATGCACATTCTCTGAGGATAATGTTTATATTCTACACAACACAATCCAGAAGGCTGCTTGTGCGAAAACTCAGGGAAATCCTATATGCATGGAAGACTAAACACAGTGGAGTAAGCAGTGCTGCCTGGGATACGGAGATTTCAGAGGGGAGATGCAAACAAGGCAAGCAGCAGCACCATTTCCAGAGAGCCAGAACATCAAGCCTAGTTTAATGAGCTGAACTAGACAGAAGTTTAACCTAGAAGATTCCATACATCCTCCTAGTTTACCTAGGGAAGAAATCTCTATATTCTTTCTGTTTTTGCACATGCACAAGGGACCTGAGAACTTGGCTCACTCAGTAATCACGCAAAACTGCATATTTGGCCTCACCAAAATTTTGTAACCTAGCTTTCTGAGCATTACACACAGAATATTTTAACTAGTACCTATTTTCCTATGGCAAGTGTCACAGCACCGCAGACACAGAAGAACTCACAGTGCCTTGCAAAAGATACAAAAGTGTTCCCAACTGAACAACAGGCCATGCCCTTTTCAAAAAACTGAAAGCAAAGAGGAAACTAACTGGGAATTCCTGCGAGACTGTCTGTTAGAATGCTATGCACTTTCTGGAGACCACCACTAAGGGCTCCTTCCCTGGTCCTCTTATATTGGTGGAGAGAGAGAGAGAGAGAGAGAGAGAGAGAGAAGAGCAGAAACATCAACGTATCCATCCCCAAAAAGTAACGGCCACACAAAAAGAGAAAAAAAAATCATAATATTCTCCCCTAAAGAACAGCAACTGCATCTATAAATACTCTAATCACTTATACATGAAATAAAAAAATCACATTTATATCATTGGATATATTAACCAAATTTTTTCCTCTCATTAAAGAAGGAAGTTCAGTAAGGAGGAAATATGAAAAAATGAAACCTCATTCTTCAGCATCAATCTACTTACTCCTGGGTACTGGCTGGCGTGTGGTGTGAGATTCTTGAAGGCCCACTGGATATTCTGGTGAGAAGCCAACTGCCTGGTGAACGCAGGGGACTGCTCACAGCAGAGGCGCAGGATGCCATAGTAGGCAGGGAGCATCCCACGGTTGAAGAGCACCACATCCTGATCATCATGGTCTGCAAGGATGTAATTGAAGGCAATGTTCTTTGTCACCACTGGATTCTGTACAATAAGGCGTACGTTCTCGGGACAGTCTACACACACGTTGTACCAAAAAGACAGCAAAGCCTGTTTATTGTGGTTGGTGGCTATCGCCGGCTCAGAAAGCTTAGGCTGGAAAAGATTCCATAAGTCCATGAAGTACGAGGAAAACATGAGTTTCTCAGTTTTTGAGATCAAACAGTATGTCATGAAACTGAAGTAGGGCACCAGTTTTGTAGTGCCATGAACAGCAGCATCAACGTACAGCTTAGCTCTTGAAAGAAGGCCAAGAAGCACATTGTAGACTTGATGAAGAACTACTGTAGTATCTGGGCTGAGAGGCAGATCACGTGTGGGGATGTGCAAGGAGCGGGTGGATCGGAACATCTGACGGAACGAATTGCTTGGAATAAGTGACACCAAGAGATAGGCTGCAGCTTCAAATAAAAACAAATTTGTTATACCATTGAAAGGGCACACATGCTTAACAGCCATTTAAACAGAAGTTAAATTATATTGCATTTCCTTTAAAGACTTCAAAGCATTTTACAAAAGCTGGCAAGTATTACTCTATTTAGTATGGTGAGGAAGAAAGCTAGCAAGTAAGGCTGAATAAAGCAGTTTAAAAGAGATCTTCAGGCTGCATTCAGGTTGCCTTACCATACATTTGTGCCTCATTTTTTGCTCTTCATTGTAACATGCTCCTTATTTGCTCTCCATTGTAATATGATACATCTTGTCATGCACACACAAAGCAAGTTTTTTTTATTTACTTTTAGTGAATAAACTGTCTACTGATTCATCAAAGCATCATTAGCTGTCAAAATCTCTACAGCTGCAAAGCTGTACCTCTAGCTTCCACAGGACTCTAAGCCCCATCAAGAAGTTTAATATATTCTGTTACTGTGGAGTTCAATTTATAAAAACAGAGATATCATAGTGATCTTCCAATGACCTGGCAGTGGCATTCCTGCCAGAACAAACTAGGGAGCCAAGACATCCTGTATTTGGGAAGAAGAACAGGCTTCCCCCGGATCTGCAAGGTCAAAGGACTCAAAAAAAGACTTAGTCTGTAAGAGGTGAAAAAACAGCAACTTTATTTCAACCCACAAAGCAACTGTGTGATGAAAGCTATGTAGAATGTGTTGAATTACTCCTTTTTCTTGTTTTAGGCTATCCTGAATCATGCATATTGAAGAGATTACTAATACATCATTCAAGTTAAGAAGAGAAAATATACCCTTCATGAGCTACAGGGAACATTTCTGATGAAGAACCACAGTTGAATTAATATTTTAAAATGAAGAAGTGTTAAAACAATTGGATAGAAAGGAAAGGCAAACTTAAGGGCATTCATTCATGATAGGAATAGCACATGCATAAGAACTTGCCACAATAGAAGTAGCAGCTTCTTTAAATTAACTTACAAGTTCTCACTCGAGGGTAGTTATGTGCCAGAAGAAAACGTTCAACCCAGTTTTCCATATTTTGCAGCACCCAGCTGTGAGCGAGCTTGTTTCGAGGCGTCTGCACAGCCAGCCAATCCAGGCACTGAGATGGGTTGTATTCAATGACCTGAAAAAAGAACATGAAAAGTCAAAGAGAATCTTGATAGCATTTACCGATTGTACCAAGTAACTAAAAACACCTCTTAAAACTTCCAATAACTTTTTTCAAAATCAGGGAGAACATTCAAAGGACCTTCTGGATTAGGTTTTATAGCAGAGCAAGAAAAGCCTTTTTAAATCTTAGCATAAATTTCAATTTCCTAAATCTTGATTAGGTTTTAAAAGCACACTCTGCCATTTAATCCAGGAAGCTGCTCTACGTACCCTTTTCTATACATTTTCTGATGAAACACTTAAGATTTGAAATGTGAAAGGAAATAAAGAATATTTTCTTTATAAACAATTCTTTTTTTTCCACAGTTAATGCACAACCTTAACAGTGCTTTAGAATGAGTTATATAAATAGAACATAACTGGTATGCAGATATGTTCGTATAGCTTCACACTGAGGGTAACTATGATTTTTATGGGCATGCAGTTTCAAGAAATACATTTATCTAATGCTTTTCAAAGCTAATGAAAAGCCTGTGTGGTGCTGCTGTACAGCCATGAAAACTTTATAGTTCATAAGGAGATGATGTACCTTCCTGCCATGGAAGGTGCCTTTCTGGTTCTGCATAGTTGGAAATTTGTTCACATACCATCAGGCCAATAAATGTATTCTTTAAATTGCTACTTTTTAAAAATAATTTGCTTTTTACCTTAATGTCTAGGTATCTAGATAAGGAGAAATGAGCTCTACGGAACAACAGTAAGTAACTGCCATAGCGAAAACATTCCTAAATACTATAACCCCTCTGAAGAGTATGAGGCTGACATGACCAGCTCATAAAATTTTAATCTCTATTTAAAAAGAAATACATTTAGAGTATGCTCCTTTTTAGAAATATGTTTGATCTGAGAATTTTTCTGAATAATAGTTGCAGAAAATCTGCAAGAAAGAGACTAATTGCTCACTGGTTTCATCACTCCATCACTTCTTAGTGATGTCTAGATACTGGAATGCTTGCAGAAGTGGGTTTTGTGCCTTAAATAAGTCATCTATGCATAAACTTCTGGGCCTGCCTTCTATACCTACATAATTTGTACCTCTAAACCTTCAACAACATCAACAATGTGAGTATCATCCTGCTAGCAACAACACAGCCCAAACTTGCTGCTAAAAGCTTGGCTTTCCATCAGAAACCCATCACCAACTTGCTTCCTCTGTGGGTTCAGCACGTATAGTGGGAATAAGCAGGGAAATAAAGAAGAACTTTGCACTGCAGATAACATATTAAAAAAAGCTAAGTAACTAGGGACTGAAGCAGGAAGCACATGTACTGTAGGCCACAACATACATACTGTCATTAAAAAACTCTTTTAAAAAGGTTTCCTTATTGTTAAGGGAAGGGCATAACCTATCTCTTTGCCTTACACAGAAGGCAGTTAGATTAATTCTTGAGTTTCAGATCCACTCTTTGAACACTTCCTACTTGAGCTACAGGAGTTGCAGCCAGTTCATATTCAGGTCAGATACCTAACACCAGCTTGGTGTGTGTTCTCCCAGATTACATAACTGTTCTTATCCCCATAACTACTCTTAACCAGCAGTAGAATACTCATGATCAAGAAACAATATTATACTTCATTTCAGTGGATAAGACAGGTTTTTGATCAAAAGTCGTAATTCTGCACAGTAATAATCTTTCACAACCCCTCTCTGCAGAATTAGTAAAAAGGGGAGGCAGATGGAATAGGTACACTAAAGGGAATGAACATTCAACAGCTTGTCCTCAACAGTCTTTCAGCTGCAAATATTGCTCTTAGACAGTAACAAGTAAAAACAAACTGAACCAGAAACCCAAACAGCACCTTGTTGAATCTTTAACTCCTGAAGTTAAAAAGCTTTAACTCCTGATGCATTTCTCAGATGAAGGAATTCATGCCTGTGCTACTTGTGTTGGGCAGCCTTTCCCCCTCTCTTTAGAAATGCAAGCAAGAATTCTCCTGCACCATGGCAATTAACCAACTCAAATTAAACTCACTTTCATAGTTAAAGAGTTAAGTGTTAATGAATAAAAAGAACAAAAACCAGGCAATTGATATTCAAAGAATCAGTACATAATGGACAAAATCACCGACAAAAGATGGTCCTTGAAATGTTTTAGCCTTGAGCAAAGACAAGTGAGAAAAATTAGAGGAAACTGCCCAGAAGAGGAATTCTAGATTCTTATTACGAATCAATTTATTTCTCCTTAAACTAAAGATTAAACTGAAGTACCACTTAACTAAAATGATCTTAAAAGAGAATGAATTACAAAAGAACTTTTCATGTCTATTAACTGTTGCTGTGTATTTGGAAGAGAAATGGTCACAAAAAAAGATCATGAATTGATGTAGTAAGGATGGTAGTGCAGTGTAAAAGCCTTAGTGGAAAAGAGAAACAAAGAAAAAGGCATTTAAGTTTCTGTGTGCTTTTACATATTTTACCTCCCATATCCTCTGCAGAATGTAAGAAGCAAAGGGCGGCATTCCTGGGGGTCCACCAGCAAATTCCATTAACATGGTCAGCAATTTGAAGAAAGGATTGGCTGCCTGTAATACAAAAAAAAAAAAAATCCATTTTGATCTATTTCATTTTATCTAGTAATTTTTGAGACTTTGAAAATAACCAAATATCAGCACAAAAATGTATTTCTATGAACTTCAGGCATGAAAATTTTGAATACTTTTAATCCTTTACTACTTCATCTATAAAAAACACACATATGTAAGCAGTAGAATTAAGCCAGTGATTCTAGCTAGTACATTGCACTGTGATCATACTATATATGAACAGTAGAATATACAGTTAGAAGAAGAAAAAAAGCATACATTTGTAAGCCAGACACTGCCCGTATTAATGGGCAAATATTAAGCTGCATAAAGTTGACTTTACCAATTTACCTTCTCATATACATAGAAGGTATCACTATCTCAGAGAAACTATAATATGCTTGCATAACATTTAACATGCATCCAGAAAAAAATATCCAAAAACATCACATAATTATTGAGGGTTTATACTGATCATCAGTACTGGCATATCATTTCTTTCTCTGACACTACCAACACTTCTACTCTACCATGTTAGCTCTAATTTAAAATAATTTTTAAAAAGCTTGCCAAGATTCACACAGCTTTTAAAATGCTTTGATAAAATGGTTACTATTATTATTTTATATCTTGCACTTCACCAAGGGTGTCTATTGTGCATGTGTATACGTGCAAAGCAAAAAAGCATAATAATGTAGCAAATGTTAGCATGAAGGAGGGAATAAATTGTCATCTGATAGTGCCCATTCTATCACACAAAGCAAAGCTGTCATGAGAATCATGTAGCATGTGCTTCTTTCCCAGCCGTGATTATGAGTCCTCTGCTTGACATGCCCTTATTTTTTCCTGATTTTTTTTTTCTTTTCTGACAGCAGCAAACAAGAATGTCCTTGTGTGAACATACACTTCTCCACTCTGTATATATTTTTCATGTGGAATTCATTTGGAACTCTCAAAATTTTTGTTATCACCAGGGCAGGAATTTATTCCAAGTAAGAGACGTGTTTGCATGCACAAAACGGCAAAATAGTGCCCCAAAAGTTGAACAACTAAATGATAAAGATATGTGGAGAATCTAGAAATACATTATTTGGCTTTGAAGAAAACTTTTATCTGAAAGCTGCAAACCAGATTTCTGCTTTAGAAAACTTAATATACAGTGCAGTTAAGACTTTATTTTCTGTCACAGAAACTTTCATGGATCATTTTCCATGCAGGACTTTTGATTAGCAAAGGATTAAGTAATTTAAAACAGAAAAATATTAATACAAATTATTTAATAGACAGGCAGTATGTTTACATACCTCAGGAGTCAACTTTGCTATAGATGTGAAAAGCATGGACACAATCTTAAAAACAAAACAAACAAAACTCACTTAGACTTATGCTTATTCAGTTAAAATAATAAATCACCCCATTACATCTTTTAGAAAAGTTCTTCAAGAAACAGCTATAGTTTCTAATACTTACATGTTCTGCGAGTCGATTATTGTACCGGCACAAACTGAAAATGAGGTTGCAAGTTTGCCTAATGTTGATACCATCGCGGATATGTTGGAACAAAAAAGGAAAACCCTGCAACAAATAACAAGATATTACTCCTAAAGCTTTGCACCCATGCACATACACACACACACACACATATACAGCTGTATATTTTTAAAGGTTTGTGCATTTATATTCAAATGAATTACCTTTCCTCCTGTTAATGCTGCCATGTCATTTTGCGACAAAGTTAAATGCCTAAAATACAAGGAAAACCTTTGTCACTTTACTTTGGAAAGCATTTAGTTAAATGTTAAAGTTAAATGTTAAAAGTTAAAGAAGACATACAGCACTAGTAATGTTAGCCTATAATCTCAATACTAAAAAAAAGAGAAAATGAAAGTATTGAAATAAAACTGAACAATAATAAATATTTTGTAATTAGACCAAACAAATTTTAAAAAAAGTGTAACAGAATGTGTTCAAGTATTTTGCTCAAATCTCTTACTTGGTCCTATTTGGTCATATTTGTACCAAAAATATTTACTTCAACATCATCAGTAATAGCTTACACATGTACACGCTCATTCAACAACAACAAAAAAACCCCAAAATCCAGAAACATGCCTAGGATTAGAATTTACTTTAGGTTTGTTAATTTTTGAAAAGCTCTTGCCTTTCTGAGCGAGACTGTTCAACCAGAAGAGCAATCAAGGCAATCATCTTTTCAAGTGCAGCAGGCCTGTATTTTTCTTCTGCTAAAGAAAGTATATCTTCCTCTTCCTCCTCTTCCTCCCCTTCCTCCTCAGAAAGTACTTCAACTTGTGGCTGAAGGGGACAAATGATAACTTCTATATGGACATTCTGGATTTTTATTTCAAAAATTCCTGTAGATCTTCCATATATTCTGCAATCCTTTTTTATTATGTCAGCTGAGTCCTTAATAAACTCATCTTATGCAAAACAGATAAATAATTCATTCTCATGTTCAAACATTCATTTTACACAAGCTAAATTTTATTTCCAAATGCAAAAAATAGACTGAGGTCGCTATATAGCCTGACCTGGTGATCCATTTAATAAAAGAAAATGCAAGTAAATCTAAAAATCTAAATTGTCCAAAAGAAGTGAACAATCCAGTTGGTATCATTAGTAGTGTCATAAGAGCAACTTAATGGCTTCTACCTAATACTGAAGTTCTATCAACTATAAATTTGTGGCTTATAGTGTAGAACTTTTAGAAATATTACATTCATTTAAACATTAAAATAAAAATTATATTAGAGTGAAGCAATTTAACAGGTGATAAACAGTCTAGAGATAAAGTGTCAATGATCACAAGTAAAACAGGAAAGACTTGTTCTCACTGTGAAAGATGCTCAAACTTACATTTTCAGGTCCTTTAGTTCCCATATAGAAATGGACCATTGTTGATATGGCTTGCAGTGAAAGCAAGAACTGGCTCTGAAATATGTAGATATTGAATTATTTGGAAAATACATACACATATATACATACACAATTTGTAAAATTTCAAGGCTATACTCACTTCCTCTTCTCCCATTTTGGCAAATTCGTAAAGAAAGGCAAAGTATTCTGTTAGATGTTTACTGTGAGGCTTAACCCCATGCTCCATGATTGACAAGAGAGTCTTCACAAAGCGAGTGACGCAAGAGCGACTGCCAATGTCTTCCACGGGACCATCCATGTCATCCGAACTGAAAACATAACCCGGGTCAGATACTTCACACAACAGACAGAACATCAAATTACACAGCATCCATCACTCAAAATTCTGAATGTTTTTTAAAATCAATATTTAAAATCAAAATTACAGTAAGAAAAAGGATTCTTCATTTCATTGGACTATGGGATCTCCTGCTTAGGTTATCTCCTTTATCTGCATACCAAATTCCCAAATTTCAGCAGGAAGCCACGGTACTAAGGAATGGCAGTCTCCTAATCACAGAGAAAAGAGCCTGACACAACAAGAACCACATATGTTCCATTTTATTCATCCACTGAAAGCTGGATATAAACACTGAACACAGTAAGTAGCACAGTATTTTAAAATAAAGCTTCTAAGCCTTATTTTATAAAGCTTGTAAAGTTTTTTGTTATGAAAACTCCATCTTCTGGTTCTCAATTTTTTATGTTATTATAGTTACTGCAAACTTTGCCATTTTTGCTTGGGAAAAGGATCACAAGTGTAACCCACGATATGAGGGAAAAAAAAATTATTTTTCTTCTTTAAAAAAAGACCCAACAAATATATCAACATAACAACAACAAATATTTTACAACTGGAGACAAAGTGACTGTTTGCTTGACAGTTAGCAAAAAAAAGCCTTTTTTTTTTTTCTATTTTTGTGATTCAGTTACATGGCACAGGACTGGACTCAAACCTCCAACCTCCTGTATTGTATTTAAACATTTAAAAATGATGCCTGTGTGTCTCTGAATCTAACTTAAAATCACCTGTATACGTAGCTATATTTAACCCTGCAGCTGGTTACTGACACTGAAAATAAAGGTCAGGCTGAGGGACCTTTCTCAGGGAACAAACTAAGGCTAAGTTTGAGGCTAAGGGAACAAATAGTTCAATTAATTTATCTATACACATTGATTTCTGCAATCACAACCATACTTTTGAAGGAATGACAGTATTTAGTACAGAATAATAAGTAACTGTAGAAACAGAATGGTTTTGTTTTAACAAGACCATTTTGAATAATTCAATAGACAAAAGCAGCAGATGAAACTCATGAAATACAAAGACATTTTCAGGTGCTAGGATTTTTTTATTTTACCAGTCTTCCATTCCTGGCTGGAGATAAAGATGTGCATGCACCGGCCTTAGTCTCTGTATCACGTGAATACACAAACGTTGGAACATCTGCAAATGCACAAGTCATTACAGATTAGAGTTTTACCTAAAAATCAGGACAGTTTTTCCCATGTAACATAATCCTCTAATGAAGTGTTGCATACATAAACTATATATGTCTTTCTATGGAGATGTTTCTATAATAAACAGATGACTTGACTTAACCTAAATGGAGTTTCATGTGAGCAGAATTGTTGGTACATTTTAATCTAAACAACTTGCAAAGAAGTATACAAATAAGTGAAATTATTAATAATATTCATATCTCACTGATAACAGTGAACATCCAAATGCTACCAGTAGAGTGTTTTTTTCACTTTTGTAACACTTCCAGAAAAAAAATGTATTAATGTATCTTTGTTACATAGTAAGTCAATGTCATAAAATTAAATCTACCTCAAAAGTCAAAGGCAGAAGGGAAACATAATAGAAGTTTTCATTAGGAACACCAAATCCACGTAATTTATTCTATTTTATTTTTCAAACATAACACATTTTCCTGACACAATATTGTTAAGACAATTCAAAAAAAAAAAAAAAAAAAAGAATATAGGATCTTCAAAATGATGGGACTTGCAGAAATCTTAAATTCTATGTGTTGCAACATTTGGAGAACCTAATTGTACAATCACAGCACTACTTAATATAGATTTCATTTTAAATGCTAAAGATCCCATAGCCAAATATATTCTCTTAAACATAAGCAACAATGGGAACACTAAGATAATTAAAGGCATCAATAAAAACTTCCAGTACCATTATGTATCTTAATAATTAGATTTTTTTCTCTTCACAGGTGGAATCTATCAGAGTACTGACCTATAACCATCTCCAGAATAATTTTATTTTACTTACCTGTCTCACAATCTGATTGGGACACTTTATTAGGATCTGCATAGGCCACCAATCATCATCTGCCATACGGTCCAAAAACCACTGCAGAAGGTATATTCTGTGTAAGCTTTGTTCCAAATCAACACCCATAAAAATACATTCTAGTCTAACTTTCATTTTCCATGGTGTTAAAGTTTAAAGAGATACTGCAGTTTTTAAGAGAAAGCAAATATTAATTCAACTGTAATTTAAATGTCCTTGGTATGTGAGAAGGAAGGAATAAAGGTCAATAGCAATAAACATTAATATAAATTTACATTCGCTATCTTCGTATCCCTGTACTCTGCATTTCATTATTCAGTTATCTGGAAGGATATGCTCATCCTGAAGAATGATATCAACAGAATTCAAAATGATGCTCAAAATGAAGCATAAACTGAACAATCTTGCAGAGTAGGGACAGGCCTAAAGAAGAATGTATCAGATCCCTTCTCATTTTAAATGCAGAAAAGTCTTACTATTGCCCAACACAGAAAATGTGTAATGATAACAGATACAGACAGACAGAGATAACAGATACAAAGTCAGACTTTGCAAAAAAATAAGATGAGTCTTTTCATTTCCAGCATTTTGTTCTATTCATAAGATAGCTGAAAATAAATAGTCCAAGTTGCCATTCCTTTTAATTATACCTTAGTGTTCTTTGCCACTTTAGATGTTTATACTTGTTTTAAGCACCTCAAGATTTCATAGAATCATAGAATGCTTGAGGTTGGAAGGGACCTCAGAGGTCATCTAGTCCAACCCCCCTGCACACACAGGGTCACCCAGAGCACGTGGCACAGGGCTGCGTCCAAGAGGGTTTTAAAGATCTCCAAAGAAGGAGACTCCACAACCTCTCTGGGCAGCCTGTTCCAGGGCTCTGTCACCCTCGCTGTCAAAAAGTGTTTTCTCAAGTTCCTGTGGAACTTTTGGTGCCTCATCTTGTGGCCGTTTCCTCTAGTCCTATCGCTGCCCACACACTATCATCCCATTTCCCCACACTATCACCCAATGACTGAACATTACAGATTTTTTTTAACACTCTAGAATTTATAAATGAACAATGAATCAAACTGATTTGTACTGAATAATGTCTATTGCTGGATACAGTATGTAATAAGGGTTTTGTACATTCAAATTAGCATAGGAAGCCAGTCAGTTTCTCTTCTATATCTAAAACTGCACTTTTACCAACACTACAGTGAATTCTTTGCCCATGTTTTCTCATTCCCTCTTTTTCCCTGACTCCTTTTCAAGCTTGAGGCTTCTATTACTCCTTCTTTCTGTTTTCATGCACATGGAGTGCAAGATTCTCAGCTTCCCTAGCAAGACTCTGTATGAGTTTGTTTTCAACTAACTCTGGCACTTCTAAGTCCCTTCATTGCACCATGGTCTTTTATCTCACTCTGTTCTCTTCCACTTTATTCCTTCAGCATGCATTTGTCTATTTCTATTGCATGATCTCAGGATGTGACCACTTGTCTTTTATTCTAGTTACAAAATTATTTTGGCCTCTGGTCTCACCACAGGTTTCAGAAAATAAAGTTCAGGTTATTCCCCAGCATCAGCAATGGTCAGAGAGGATGAATTGAATGTCACAATGTGCAAATCTCCTAAATGCAGAAGCTCACATCCTAAAATATTCCAGGGATATGAATCTACAGAAAAGTAAATCAATACATAGGAAGTTGGTTTGTGCTGTTTGGAATAACTACGTCACTTACCTCACAAGCTGCCTGACTGTTATTAAATTGTTTTGTTAATAGTTCAATCCACTGAAGCATGGTAGGCTGTAGAAAGAAAGAGAAAAAGCTATGATTTAAAAGAATAAATTAAAATTTATCTTAAAGCATTTCTAAACAGTCAGTTAAATTACTGCATGTTAAAAAGAAACAGTTAAAAAACACTAAATGACCACTATGTTTTAGAAACAAGCAATGAATTGCATCTACACAAGAACAGCAGTACGTGCTTTAAAACCAATACAAGTTATATATAAGGTCTACATTGTTATGCATGCAATTCTGCCCACTGTAATTGCAACCATATTCTTAATAACCCTGGATGGATCTAGAATTAGTAGTGTTATGTCAGATAAGAAGGAAGTAAAAACCAACTGAAAATAAAGACAGTACAGATAAAATGAAACTTTCTCTTTGCTTATGCTAATATTGGAACTTAAAAATTAATGAGCGCAATTGATGCTCAGTGGTAAACAATCTCTTCTAAGTCAAACAATAACCAGTGCTTGTTTAAATTACAGTTCTCATCTCTGAATCATCTGAGAAGTTTCAAACACAAGAACAGAGGATTTTTTGTTCCTGATGTTTTGCGAGACTAAGTAAACTATACTGAAACTCCTTTTTTGCCCCATGTATGGTGTTTACTATAAATTTATTAAAATGCCTTTAAATTTTGTATCACCAGTGTACTTACTACATCTCAAAACCATACTTTAATGACTAAGTACAGATATTTAGTTTTATTATATTCATGCAGCTATTTTATGAGAATTTACAAGTAGAATACCTTTTCTTTTGAATGGATAAATGTCTCTAGTACAAAGGAAGTGCTTAACTGGAGGAAAAACAAAAAAACACCATTAATTATAAAATGCCTGAGTTAAAACACAAACAACTTCCTGAGTTAAAACACAAACAACTTCCATTTAAAATAAGCATTATACACTTCTGAAGTTTTTACCTTTGCTGTCATCAGGGATACAGCTTTTGGATCTGGTAGTGTGCTTGGGATGCTACTACATAGCTGCCACATAAACCTAGAGACAGCAATTTCATTTGTTTATTAAAATAAATAATGAAAATCTGCATAAAGAAAACATATCTTAACATCACATTTTTAAACAAAACTTACCCAAAATATGTATGCTCAAAAATGTTCTTGTCTTGAAGAAACTGCATGTTATCATGCCATATCCACTGAAGAAAAAATGCTAACATCAGATACAAGAAAGCGGTTTATTTCACTACATAAGTATGATTTTAAGAATATTTAAACATTTGCCATGGCAAAGAAAATATTTTATCTTAGGAAAACTTAATCCCTTTATTTGAAAGGACTGGTTCAAACCTAGTTTACTCTTACTACGGCAGATGCTAACTTTGCCTGCCAAACAACTTTAGCCCTCCTTATCCTTCAGTTTGTCTGCAATTACATTTTTACATGCGAACTACTGCTATTTTTAGGGATTATCTTTCAAAAGAGGTGTACGGTCAAAGTGTGGTCAAGATGTGTGTCAAGATCACACTGCAATGCTAGCAAAAGTGTAGCACCTTAAAAATCCTATAAGTAACCCTGATCTCTAACTCAGAGCAATTAGACTTTCATACAGCCTGACTTGACACAGCTAAAGGTGAAAGGTGACCCACGGCTTGATGGGTTGTGTGAACTTTTGATGAATTCTTCAAGATTTGATTTTCCATCATCATCCAGGGCAGAATTTCATGCCAGATCCCTCTAATTCTCTTTCTGAAGTTACGTTTATGACCAAATTTTTCTGTAATATTTTTCACATGCAAATGACTTTAAAGTTTCAAAACTTGTTCTTTCCAAAACTGCAGACTTCTCCTTTGCAGCTCCTGCACAGCCTAAGCAGCACCTTTACGTAAACAGGCAGGTGCTGTAAGTTGGAGCAGCCCTCAACACTAAACAGAGCAAAGAGAAGCAGCCGCTGCCAGTTCTTGTTTCGCCTGGCCCTTTCACTAACAGCTGGGCTGCTCTCCCCAGGACTATGTGCAGGAAGGGAAGCTCCTCTGTCCTTTGCTCCTTATCACAGGCGAGAGTTGTGGTGTTTCTACCTTGCTTTTCCTCAGAATTTCATAATCTACTAGGAAAAGTTCAAGGCAGTAGTTGTAAAGGATGCTCCTCTGTCTCTTGCTCCTTATCACAAGCAAGAGTTGTTGTGTTTCTATCTTGCTTTCCTTCAGAATTTCATAATCTACTAGGAAAAGTGCAAGGCAGCAGTTGTAACTACAGAGTTGTTATTTCCCCCTCAAAGCTTCTGAATAACCGAAGCTGTGAAAAGGGTGTTGGTTAATCAGAATATCTCCTGTAATATCACAACCAGTTAAAAAAGCACTCCTGAGAAAACACTTTTTTTTCTTTTTCCCTCCCCAAGCATGAAGCAGAATTATTCTAATATTTGAAATAAAAATTACTGGATAAAACAAGAAAACATGTCTCAAATTTATAAGCAATGGAAATCATCCAAATTTATTTCCTATTGAAAAGACACCAATGAGCATGACGAGAGCTACATAGTATTTTTCACATATGTTGGCTAAGTTTCACCTGTACCTAAAAACTGAGAAAGTAACAGCTTAAAGTAAGGATTGCCACAGAATTACAACCTTGTTTCTCTACCTCCATGAGGACACTTTTATCCACTCTCCACGACAGTATTATTTGAATTACTTGAATACTGAAGATCGCAAACAGTTCTATAATTAAGAACCCCAAGCCAAAACGAAGTAAAAGAATTTTTCAATATTTAAACTTCTTGTAATTAACCTACATGCAGTACATGAAGGTTGTTTCTCTTTTTTCCCTTTTTAATACACATATGCATGTTCTGCTCATTGAAGAGCATTATCTCTCCCCAGGCTGGGGTTATTTCCAACACCTCAGTTACTGCCTTGAAGCAATTACCTTTATTTTCTGAATCCTACTCTTGTTGCTACCTCCGGAGATACAGCTGCATGCCCTCACAATAATGGCATAATCTAAAGGATGCCTTTTCCCAGAGTTACATATCTCACCTCTTAACTAGTCTCTCTGCCAAGCTCAGTGTGGGATAAGGTAATTTGTATCTCTGATATTGCTCTTTCCCCCTAATTTTTAGCAACAATCTTAAAAAAGTGCACTTGTGTTTTCTGGAAGCTATTGTAAGATTCAACTATATTTTTTAATGAACTTTGTTTCAAGCAATTAAAAGTAATAGATACTAAATAATAAATAATGATTATTTAAGCAAAACAAAGACTCTATTAAACAACATACTCCTAAAATAGTAGTTAAATGAAAGGACTGCCATCTTACTGCTTAAATTTGTATCTGTTTTGCTATTTTTATTCAGATTCCACTGACTTGCTTAGGATTTCGTATAGTATTTTTATATTGGTGTTAAAACAAATCAACTTGTACCTCCAGCAATTCTGATGAAACATCAAATTTGTAGTCTTTGCCATTTTCCTCCTCTGGTTCCATCCGCTTATAAAACAGCATGTAAGCACTGTGTGTCTTTAAGAAAAAAAAAACTGTATAATTTTTGCTTTGAGGGATAAATCATGAAAGCAGAAATAAGTCCATATAACAAGTGTTTAGAGAAAAATACCTTTTCAAAGGAGAAGTCCATAAATTTATCAGTCACAGAATCGTATGTTTTTGTCTGTCAGAAAGAAAACAAAGCATTGATAACAAACTTTTTTTTTAAATAGTCTGGTTAATGATAATTTAAAGTAAATGTGCACATGGAATACTTTGTGGCATTTACAGAGAAGATACTGACAATTTATTTCACACTCAAAGCACTAAAAATAGTTTTCTGACCTCCTACAGTGGCCATTCCAATTTTTCAAAGTTGCAACACAGTATTGAGACCTCACTTCTCATTCAACTTGCTGCCTTTTCACATAGTTCATATAGATACCTCATCACCTACACACCAAAAATTTCTAAAATATAGTACAGCTCAGCTAACTCTCCTGTTTCACTGACATTTCACAACAGGTGGTAGACCAAAGCAAACATTATGAAACCTATCATGAAAAGGTTTTTCGAGCAGAGTTACAACAGTTAAACACAAGAAAAATAAAGCCTTAACTTACAGTCATTTCTCCACCAAAACATTCAGAGGCAAGCTGGGCAGAATCAAATGGTTTTACTTCAGCATCGTTGAAAAGATACCTGTAAGAGAGTAAGCTTTTGAAATATAAATATTGTCAAATGTTCCAGCATATAACTGTAAAACGCATCTGGGGAGAACTGACCAAGAAGAAAAAATCATTGGCTAGATAAACTTAAAAATGAAAGGTAAAAATATATATTCCAAATATAAAAGTACAGTAAGAACATATTTTAATAACCTAAATATTGTAACAGCATTTCCTCCACACAGAGCTCAGTTTATAGAGAAGTTTATAGAGCGTATAGAGAAGAAAATCTGGTTCACTGAAACCTGACAAAATGAAAAAATTGAATTTCAAAATCATAAATGTAGCTGCAGACTCTTCAAAGGTATCAATCAGCTTTTGTGATGAAGGACAGCACTAATCTTACAGTTCATATACACTTAAAAATTTATGACATAGACATTGATATTTTTGTCAGAATACGAGCAATGGCTGTCACATAACATTAGCCTGGTACTCCCCTGCTGCCCCTGGGTCCAGAGTGCTCTCTACAAAGGCACAGCTGCAGCAGACAATCATGTACACCAAGAAGTTAATATACTTAACACCTATCAAACTCCAACATCTTGGGCTTTTGAAAGGGACCTACACCACTTATCTCTTATATGACTAGGTGTGACAAAGTCAGCAATTTTTATTTCCTTCAACATAAGAAATGATAGAATTGCTTTGTATAACTCACCATTTGTTGTTTTTGTAAGCATGGGGATTGACAATATCTCTAATAAAACTGTAGTAATGTCCACCGTCTGCTGTTCCCGTATGGACTGTCACGCCTATCAAATCATACTCGTAACTCTCAGTTTCTGTTTCTTTTGAATATTCGCCACCTTCCTTGAAACCTTAAATAATTTAATACAGTATTTAGCCAGTTATTTTATAAACATCTGAACTTCAACATTGGCATGTCCTCATTTCCTGTAATTACACTTAAAATTTTTATTTTTCATTTCAATATTTCAACATGGCACAATGAAGGCAGTCAGAATATCTACACCACACAGAAGCGGCATAATAGGTAGATCTCTGCTCTTGTGAAACATTTGCAGTATTTTGTAAGACATCATTACTGGAGAGGTTACAACTAATAACTAAGTTATTCCAAAAGGGCAAATCTTATTTATTACGGCAGGTGGTCAGCCATTTCCTGAAGTTCAAGTATTACTTTACAAAACCAAAGGAGGCCTATAAATAACACTATGTAATTACTTGCTGTTTCTCTTATGTTTCATAAACAGTTCGGAGCATAATTTGAAAATAATTAATCAATTTTCTCTTATTAAATAATATACATAACTTCTTTGACATTGCAGGCTGATTAAAACTTAAATTTTATTTTCTTATTAAAAAATCACTAATTGCTTACAGGTAACATATACAGATGGCAGAACATGAAAGAAACAAAGAATATTGAGATCATTTATTAGGCATACCTTCTTTTCTGTCATTTTTTCCCATGAGGAAATCTTCTGTGTAAGGTGTCATATCCAAACGCAAAGGGAACGAAAAATGTGTATTGACTTTCTCCTTCATCATGGTTACCATATTAAATGTATATCTCATTGTGTTGAAGCTTAAGATACGAGGTAGTTTCTTAAAGCATGCCCTAAAGGATTCAAAATAATAAACATTAAAGAAAGTTTGCTGGTTAAATAATATTTTCACAGAGATTTTTCAAGTCATTCAAGTATAAAATTAGAAATCAGTAAAAAGTCAACCTAAAATACAGAATTCAGCAGTCTCGTGTTAAATCTCATAAACTGCACTTAATGATTTTCAAATGGTGTACTGTTACAGTCATATCATTTATAATACCTACGAGAAACAAGATGTTTTTCATCTTAAAATAATATTTTATCAAATGTATTAAAAAGATAATACAAAATTAGTAGCTTATTTTTCTATATTTTAGTAGATAATTTCAAGTATGAAATATTGTTAATGTTATCAAATTTGGAAGAAGAAATTGGGGATTAGATACAAAGCCTAAGCAACTGTTTTACACAGTAACACAAATGCTGAACAAATACTCACAGAATTTTATTTTCCAAAAACAAGAAAAATAAAATTCAAAAGGTACTACTTTCTACAAATTTCTTCTAATGTATTTAAAACAGGTCTGTGAATAGGTTATCTTTTTCTAAAATATCTCGAGTTATTCCTTGGGGAATTCTATCTTTTTACATGCTCATTTGCCTAAGGACTTTATCCTCAAAGGCCTCTCTTTGAGGGCATGAGTCTCTTTCAACTCAGAGACTGCTCTAATTCAGTAATCTACTAATTACATTAGTAATTTACTAATAAGAAGTGTTAGGAATGCTAACTTCTTGGTAATCATACCTTTTTTCAGCCCGCACTTTTTTCCCACAATGAGAACATGTGTACATGTTGTCACCTTCCAAGGTGTCTTTAATGGTTACTTCATCAAGAGATTCCTATTAAAAAAAAAAAAAAAGTGGTATTTATATCTTGCATTTACTTGTTCTGCTTTACTATTTTACATGAGTCTCTCTCAATTTTTTTAGCAAGTTTAATCAACAATTCATGAATTGTGAAAGAAAACTGGTCAAAGTCATCAAAAGTTTGCACCGGGAACATAAGCCTGTATTGGAAGATTAGTTTTACATCTTCAGTTTATAAGAGAAGGACTGTTTCTTAGAACCATGATTCAAAATTAAGGAATCACTTCAGAAAAACAATACTCTGTATTCTAAACTATTCCAAAGAAAGTGCTCTAAAGCCAAATTCAAAATGTACACATTAAGAATTATACAAAAAAAATTAAAATGATGTATATTCTAAATTAACTTAATAAACAACAGTTCATATGTACATATAAAATCATTTAATATTTAGAGATCACTCATTTAAAATGTGACCAGGGCTTCTCCAAAACCAAGAAATGAGTACACTGTAAGTACCAATCACAATACAATTTTTAGTGGAACAGTGTAAACCAATGTCAAATAACAGGAGATGGTAGCACACTATACTGAAAAGATGAAACAACTTAACCAGGCTACCTTGTAACATCAACCAGGAATAGTAACCCAAAATACACCAAAACTAGAGTACGGATGCAAGAAGTATCAACACATTCAGTACACTTGCACTCAACTGCATTTATTAACAATTGTGATCTATGGTATACATCATGGTCTTGTATTACTTACATAAATATTCTTCATATCTGCCACCTGGCATCTTACTGTATAGAACTCCTCAGCAGTCTGACTAACATGCTCACAGTCCTAAGTCACAGCAATGAGAAAGAAAAATCAATAACTAGGTTGTAAATTAAAAATTATATTGAAAAGATATGAATAGAAAAAAAATAATACCTACCAAAGAAACAACGTTGTTTGTAATAACACCTCCAAACAGACTTTTCACTGTATTTTTCTGTGAATGAATTAACAAATTCTGTCAGGAAAATCAGTACAAGTCCATCACATTTCAGGCTTCCTTTTGCTACCCTTGAATAACTCACCAGTTCTGGAGACATTTCTTCTATTTTTGTTATTAGGTCAGTGAAGAATTCAGTCATATCCTTCTGCTCTCCAGTGTTGAGTGGCTGCTTATCCATGGTATAGGTTTTACAAAAAGGCCTTGGATTGTATGCCTTACACTCACTTTCCTTGTGGCAAAAAAAAAAAAAAAAAGTCCAATCAAAATAACAATCTTTTCAATCTTTTTAGTTACATAGATATACCAAACATATGTGTATAAAATTGTATTTTAAAATGCTATTTTATATACACCATATGCAATATGCAATTATATACATATATATAAAAAATATATACATATACATATATATACATACATACAGATATATATAATAATATAATATGCCTACTAGGTGACAAGGTTTGGTTTTTTTTACCTAATTGATCATAAGAGAATCATTATTGAATTAAAACTATTTTGCCAAAGATGTAACACATCCACTTTTTGCATATCAGTTCT
>VZSG01000312.1:852726-879860 GCA_013398315.1 Nothoprocta pentlandii | reverse complement strand
GACAGGGACTCCTGTAGCAATCACTCAAATACTTAGGTATAAAGGTATGAGAGAATTGCCCTCTTCCATGTTGTTTTACTGTCTCAAGTCACTCTACCACCTCCACTAGGGAGACGCCAGGCCGCAAAGCTCCTGGAGCACTGGAATTACTGGCTCAAGCAGATAGCACGTGCCTGCAGGCCCAGGCCTCATGCGCAGCTACAGCACAAGAGTAACTAAAGAGCAGGCCTTGCACAAGGGCAATCACGTGACACTCACCTTCAGCTGAGCATCCATTAGTCTGCTGAAGAGAAGGTCTTAAACAGACTCAGACTATGGAACCTCAGCTTGAAGTTCCCATCTATTCACCTCAACTCCTTTTTTAAGAACATAGTAGATCATCAGTGAAGGCTGGGAGCTTGGGCCTATTAATTATAGCTGAGATCCAATATTAAACTCTATGTTAGATTAGCAATTTTACATTGCTTCTTCATGAAAACCTGGGCAGTATTACAAGTGTTGCCACTATTTCCTTACTATTACTGTTACTATTCCCTTACTATTTCCATACTGTTACTACTTCCTTAACTCATTTGCTGATCTGCAGCATCAAAGTGGGTAAAAACAGTATCAGTCAAGACCCTCCTTTACAACTTAGTTCCACATACCTAAGCTGCCAAGAATTTGACATAAAATGGTAGCTACAGTTTCCTTTTTTACTTTAAGGAAAAGAGAATATTTTATAAAATATCCTCTTTCACACCTACCATTAAATAGGTAAACATTTTCTGGAGCTCCAGTAGAGTGGTCTTGTGTTTCATATCTTCTGAATACTAAAAGAAATTAATAAATGAAGACTTTATATGTTTTTGCTTATTACTTACCAAAAACAGCATTTTAAGAGATGAAACAATCTTTTATATTAAATAAATAACTTTATCATGGACAATAAATAATTGAGAGCACAGTGTGTACACACAGTACACTATTTTACACACATAATATATGACTGCTGCTCATATTTTGAGAAATTAGCCAAAATACTATGCCAAACTTAGGTCACAAAGCAACTCTATTTTCTAAAAATTTATTCCATCTTTTCTATTCCAGCTTTTGGTAAATATTAGAATGGTGTTCATGTGAAGCTCAGCAGCTTCCTTTTTATTTCTATTTTTAAACTTTTATTTATTTAATGTTTAATTCTAAATGAAGTGGCAATTAAAAACTTAATGATAATAAAAAAATCTGAGGACACTATCAATGAGGGTGTTTCACACATTATAAATACTTGGTTCATGCCGGCAACCAAAAGGAAGCTTTGTTTGTAATATGATATTTCTCAACTAATAATATGATATTTCTCAAAATTATCCAATGTGTAATAATTTATAGCATCTGCAGTATTTCTGGGACTTCAGTTTCTCAGGAACTTCATAAACATTCAAGAATCTCATGTTTTCTAAAAAGTTTACGATGCTGGAATTAGGAACAACACAATACACAAAAACAAACTTGAATCAATGGAGTTGACAGCAACATAAACATAAATTTGAGAATATGCTTTATTTGAACTTTACCTTAAAACATATTGCATTAAAATTATATTTACAAAAATATCCCTTCACTTTAGACATCAGCAAAAAAGGCAACCAAAAGGTAAACTAAGAGTCCTGAAGAAATACACAATAGCAAGAAGTAAATCTTAAAAGTAAGCCTAAGTAAATGCTTAATCAGCCTTTACAATGATTCTAAATTCAAATTTCTACTGAAGTCCACACAAGGAATGTAGGACACCAAAGCATACCTTTGCAGTAAAGATTGCTTGCCTGGCCTCAGGAATCATATACAGTTGCTGAATAGTGGATGCCAAGTAACAAGTTGCTCCGAGATTAGTTAGACCAACAAACCTACATTCAGCTCGAACATCATCGTGTGGCCAATAATCCCACTTGTAAGGTGCATGGGAAGCTAGAAAAAGCATGAATCACCAAAAAGAAAATCAATTCAAAGTATAATTTACCATGATCACATAAATAAAATTAAAAATCTTTATGCTTCCATTAATAAAATACATCCTGTTTCGCATTCTAAATGGACAGATCTGAGCAAGACCTAGAACCACGTAGGAAGAGGGGTAGTGAACACAGACACAGCTCCATACATCTTATCCTCACCTCTGCTCACTGGGAAATAGAAAGCACAGCAGAACACACTACTTTGGGCTGCAAGTGATTTGGCCTTTACAGTAAGGCAGTTCTCCTGTGTTACTCATAGCAAGCCTCATCTCTTCCATTTGTTCCGTAAGTGTGCTCTGTAGTGTTCTTGGGGGGGGCATTATTATATGTCATGATCTTAGAGCCTCTACCTTTGAACTAAAATTTGGTAAAAACACACAATGTTTTCACCGTATATCAAAGGCATTCATGAATTATAAACATTGGTAGCTATGCATTTTTAGGAATAAGAAAATCTTTCATAATATTGGATTCTAAGAAGTATTTTTGGAAATTAACCAGTATTTGTATCTCCTGCTCTATGACAACTTCATGGTGACGTTGCCTTCTATAGTAGAGGGCAAAATTCTGAACAGTGCCAACAAATAGGTGATGTGAAAAATAGGAGTATGTTTTAAAAAGGCAGGCTTCCTGTTGAACTTGACTTTCCTAAGTTAACTCTTCAGCCTTGCTCATTCTAAACTTCTATCATTCATTATTGTCTGATTTTCTCTGGAAAGACCACAGAAAATGAGATTCAGCCTCTGGAATGATATTCTCCTTTGTCCTCTGATCACCAGTTCTTATTTCCTCTGTTCCTATTGCCTTCCCACATCTTTTGTCCACTTTCTGCTTTCTCTGGATTTTCCCATCTAGTGCACTGAATTATGAAGAGTAAGTTAGAGAATTAAGCATAAAAGCTTTCATCACAATGGAAGCAAATCAGCTACTTAGCCAGCCACAGTGGATGCTCTCTCACACAACAGCCTAAACTGATCACTTAGCAAGCTCCCTACAACATACTGGTCAATCCCTCCAGCACACAAACTACTCATTCCAAAACCCCTACCACCCAGTCACGAGCCCCATGTCATACTGATAGAAAGTCAAATGGAGTTTCTGCACCCTGAGAATCAAGTTAGAGAGTTCAGTCTTCTTGAAACAAACCACACAGATTAGGTGCTAGAGATATCACACATGAAGTGAGACCCTTTTAACAGAGAAGCTAATTTCAGAATGACATCTACTACAAAGACGACCAAATTAGCAAAAGATCTCACTGATCAGTATGAAAGATGGGATAGGTGTTTATCAGAAATAAAGAATAAAAGTACAATAGAATACAGTGCTTGACTTAAGGCTATATAAATATGCAGATGAACTTGGGAAGAGTTTTTACAGGAAGAGAAGGAATGTTTCTTACTGTATTTCAAAGCCATACATACCAAAGAAATCTGTAATCTATAAGAAAAACAGCAGGAGTCAAGTGAGTTGTGTAAAGGATTAAACTAAAAAGACTTGGTTTTCCCGGCACTTTTTTTTTCTATATTTCTTTCCAGATGTACCAACCTATTTCTTTTTTTCTATATTTCTTTCCAGATGTACCAACCTATTTCTCATATAAGAGGAAACTAGAAAGTTTAGGCAAGTCTGGCAGACTCTTTTAAATCAAGTTGGCTCTAATAAGGCTGCAAAGAAATGACAAGAATAGGAAAGGTCTCCTCATCTGCTGCTCATGATAGTAGCCAGACTAGACAAACAACTTGTAAGTGACTGGGAAATTCTCAGGTAAGTGTAAGTGGTCGTAAGCAATTAGAGCTTCTAGATACTGACCCGCTTTTCCTCCTAGCATCTCATGCAGGAGAATACAACTGAAAATTAATTTTCTGAGATGAAGAAACAACTAAGTAACACAACTGCAATTCTTTCTAAAATACAGAGGAACTACTCCAGTGTATAAAGATGCTGATTCTAACAAATCTTTCCTGATATCTAGAAGATTGATGCAAAACCTGTCATAGCTTTGGTATCCATTCCCCAGGGACCTCTCCAGGGATTCTCCTAAAAAGTAAAATGTCCTACAAATAATTCAGCAAATCTCTTAGAGTGTATGGTTAGCTGTCAGACAAAAGCAAAAAAGTAGTCTAGCCATTTTAAAATCCACAATCATGCAGAGATATACATAACATCAGCCACTATCATATGTGGCTAAAAGTTATGGTGGTTAAACATTTTAATGACTGCCAGGATAAAGTATTTATAACATCTCTTTTTTAATTAGAGCCCTTAAATCTTTTTTTTTCTTTGAAGAAAATACACTAGAGAGCCTTCAAGGGAATGTTTTCATTAGGAAAACCATACCTTATTTTGCTTCAGGCACTTAAAACAATCCATTAAGAACCGACAAACACATCCTGGTTTCAATCAATACGGCACGAGTAAAAAATGGTAAACAGCATGTATAGCAATTGGTCAGATTAGAGGACAGGAACTATACAGCTGGTAGGAGTGAAAACTTCTCCAATGATCCACAAAACCAGAGTAGAAAGACAGAGGGAAATCAATAATGTTTTCCTTTATGTTATTTTAAAAGAGCAATCAGCAAGATAAACAAGTGAAAAATTCCAGTTTTAGCAGTCTCTGAATCACATCAATGGAATGGTAAGACTTTAAACAAGTGCAGCATCAGCACCACCTCAGAATGAGACAACTGCCTGCTGCCAGTTGTAATAACATTTACATTCACGGAGCTGTGATATAGTGAATATGGAGTAGGATCACGGACCAGATGGCTCTGGAGAACTCAAGTAGGAAGAAACAAACAAGACCGTTAAATTTTCTGTAACACGTTCTTACAGAAAATGTTATAAAAAACTTCAGCAATGATGAATAACTGGGATTTGGAGTGTGAAAAATACTAGCTGTAGAAAATGGATGGCTGCACCTGCAGAGATACAAAGTTGCTCAGTAGTTGAAACAGAAATACTATTCTACGGACTTTTCCTAAATACAGGACATTTGGGAAGCTTTTTAGGTTTCCAGAAAAGTTGTACAGAACACAAAACATCACAGCAGAATTCTAATTTTCTTCCTAAATTGTAAGGTACTAAATCAGTTCCATAGATCATAGTAAATTACAGATCCTCAGGTTACAGAATTGCAAACTGGGCACATGAAAGAAAATCCAACAAGCTAAAAACTGCAAAATTAGAATTTGAAAATCAAAGATAAAATACTAAATTACCAAAATTTTAGGTCAGTTATAAGTGATACATAAGAACTGAGTTCATTTTGTGTGGCTTGGTACTATAGAACATATCAAGCTTGATTATCTTAGGGAAAAGAGAAATGAAAATTTAGCACAAGCCAGTGAAGCACATGAAAACAAATCCACTCTAACAAATACTCCTCATGCACTGGTGTCATTTAACAGAATGACATGCTTTAAATAACTAGTATTTTAAAAGAGATGATTTGGAAATCCAATCACACTTAATAGATAAATACATTCATTTTCTAGGTGAGTGTAGGACACATCTGGTCTTTGACACTACTGTAAGTGATGCTGGATAGGTAGCAGAGTTACCAAGGGGAAATTTTAAGAACGTTGCTAACACTAACATCTTTTTTCATTACTTATTTTGGAGAACGTGACTATCCAGTTTAAATTTGCTCTCTATCTGTTTCTATTTATGCATGCTTAACAGACCATTATTTTTAGCAGATCATTAAATGAAGACACTTACGATATATATGTGAATTGAAAACACAAAAGGACTAATTTTCCAAACAATACTTAAAAGTTACACAAGAGTAAAGGTTCTTACACTGCATATGTTGTGCCATAACCCAGTTGTGGAGCAGCCTGTAGTTTTCCACAGACCCCTTTACCATTTCTACTAGTAAGTCGTAAGCAGCAGCCCTTGAAGAATGTGACTTGCATTTTGGCTGTTGTCTGTCTTTTAGACTTGGCAGCAAGAACAGGAGATTGAAGATGTCTCTTAGAAACTCCTGCAAAAACAATTCAATAAGCAAGTTTCTCGGTTAGAACGAATTCTTAAAAGACGACAGCCATCTATTATCAATCTTCTAGAAATATCTACAGACTTTCTGGTCCCCTACCATTTATAAAACTTCCTATGACTTGCATACAAGTGAATTTCAACCATTTTCTCTATACTACGGGGACTGTAAGAGAGAAGTCTGCCGAAAAAGAATATAAAATTATCTCCTCCTTATGCTAACTCCAGCATGTGGCAAAAATTACAGGAAAAAAAAAAAAAGAAAAAAGAAATTCAGTCTGCCAGACATCTGCAACTTGAAAATGCATGGATACAACTTAAGTTCAAAGACTTACTTTTTGGTAATCGAAGATACATAACATGAAAAAAAAAACCTACAATGGCATAATTTGTAGAAACAGGCACAAATGTGTCATACTTATTTTATCATAAAAAACATTAAGAAATACACCAACCTTGCACACTGATGCATGCTTTTATTCTTCCTTTGTATATAAAAGCATATACATAATAACCATGTCTTTTTGTTATATGCGGTAAAAGTAAATTGTATAAACAATAAAATCCAGAATGTTATTATGTAAAGACAGCATAAATTGCTGGTGCTACTGAAATCAGTAGAGAAGTCAGTGGTCTTTAATAGAGGGGCTGGATTTCATGATTGATAATTTGACCAACTATTCATAGAGGTTTTAAAATAATTTTAAGACTAGTTTCACCCAGTGAAAGTCAGCATATAACTTTTATGAATTTTACAAATTGATAATTATTCACAAAAATACAAAGCCATATTATGTACCATACGTACTTTAAGTTTATTTTACACTGTTCACAGAATAAGGTTGATCGTAAATGTTAAAATGTTAACACTTCCATTTTCCTGTCTGGTAAATTGATCAGACTTGAAGAGGCAAAAAACAAAACTGGACCAAGCCTGTTTGACTTGGATGACAAACACACAACGTGTATCATTAATTACGTTTACCTTTCCAGTTTAATACAGTAAAAAACTGAGAAGGCACATGCCCAAACTTCAATACCTTCTCTTAGTCAATTTATTTCAGTAACATCAGAACAAAAGTAGAACATTAAGTCAATAATAACACTAAGATTTAAAGACCTGTATGACAATCTACCTTTCCAAAACTACATCACCTTTAAAGAAATATAAAATGGTGAAAGGTTTTCCTCCATCTTCCTCCAGCTCCAGAATAAACATTACCGATTAGCCATGTAAGTATTACAAGTGTATTACAAGTGATCATGAAAAAAAAGATAAATGTTACAGAATTTAGAAACAGTATTTCAGTAAATTCCCTTAGAAGTAGCAATCACTGTATTTACTGTGTGTCCAGGATATACGACATGATCTAGAGCCTTCTTTTAGCAATAATCAGATAACAAACTGCCTTCTGCATTTTTTTTTTTGAATATTTTTTTCCTAAATATATTCTCTTCTTTTTTTTTTCCCCTAGGGGCAGAAGTCGCTCTCATTTGAAAGAAATGCATGAGGCTATTATAATTAATTCTACAGTTTCTAGACTACAGTTACAATAAAGATCCAGTTCCTGGATTTCCCTATTCATGTATATTCACTTCAGCAGGCATTTGAGGTTAGAAGGGCAGATTTCTGCTCTAAAATCTTACTGAATTCTAAATATTTCCAAAGATGACTGCCTCCAACACACATGGGGAAAAACACCCTAAAAGTCCTGTTTCCTGTTTATGGAAATTCATGCAGCATTAACATGAAATCTTATGAACAAGGTCTCTTTTATGTGTGAATTCTATGGAGAAGTCTCCTCCTGGCCAATGTAGTTAACCAGAATTCTTGCAGACCCTTTTCATGCTTTGGAGATGTATTTTATTCTCTTTATGTATGATATTCAAAAGAAATGGAATGCTTCATTTCTTGAGAGTTAATCTATTCTCTGCACCAACAGTATTTTTTCCAACTTTTAAATAATGTGAGAGGCTGGAGAGGCTGGCCAAAGGTAGAAAGATAAATACATTGTCCTATCAGACAATAGCCATACTGTCAGCAGCTTAAGCAAAGCAATAAAAGAGTTTACAAGTTAATTAATCCTCACTCCCATATATTTAAGGTCTTAAAAGAGGACTAGATTTTTTCACCCTACGAATTGCAATAAACAGGTGGATTGTGGCTTTTTTTTTTTAACCACAAAAGAATTCTGAAGAAAAATATTATCTTTCGAAGAGGATGATTTTGCGCTGACCAAAGAGTTATGCTGATACATGCAAGTATCTAATGCATGCAGCAGCTGTAAAGCACCAGCTTCTCCTCCCATGATATAACAAAGCTGTGCAGAACACCACGGAGGGGGAAAACATGGGCCCACTGAGTTGTATATATCAAATATCAATCTCCCAGTCCATTCCCAACTTGTACACATGATACAAGTCTTGCTGAAAAGAGTGCACCTGAGGCACCTCTCCACTCCTAACCCTACTCACCAGGTGTAGTGAGCTACATCAGCAGAGCATCTGCATCTGGTATGTGAAGCTACTGACGGTGCTTTAAGCTGCAGCCTAATTTCCCCATCTTTTTCAAACTGATATCCTAACACTCCCGACTCCTCAAAAAAAACCCTCTAAAACCTGTGAGGGTGGCTTTGGTTAGAATATAAATACCAAAACCCAACTATGTAAAAATACACCTTTTTATCATGCAAGTAGCCTTAAGATGCACCTTCCCAGTGAAGGTGTGTTAGACAGAACATTTTAATAATGTAGTTTTGTCCACCATACCGCATCCAGAATTGTTGCTATGACTCTGTTCATATTAATCAACTATTCAAATCATATTTATGGCTTCCTTACATTACATACATGCAACATGTTTTGAGGTTCTGCACAGTATCACTCCTCTCTATATTAGCTTCCATTTCTATTCTAGTCTGGGAAGACTAGAAATACAAGTCCAGTTTTCCCTCAACCATTACTACAGCGTGTCCTGACAACACAAAGCAGAAACTTTTGGGGAGCTTTGCTTGCCTATCTACTCTCCCATCTAAGCAGGACAGACTTCAGTAATATTCTTCTAACAGAGGCCTGCTGCTGCCTGTAGAGCTTAAAAGATACTTCCAGATCACAAGTGTCCCAGGATATAGTCAAAAGCAGTAGCTGTTACTGATTTTTAGTCAACTAGTTCATGCTGATTGACTCGGAAAACATTTAGAGATCATAAATAAAAACAAATCAAATTTCTAGGCCGTTAAGAACAGTATCCTGAAGTTAAATATAAAGGGTAACAGCTGTAAGTGCTGCTTCTTAATAAAGGAATCAGATGTTTGTTTCTATGAATTATCCTAAGGCTTGATAGATGACATTCTCCATACACTGAACCCTGAAGTCAAAATAGAGGAAAAAAGGTGAAAGGAAGAAAGCACCGCAGCAGAGAGAGCACTGCCATGACTACTTCTTGTCCATTTCTTACCTGCCCTTCCCGAGAAAATTTAAAGGGTGGTTTGTGTTTAATGACACTTGTTGCAAGACGAAGCAGTCCTGTAAGTCCATCATCTTCTATATTACCATCCTGATGGTCAAGGATTTCTCTGCTAGATACAAATATATATGCAAAAGAAATGTTAAAACTGTGTTTATCCAAGTAGCAACAGATAAAATGCAGCTCACAAGTAAAATTACCTTTACCAAATCTTACCTCCGAATGCAGTCTGCAAGATGTCTTGCAAGTGCATCTAAATCAAGCAGTGTGGTCTGATTAAAAATGAAGAAAATGGAATATACATGAATAATTACTTGATGAATTACAATTAATAAGCCCAGTTAGAAACCATGATTATGTGGGGTGTTTGGGGTGTTTTTTTGACTCCCCTCCCCCCTCCTTTTTTTTGGCTGCTTAGGTTTTCGGTTTCTTTGCTACTGCACACAGAAAAACAGTGACAACTACAACGCATTTTTCAAATTTGCTCTTGAAATAATATTTTAATGTTTTTTATAAATGCAGTAAAACAATTTGTCTTTTTGTATCTATGCTGCACAGTTCAAATGAAGTATCACATTTTTTCTTCATAACCAGATCTCAAAATACTCTCTCTACTGCTTTAGAGTGAAATGGATAAATGTTATTTCTTAGATGCACAACATGTAGTTTGTCATCAGAGCTTGGGCAACAAACAGGCAAGCAGAACTGCTGCCTAGTTACTAGATTCAACTAATAAAATGGACTTACGAGGAAAAGGAATGGCAGAAAGGAGGATGAGTTTTTTTGGTTTTTTTTTTCCTCTATTGGTAATATCCAGAGTTGGGAAAGGATTAGCTTTTCTCCACTCCGGAGAAACTAGGCTCCATCTTCTTTCCCTTCCCACATCCTGCCACATCACCAAGAATAAACTAAAGGGATTTACAGAGAGCCTCCAGCAGAAACTAGAGAGATTTAGAGACAGCCTCCAGCAGAAGTAGTTGCAGAAGATGCCCCATAAGGCAACTTCAACCCTTTATAAATATTCCAAAAACTGTGAATAAATTTTCTGACTTGTGCTGTTAACTGATTTTTTTTTCTCTTCTCTTTCACCTTTGCTCAAATACTTGCTTACCTCCTTCTGAGATTACATTTGAAATTACTTCTCCTATTAAAAGTGAATCTCCCCTAAACTATTATTCAGAAAATCTGTTATTTTCATGTAGTCCTCTCTGCTTGTGTGTTACAACTATCCTCCTCATTTGTACACTACGGTCTCTGTAAAAAATCTTCCTAGGCCAAGAGCTAGAAAGACTAAATACATGAAGAGAGTAAGGATAGGGGAAAGAAGGCGGAGATCCAAGAGCAGTTCATACCAGCTCACTGTATCTTAATTAAAAACCCTTTGTGCTGAAGTAAAAGTGGTCTGAATTAAAAAAAACATAAGAAAAGGTACAAATTTAAAGGAAAGTAAAGCCTACCTGACTTGCATCTTTCACATGTATGTTATCAATCAGTTTGCACAGCAACCAAAAATATTCTTTACAACCAGGCCGTAACACTGGTTCCTCTTCATAATCCTCTATCTGTGGAAAGAAATTGCTTTTGCTTCAAAGCACATCAGGGAAAATAACTATGTAGTATTAAAAGAAACCAATAAACAGACTTTACAAAAATATTATTTTTTACAGAATCCTACTTGAGATAAACTAAGTATAAGAATAATATTTTCTACTGTTTTCCTTCTGAAATAGTATTTTTGTTGAGAGATTCTCAAACTGATTTACCGTAACATTAAAAACTCTAGAACAGTATTGGCTCTGTCTTCCACATTACAAATTGCAGATTTTCTAGTAGTAAACAGAAAAATGAGAAACTTGCAGTAAACTCGACATAGTTAGAACAATTCTGATTTCAACAGGTCTAGTAATTCAAATCTTCTGCTAAGCGTTTTAATTTATCTGTTGTTTATGTCAATACAGTAAAGAAATAAGTAGCCTGCTCTAGTCCCTGAACGAATTTAGGCAAAATCATTTGTGTTAGTTCAAACCATCTCTATTAATCTGCATAAACACTCAGAGCTCTTCCTGCACTAGTTTTGGCAGCATTCAGAGAACATCTTCTATTTAGTAGAGCCGTGAGAACAGTAACACTCAAACAGAAAAAGAGCAGCAATCAACTGGGATCAATAACTTTTGGCTACAACAGCGAGCACCAATGCGCACACAGAGCTATGCACCTACTAATATATTTCTATTACTAATCCACATTTAAAAGGCTAATCAGGGCATAAATTGAAAATACACCTATTATGCCCTAACAGTGTACTGTACAGACACTACAATACCTGAAGAAGAGTCATTCCTAAACATTATTCTACATTCTTTCAAGCACAGGTAAGCCCTAAATTAGTGCACTAATTTTCCACTGACAAAAGTAAGCCTAAAAACATCTTGGACAAAATCTTGTAATATGCTGAAGTCTTACCCGGATAGGTTTTAGAGCCTGAGCATCAGGTAGGAATTTTAATAATGTTGATGCAGCCAGCAGCAGAAAGGACCGGTTAATTGAGTCTCCTCCATCAAGACCAGAGAGAGATAATTTGTATAAACCATTACAAGACTCATGGCGGACGGCAGTCTTCATGAAAAACAAATAAATAAATGATGGCACATATTACTTAGAAGACCTTTTTTTGGGTTTTTTTTTTTTTGAGTTCTCTTTCATATATATAATTCAATTCCTCTCATAATACATATTAAGTTAATAAGACAGAGTAATGTAGAAATGTAATTACAAGTAGTATACACTTAAATTAGTTCTAAAAAAAAATCTAACAAAATAGAAAAAAAGATTTGTCTGTGCCTCTTGCCACTTCTCTAATGTATTTTCTACACTGAAGATTACGTTCAGCTACTGAAACAGAAAATACTACATTAGAGGGAGACAGCATATAGGCTTTTTCTGTGATTAAGTAATAAAGCACATTAAAAACAAACACTCCATCACATCTATATTGCACCTTTAAGCAATCACTAATAAATAAGAAAATTTCCCACTATGCATAATTATGCAATTTTCCATTTTTTATTTCTTATATCAGAACAAAGCACTTTCAGGCACATTTGAATATCAGCTTTCACCTCATCTTGTAATGAGAAGAACAGCGAGAAAAAATATTACAACGGGGAAAGTATAGTTAGAGCAATCCATTTAAGAGGTCATCATCTAGAAATTTCAACCAAAAAGTTACCTTTCAATGGAAGTCAAGAATGAAGCGTGAAGTTTATACAGTAACTGGTTGGCAATCTACCATACACAGGCTTTCTTACACTGTCTTTTCAATACAGAATTAAATAAAACTTCTTAAATAGAATTTTAAGTAACTGAGTTAGAATGTGCCTACTTTCAGCAGGAAACATGTTTTGAATTTCGCAAGATTACCCACTTGGAATCAGAATTAAACTTGTGCCATATTATGGCACCTTCAACATACCTCTGGAATAAGAAGGGTAAGTTTCTTCAGCCAGTCTTGCAAATGATCACTGTCTGCCAGACTGGATTTCACCAAGGAACAGCAGTGGGCCCAGCTCACCAAAAGCCACATTGAATAATGTGTAACTGAGAAGAAAATGAGATGAGAGTACATCACAGTGTAACTCTGAAATAAAACAGCTTTTTTAGATTGAAGAGTTGCAAAGTACTGGCACATATGGCATTCATTTCAATCAGACTAAGATATAAGGCTAAATCCTTATTGGCACTTAAGATACTACCAAAGCTGAGCATTTTATCATTTTGGTTACTACATTCTGACCATTATATTACTGATCCCAATTATGTTACCCAAAATATTACCTATGTGATGTACAATTCCTTCTCTATGTCTTAAAAAGTGAGCTGGAACTTTGCTAGTGGGCTGCATCAGCTCTTAACATGGACAATTCTGTGGACTAGCTGGCACACCCGTTCCTCTCTTCTTAACAGCCCCGGTTATGACACCAGTAGACAGCAGATTCCATTTCAGGAGAATTCAGGTTCACAAACAGAACTTCCCCAACACAAAATGAAGTGGAAAAAGCCCCAGGCAATGTTAGACAACCATGGCCTAACATTAGAAAGACCTACTTATAGTTAAGGACACCTAAGCTGCATTTTTGACAACTATTCTGATGTAGGCTTAATGTGATACAGATGTTAAATATCATAATTGATATGACACTAATATGATAGGATATTAAATATTCTGCCTTTCTGGAGATGAAGACAGAGCTGTACAAAATTACAATACATCTAAAACATTTACACAGAGGAGGAAAGCCTGCGAGCAAGTCCTCTGGAGCACCCGTGTGTTCTTCCATCTAAACTACAACAGCCCTCATGCCACCTAGGAATGTATTTTAACTCAACTTAAATGGTAGAATAAATGAATTATATAATTTGTTATTTTTAATAATTTTTCATTATTTCATTATTATTGGTTCATAAATATTTGAAGCACTAACCTTCATGTCTTGATCTGTGATCAGACTGAGCTTTCAACACCCTGGGCAGGAAGAAGATAAAACCATTTGAACCTCATCACAGAACACAACAGATTTCCAAAGAGAAATACAAACAGATATGAATGATTGCAAATAACAACACAGCTACTCTAAAGTACCAACTAAGAAAACTAAAAACTGAAAAGGGGTTCACTTCTTGCAGCATTCAAAATCAACAATCATAGAAAATTTTTACAGTACAGTTCAGTTCCCTCTTTTACATTTTTACTGACTGCAAGCTAACAAGAAGAAAAAAGAAAAGCCCATAGCCACCAATATCTTTATTTTAAGCCAAGAAAAGATGGAACCAAGATAGATCCATAAAGCAGAAATATAGCGCTCTGGATATTGAACAACACTTTAAACAAGTTTTCAGATTTTAAACATGTAATTTACTTATTTTCTTTTTGCATGATTGCTTTTTTCAGGATGGAAAAATGGCAAACAGGACAAAAACCAAAATCACTTATATCCAGTTTCAGAATGTAAAATTTTGCTTTCAATCCACACACATCCACCAAAACAATATGTGGAATTTCAGAAGTAACAATCTAATGTTATTTCATGGTGAATAATAAATCCAAACACATCAACAAGCTTTTCCTTATACACAAATTTATTTTCATTATTTTTTTCCTTTATATTGTCTTGAATCGCTTTAATTGCTACAGAGATAACCAAGATATAGTTTTGTCATGGGAATTTATATGAGAACATAACTTGCATTTTTGTTGTTCAACATCATATAGCCTGAAGAATAACTGTTTAAACAGCAAGGGAATCCAAGTTAATTACTTATTTTACTCGTAACTCCTTTTATTAATTTCTGATAATCTTTTTAGTTTAGTGATTTTCTATTAGTGATAACCTCTGGGAGATCTCTCTACTATTTATATTGGTAGGTTACTACAAAAAAGAAGAGGTCTATAGGTTTTTATATAGGTCTAATGCCTATAGAAATTAAATTTCTGACATGGTACTCATGGCAATTAAAAGAGAAAGAGCTATTCACCTCATTAAAAATGCTCAAACAAAATGTGCACGACTTATAAGCTTTATCACAAGAATAAAAAGATATTGTACCTAGGTGCCAAGTTGTCATATGTATAAGCTACTGACATAAGTCGCTGAATCAAACTGGTTCCCTGGACAAGTACAAGAAACACCTTTAAAAATTGAAGTCAAAAGAAAAAAAACAGTTAATATAACAACAAGCTTTTTTATTTATTTTTAAATTATTCACACTGTATGAATCTATAGCACACCCACCTGTGTAGAGGGAGGAGGAACAAAATAAAAATTATACCAATTCCACAATTAAAAGTTATGATTTTTATGAAAGCATGTCTAAAATCCTGTCATTTACTGTGTAAGTTTAGCTGCTAAAATTTTATTCTGCTACTCTTTGAAAGACAGTTTAACTGAAAGGAAACAAATAAAAAAATCTATTCATTTCTTTCACTAGCAGAAAATTGGTTCTGAAAATATAACCTTAACTTTCTTTTCGATATATCAGGTGTGAGGGAGAAGGCTGAGTGTTGTGTGAGAGTGAAGTTGTATATGAAAATTTATCCGGTTTATTTTGTGATCAACATGTTTTATTAACTATCCATTCATCTAAATTATTGATCTTTACAGAATCTTCGATAGGCTACAAACTATCAAATGCTGAAGAAAGTCTTTTAAGTTATTTAGCTAGTAATTCTCCTAATTCATATTAGCTTTAGAAGTTTAGTAATCTGTTTTGTCCAATATATAATACTTACAGAAGAGCTAGAGTCTTGCCATGAAAATACGTTTTTAAGATTACAAATGTGAAGTTTGGTTTTAGCTCAGAGTTCAGATCTACCCTTTCTGGTGAACACAACAGTTCCTGTGCTCAAAACAAACCTATTTTCAGTGAACATATTTCTAGCCATCCAAAGCCAAAAGGCTATGGATGAAATATCAAACTTACTACTCTGCCTCAGGAAATTAGCATGCCAAACTCTGGGAGGAAAGTTTACAGGTTTGAATAAATGCACCATACACTCACTCAGATATTCTTAGTAAAATACTTCATCCTTAGGTGTTCACTAAGGGAATCTAAGACGGATTTGGTGAAGATGGTGACAGCATATAATGACAGATTTCCAATAATAGAGGAGTTACTAGTTTGGAAAACAAGTGTTAGAAATAGGGATAAAGGTCTGTAATTCTGAAATTTCTATTCCATAGAGAGTTTTAATTCCTATTTACACTGTTTCTTTGGAGAAATAACTAAAAAAGCATTATGGCTGAAGTTTCTAAATCTGATAGGCTTAAAGCAATTAAAATCATATAACTCTTTGAAGAATAACTTGTAGGATTTAAATTAATATTTTTTCACTGTGCTACTGAACGAAAGGCTTCCCACAACAAATGACCCAACATTCTAAAGTTCACAAAATATATATACTGTTTATCTCTTACCTCTGTTAAACGAGGTATATGAAGGCCCTTCGCATGATCACTTGCAGTCTTCCTTGATTTGCCTGGCCACGTTCTTTTTCTATGACTCTCTGCCACACCAGACCAGGCAAAGACATCATGGTAAGCTAAATCCAGATCCGAAGGATCAACTGCAAACTGGCATATCAGCTTCAGCAAGCATGCAAGACAATCTAGCTGCCACTGTAAATAAGAAAAAAAATATATATTTTTTTTCCTTTTTTCAGAGATTAATATTGCAAATAAGTATTTCTCTACAATGGAATCTGAAATAACTTTTACATATACATGACTAAGAGGTTCAAAAATTTCAATTATTCATTACTAAACGCCTAAGACTTGAAACTATAAAAGAGGAAAAATTTATCCAATAAAAAATAGGAATTTAGCTCAAACTAGTAACAACATAATGTTGAAAAGAAATAAATTAGAACAAAATACTAATGTTCATTATTGGAAATTTCTTCATTAACCCCAAGGTCATGATGATAGCAGTTTGTCTCAATGCCAGCAAGTGGAAACACTCCAAGAAATGATGTTTCCTGACCTCTTCAGAGAGGAAGATAATTAACAGGTTATTGCTTTTAAAACATATTATAACAAACGCTTCCAAATTAGCAACCTTCCCTAAAACAAAAAGAAGAAAAAGAGCAAAAGTGATATAATCCCTTTTTATTTAGCAGATTTTGATCTTTTTTCCTTTAACGTTTTAAGCATATCAGATCAGCATTATTGAAAATATTCTTAAAGTTGGAACTTAGGCTTTTTCTTTAGGATGTGCCCAAAGGTGTACTTTATTTCATTCTAAAAACAAAGAATCTTTAAGACTAGATTTAAAAAAAAGCAAAAGAAAATACTACGAAGTCTTAAAATGAAATACAAAACATCTAAAGTATGAAGTTTTTTAAATAAAAAATTATTTCAGGAAATTCTCATTTCCTTTGTCTGTGGCGATTCTGTGGTTACTGACATTACGTTCTATATCACTTCTGTAAGGATGACAAAAATACTTAACTAAAAAACAGTAATTCACAGTTGTGATCAGTTGGGCCTTTTGTCATTTATTTGCAAATATCGATACTTTTCACTTACTATAGAAAATAAAACGAAGACCGATAGTAATGGAAGTCTTTACAAATCACACCTATGTTATTCCAGAAAAGAAAGGGTGAATTACTTACCACAGTCCATGATTCCTGTTCTTTAGGTTCTAAGATTCCCGAATTAAAAATTTCTAGTAACTGTTGGAGCCCTCCAGCAGCAACAAACTGTAAGTATATTATGGAGTCAATGTGAGAGAAAAAAAAAAAGTAGATATATAAATATCACTGATTTTAGTTAGATATTGATCTGACACTCATTACAAAAAAAATTTATAAACTATGCATCTTGCTTTTTTATGAAGGAAAAAGGCGATATTATATGCAAAATATGTATATAATACAACAAATCTACAGGCCAAATAACACAGAAAACCTATGAGAAACTTCACAATGCTACACGTATATTTGAGAGCAAAAGCTCTTAGATGTAGGATTTTTAAATGGATTTTCCCTTTATACAATTACAAAGAAACTATGTTACATGTTACATAATACTATAGAAATGCAAACCTTGCAGCTCCATGTGTTTTTACTGTTTTCTATCTGATCTTCACTTGAATCATCTGAATCTGGGTAAAGATCACTGTAACTCCCCTAAAGATAATCAGGAAGAAACAATTATAGAAGAATTAAATACAAGAAACAAAAATACAAGAATCAAAATACAATAAAACAATTCATCAATATACTTTGATTCACAGAGGAAAAGGCATATTCTGTGCAATAAACCCTATTACCGTAGATTCACGCCTTATTCTTCTATTGGGCTTTCCCAGAGCTTCGATAATCTCAAGCGCATACAAAAGTTTATGGGCACTTTTTATTCGCAGAAGATCCTTCCAACTAAAGCCATCATTACCCTAAAAAATGAAGACAAAGAACATTTAAACAACTACACCTAATGTTAACCTATCTAGAAAAATAACAAATTATTTGTTTCATTTATTATTTGAAATTAGACAACTTCAAGCACATTTCTACTCATGAATATCCATCTGAACAATGTAAAAACTGCAGTGCAGTTTCAAAAATATTCCATTTAATGGCTTTTTTTTCCATTCCTTTCCATCTAAATTATTTTTTCCATTTAATTTTGTGCACCTTAAAAGTTTAAGGTTTACATAATTTTGAAGAACCAGCAGACAAATACACCCTGAACTATAATTTCCACCTAAACTAGGATGTGTGTGTCTATAAAGAACCATAGTACATAATCTCAAGAATTTAAAACATGCATATTTTTAATCAACTGGGTAAGGAAGCCACTAGATAAATGTCATGTTTTGAACCTGCAGGAAAAAAAAGCAGCAGCATATGGTAAGTACTACTACCACAACAGTTATAATATTAATGCAAAGTTTGAAATGCTTTAAACACAAAGGTTACAGATGAATAAACTGCTGCTGCAATTGAAACAAAAAGATAATTAGCATTTGCTAATTGTTTCATTCATTGAGTTCTTTTTTAAAAAAAAGAAATCATAAAAACAAACATTGAAACTAAACTGACATACCTGCTCATCCGAAATACTTTGGAATGCCTGTAACATATTAGGGCACGTTGGTAGAAGCATTAACAGTTCCCAGACACGTCTTGATAAGTTTTCTGCATGGAGGTGGAGCTCTTCACATCTTGCACTCTGACAAACCATAAAACAAATATTCTTATCAAAATTTTATTCTGTGCAAAGAGCTTCACTAAGATTTCACAGGCCAAAAATACTTATTCTTAATTAACAAGTTAATATGCTAGTGATCATTTAACTTCACACAAACTAGTGATAGCATATAAGTGATAAACAGTAATTTATTAGAATAACACCTTTGCAAACACTTCCTTAAGCCAGCCAATTGCCAAAGTTAATCAGTATATCTATTTAAATAACTGATATTCTTTGTACAGAATTATTTTTCTAGAGCATCTAAACCTTCAGGACATTGTAAGTGATATCACAACAGTGCAATTATGAAAAGCTGCATATCATAATGATACTGAATGTGAAATTAAAAACACAAAATTATCTGTCATTTGGATATGAAACACAAGAAATAGGCTTGATAAGAAAAATAGATTCAATTAGACTGCTACGTAATTATTGTGAAAAAAAATACTTTAAATTACCTCACTGTCTTCCATAACGATTTCTCCAGAAGGAGGCTTAAAAGAGGCAAGCATCTCTAGCAAATCAAAAAGGGTTGTAAGATGAGGTTCTTGCAAAAGTAAAAGCATTGGAATGTTGTCCTTTTGAGGGGGAGGTAAACAAGATGCTGGAAGCTGAACGCCTTCACCTTTGCGTTCTCTCCTTGGTGCACCCAGTGATACAAATACCATCTAGGAAGAGAGAGAAACAAGAGAAAGGAGAGAGAATTTTTACAGAGCATATTCTGAAATCATGGACACGATTTCAATAGAATCAGAATTAAGAACTTGAAGTTACACAAACAACACTGTTGTCAAACTCTGCCAGAGGAGCACTTCAAGTGACTGTTACAATTCAAGGCTGGCTCTGTTTTCACCTAAGGTAGCTATGGTGTGGCTGGTGAAATGAAATGAAATGAAAAGAACTATTTGTTTCTTGAGTTTTCAAATCTACTAACTTAAATTACTTTTAAATTATTTAAACTACTTTTTAAATTATTATTTTCAGGACTGTCAACAGCATCAAGGACTAAGAGTAAGTATTCCTCTGAGCTTGAAAGTAGACGCTGGACAGCATGAAACAATCAGATTCAGAAAACTACGTGATACTTCCCTCCCCAGAAATGTACCTTTCACAACCACCTGCTTTTATCAATCACACAAGACAAAAGCAGCATACCAAACAATTGCTGTTATGTACGTATTGATAATACCTGCATATCCTTAAAACCCAGCTCATGAAGAGTTTTTTCATCATAATCAGTAGTCAGCTCGTGCCCAGATGAAATCATTCTCACAGGTCCCATGAGGCCACCTACAATAAGAATATATTTCAGTACGTTTCTGGAATCGTAGTTTCATTTTCTAATGGAAGTCTTATGACTTTAAAATAAGTATAATCTTCAGCAGCAATTAAAATCAGGCAAAAATTTAAGACAATTTACTTACAGAAACTGGCTGTTAAATTAAACCAAATCTCCTTGCTGGCCTGTGGACATACCCTTTTAAATAATGGCTTACTCAGTCTTGTAATGAAAAGTATTCCCAATACGGATTAAAACCTGCTTTTGATGCTTTGTAGTAAGAGTTGCACTAGGTCAATGAAGAAGGGAAATGACCGTGTTCATCAGCAAAATCTCTTTGCATTGCACAACTGCGATAAAATCAGTGAAGGAAAGGAAGCAAAATTCAATCTTACTCAAATGCAAAGCTGACCTGAAGATGACATACAGTTTAGAAAAGAAAAAAATGAGAACGCTTTCAAAAGAATTCTAAAAACTGAAGAAGAAATGTGAACAACTGGAAGATTATGAATTTAACTGGTGCAGATAATCATGGGCTAACCAAGAATTATACTATACAGAGAATCTGCGCCTCAGAATCCTCACAGAGACACCTATTCAGGGCACAGAGTTATCTGTCATCAATTAAAAACTGCTATGCTTTTCACCCACTGTTCTTATTAGCGTGTTTTTCTAAACATTAGGCCTCGTCCCTCATGCCAATGAATGCAGCCCTTCCCTGGCATTGTGCTTTCAGGATGGTGTTTTCAGTTGGGCTTCTTTAGAAAAGCCTCCTTCCTGCAGGAGTCTAGGGAAGAACTGGGCGTTCTGTAACGTGGAAATGCTTCAAAACCTTGTGTTGCTCACTGATACAAACACAGCAGTCAAAGAAATAGGCTGAAACCAAAAGGCTACATAGATAAAGGGAGCCTAAGCTCTATTCTTTCAGCATCGTGTCTTGCAGGCACACTGAGGCTGCTGCTTCTGGTCATAGTGGAAATCCTGTCACCTGCAGCCACACAGTGACTGCTGGTGTGTGCACAGAACAAATCCAAGTGAAATTTCCAAAGGCAGCAGAGATATCCCCACATGCTGACCTTTCTGAACCACAGCAATCCAGTGAGAGCCATACACAGCACTGCCAGTAACCTAGACATGTCAGACAAATGCATGATCCTCAACTCCTGCCTGAACAAAATTTCTGAGAAAAAAATTCAGGAAAAATGGACATACTGCCATCCTTCAAAGACATGTGTCAATTAACAATAAAGCCATGAAGTTTTGATTTGGAGTTGGGAATAATATCACATATCTATCACTCTTCTCATCTGCTCCAGCTGACTGCGCTGAAACATATCAATGCAGTGAAGCAAAATAGCTTCAAACAGATAAAGGGAGGCAAATACATCATCCATAAAATAATACAGAAATCTCCTCTCCTCTGCACTTCAGCAGACAATAATAGATTATTTCTTCTTTAAAAGAACAGAAGAAACAACCTAAGTGAGAAGCAAAAGAACCTCACATTCTCACATTTTTCAGAGCACTGAAGATTTCAAATGAATAACAGATGTTAACAAAGATACAACGATCTCAAAAGAAAAAGTGCCTAGCAAAAAAAAAAAAAAAAAAAAAAAAAAAAAAAAAAAAAAAAAGACATTTATTGCAGTGAGAGCTTAAAAAAACATCTAGTAAATGTGAATATGTCTACTACTTGGAGATATATTCCCAAAGCTCTAGCTAGTGGGCATGCTTAGATATCCCCTTGACAGAAGGGTGACAGCAAAAACACCAGAAACTCACCCATAACTAACAAATGCTTTAAGGCTGTTTAGTCAGACTCAAGAACCTGTGGGTTGCTTTTCCACAGTAAGTTACCTCACTTTGGTAACATTTTCTTTAACATTAATTTTCAGTATACCTGATTTAGTTAGATGTGAATCACATCACTCAAGACATAACACTTCACAAATGCCAGCAGCAGGAAAATGGTTTCTGCCTTCAGCCCAACTCAAAATACAGCAAAATAACATTTTGCACAAAGAAGCTGGAAATGGAATAACTCGCATATAGCGGTGAAAATGTAGGTCAGCTGGAGCAGTAGATGAAGCAAACAGCATAGAGAAGGGCTGCTTAACAAGAGATGAAATAAACATAAAGAAAGTAAAAAATATTTCCAAGCCTAGAAATCCAAGAGTCAAAAGCTGATACAAATATCCTTCTCTGAACCAAAAACTAAGATCAAAAAGATCTGTGTCTCTATAGGGAAAAGACATGAGAAAAACTTATATCTGACATCACAGGCAGAAAGATTTTAATTTTTATTGAAACTTGATAAACTCTATTCAGGTTTCCAGCTCAGTTAATGATATAGTAGCCAAGTTCCTAACCAGGAATTGTTTTTTGTAGATTTGCTAATACTGGCATATTAAAATGGACGTGGAAAGGGTCACTGAGACCTAAGTGTGCAGTGTGTACCTTACAGCAGAAGCCTCCTGTGATGCAGAATGACCTACGCTTTTCAGTTGGAACTGCCAATACACAGAACTACAATTCAAAGACCTTCATGTTCAGCGAAACGCTACTAAGGTTCATGCATTTTTTCATCTACACAGAACATTTCCCAAGACAAGACATAACTGAGTAAAACTGCAGGTTTTAAGCTTTAAATTCAGTTTCAAACTTATCTTCTCAAATTAGTAGCTGAAAAAGGAAATTCACGTGACAAGATTATGTGAAACACACATGGCATGCATAGAACAGGGCAAAGACACTTCCTTAGCAGTTTGGTTAACAGAGATTTACCCATTAACAGGATTTTACATATTTAACAGTTAATACAGGTACAAGTTGCAACAGGAAGAACTTAGAAACAATAACATAAGATTTTAAACCTAGAAAAGAACACAGGTAACATCACTGAAGTTCTGAATTGCCTTACTGCCCAGTTTCTTAAATCTTGGTTGCAAGAAAAATAAAGATTCCTGCTATGAGGCACATTTGGTGCAAAACAACGTAAGTTTCTTTACTAAGTTTCTGAAGAGCAGTTGGAAAGAAGGCTCAAAACATATATCTACGATTCAAAGTCTGGTTCACTGATAATGTGTCTCATAAAAACATTCTTTTTTGTTCAAGTTTTTCACCCATGAACACACAAAGCGAGATAAATATTTCCGCATTTACTAATGTTTGGCAGAGTTACAAAAGATATTCATGGATAGAAGTCGTTCAGATAATATGTCCCTAAATGCTACTACTTGCTCATAATAAGGAAGAAAGAAAACAAGAACACATTAAGTAGAAAATAATTCAGAAAAAAATCATTGTGAACAGCCAGAACTGATAAGGAATAAAATCTAAAAGAATTAGGAGGTAAGGATCCTATCATAGATAGCACTGAGAAGATTCAGAAAATATTCTTCTCCTAAAGGAAAAAGCACAGATTTCCCTTCACTCAAAAATGTGTAAAGAAAAGGAATCACAAAAGGAAGCATTTGCATCACACTACAGGGGAACAATGATGCTCTCAGAAACACTGTAACATCCCAAATTAAGACCATTAAAATAGGACGAATGATCATTTTTTGCACTAGGATAATCATAAATTACAGAGCAGTTGCAGGAATAAGGGAAACATTATACCTGATTGGAATACATACATATATGCGTAGTACTAAATAATTCATTATTTGTTTATTATAAATGCATTTATTATATATCTATGCAATTATATAAGAAAATTAATTGATTTAAGAAATTTTACAAAATACAGAATGTGATTCCATGTAACAGAATCTGTAAGTTAACAAAAAACAATATAATTAAAACAGGAATGAAAATCTTTCCTTTTGGGGGAAAATCTTGTAGTTACAAGAAATCAAATCACTAGCTGAATTAGAAGGAGCTTTGCTAGACCTATGCTTTGTCTGTAATTTACAATAAGTAACAAAAATTAAAAAAACAATGCTGTTCATTAAAAATCAGTGTATGCCCTCAGCAGTGCACAAAATTCAGGTGTAAGTATTATAGCTTACCAGGGAAGTCTCCTTTGCGGCTGCTTTGGCCAAACTCCTGAAGCTGTGCTTGTTGATTTATCTGTTCCTTCTGCAAGTTTTCATACCAATGGGTAACTTCTGCCCGTAGATCAGCCACCTGATCACTAGGATACATTTCGATAGTCATCTGAAATAAAACGGATGTTTTATTTTTCCAAAGTGCGTGATGGCTTTATCGACATTTAATAATTGAAGAAACAAAAGTGCTTTTAATTACCTTGTCAGGAAGTCCAGCTGGCTGACATACAATTCTTAGTGGTAACGACTGCTTGTCACTCAGTGCCTTTAGGTGACTGCTGATACCAGTGCCTTCGATCTGCCACTGTCTCAGATGATAGGCAAACCTTAAGGAGCAGGTAAAAATATTGGCAAAGTATTTTTGTCAAAGCTAATTTAACCAAACATTTGATAAACAGTGAGATGACAAACAAAACCTGCACCTCTATTCTCTAGTTCTGCCAAACGAGGAGAAAACAATTCCATCTTCAAGAACAGAGGAAAGAAAGTATGAAAAAATATGTTTGGTGAGGGCAGAGGAGACTTAAACCATACTCATCTTTCTATTTCCAAAGATGAGAGCCATCTCTTGTAATTGTTTAAACCTAATTCATTGCCTTTCAGAATTATCCGTTATTTTACTTTACATAAAGAAAATCAAGAAAACTATTATTCAAATTAATATTGTCCTGTTTCATTCATCATTATGAAAGATTAACATAAATTCTGTATCCCAAAATATCATTGGAGCTATTTACCTTCTCCTAAAAGCTTCCAGGTGTGTCTTCAGCATTAAGAGACCTCTTTCAATAATTGTGAGACTTGAGTGAGAGTCTTGCTCAAGATTACTAGAAGCTATCATCAGACTCTCCATACACTTGCTAATAAATTCTTGTTCTTTTTCAAGACCAGTTTTACCTGCAATATCAATGTTAGAACAGATTGGGTAAGCACGAACCTGAGGCAGTTTCTTTTATACTAAGAATAAAAGAGAGATATTAGAAACTCAGATATTCTTTAAAACATTTTAAATACAGAACAAAAAATCTTACAATTAGTAAGAACAAAAATCTTACCATTAATATAGTAAGAGTTGATGTACTGGATAGCTGCTCGACTGACATCACCTGACTGTGCTCTTAGAGCAATACCCCAGAATTGGTCCATGCCACACAACTGTTGTGACAAAAGGAAATGAAACAAAAAGAAACAAAACATTGCCTCATTATTTTACTGAGAGTGGTGCCTTTCTGATCTGAGACACTTCACTTGCTGCTTTATGCAATTATTAAAAATACCTCCGTCTCTCAGGCTCCCCCCACTGCACTACATCAATTACTATAACATTCGAACTTTGACAGAGGCATTTTTATATTTGAAGCATAAGGAGAACTGGTTGAATTCAAAATGAAGTTTTAATTTTTCACAAGTAGGACTATTTTTAAATGAAATGTTAAAACCATAGCTATTATTGGTATCCATTAAAAGAACAGAAATTTCCATTAAAAAAATCCCAATTAAATATTAATATTAAATAGGCCAAACTGTGTGAAGATTTGAATTAGTCTGAGTATTACTTATAAAAGAGGTTACAAATCTATTTTTCAAACACAACAGCTAACATGTAACAGCTAACAGTTCAGTTATGCTAACAGTATGAAAAATTGCATAAGAATGCATAGGAAACAGTTATCACTTTTGAGTGTGTGTTCTCCTACCTCTTTTTTTCATCCTAATAGACAAGAACACATGTTTAACATCATGAAAAAAAGACCAGGCTCATTAACCTCTTTTATTTGCACTTCCCTGTACCACATTTGCAACTTTTGAAAGGTGGTTCCAGGATTCCCCTCAAGGTAGCGAGCTGTCCTGCCTCCACCACCACGGGGCTGTGACATCAATATTTCAAACCAGCAAGCCAAAATATGCTCATGGTAAATGTTTTTGCAAATAAGTAATTTAATTTCCCTTCTCCTCACTCTGTTTAGAAAGGGGAAAAATATGAGCACAAAAAAAGGCTTACCTCTGAGTTTGAGCCACCATCATATGCACTTGTAGCCAGCCGAGCCAAATTACACAAATGTTGAAAGAGGTTTAGACCAGTCATACTGATTGTTTCAGGTTTTAGCTGTGGCATCTAAATAAAATAAAGATACCTTAGTATGAAAAGAAAATTTTTAAGTGAAACACTGGATAGCAATTATGTTGATGAAAATTTGTTTCATTAGTGAAGAATTTCATTGTTACTACAAATACAATTCAAATACAGGAAATAACTGTTTTTGCCAAAGAGCAGACTTTCAATTTTATATATAGTCTAAATTATCAAAGCTCTGCTGTTGCATGTTTCAGTTTATATTTTCAGTGGAAATAAAGATGAGATTTATATACACTCCCAGAAATGAAAAAGTCTTTTTTTTTCCCTCAAGTCAGCTAGTGTGCATCAGAAGGGAAAATGCAAGGTTTTTTTTAATAGTGCTACATAACTTCAAATAAAGCACACAGGCTAATTGCAAAGAAATGGTTGAGTAAATACTAGTATGAAAAGAATTTCTGCCAATTTCTATCACAGAATCACAGAATATTCAAGGTTGGAAGGGACCTCTAG
>VZSG01000312.1:787867-852356 GCA_013398315.1 Nothoprocta pentlandii | reverse complement strand
CTCTCCTCGTACGAGAGATGTTCCATTCCCTTAATCATCTTTGTTGCTAATCGTCCATAAGTTAGTTGCTATCGTCCATAAAAACAGAGAGAAATCCCTTCATTACAAGTAGGGTCCTCCTAGCCTGGTGTAAAGAGATATACTTCACAGATACAACTTAAAATACATTGAAATATTGCAGATATAGAAAGAAATGATTTTACTAGAATTAATAACGTTGCAATAAGGTTTCCTACCTTTTCTAGGAAAAGATGCTTGTAGGTCTCCATACCCATAGCATGCTGATCTTTACTTCGGACTTGATTTAAGAACCAGTGTAGTGCATCATCATAACATTCAGAATCTTCTACTAAACAATGCCATAATATGTCCACTTGTTCTAAACTTAACCCTAAAATTGGAAAAATATTTTAAATTACCCCTTTATAACATAAAACATCATCCTACATAAGCACAAATACATCGAAAAAAATCACAAGATGTTTTGCCAATACAAAAAGCAAGAGCAGAGGAAAAACACACTACTCGCCAATTGGGAATCCTATGCCTTTCCCCGTTTTAGAGCTGGCAACTAGCTACAACATTTAGTTCCAAGTGCTGTCAGTTTTCGCAACCCAGTGAGTAGTGTGGGCTGACCTAGGAACTTGTACTGAACAGCAGGTCACTTCTCTCTTTATAAATAACCATTAGTTACAGGCTAAACTCCAACTTTCGGCTGATTTTAGACTGTAGCTGTAAACAGTTTCTCCCTACCTACTGTACTGTTGCTCCTTTCAAGAAAGCAGTGGACTCAGTTTGTGGGCAGACATTTATGATCCCAGTAAAGCTGCAAATTTCTTCAAGCACTGAGGCTATTCTTTCAACAGTAACAAGTATGGTACTATAAGGTATTTCCTCCTAGCTACAAATACTCTCGTTCTTTGGTTGTCGGGATTGACATGACTAGAAGGGCAAGACCTGTATATTATGTCAACTTCACTAAGATAATGGGAACACCTAGATGACTTTTCTTCTGTGTGATTATGATAAATTTACTCCAACACAAAGTGGTACAAGTTTAGAGGGACTTGAGGAGAGAGTGGCCAAAGGGAGAAGTTCATGGAAGGGGAAAACATCAAGGGTTACTAAACACAGAAAATTACATTCAGCTGACAAAATCCCAAGCTCAAACCAGCTAGTGGCTGGCAAAGTATGAGGTAAAAAAGCATGCTTGCCCTGTCCTTACTAAGCATCTGCTTACATCTACCAGCTTTACTCCTTCCTCTGCTCCCCTCCTGCGTTCCTGACAAATCCACCCTGCCTCACAGTCCTCCTTTGAAAAAGTATGGGGCAAGAACTGGTTAAGGAATAGGCTATCAGTTGGAAACCATATAGCAATACGGAACAATTAATGAAAAAAAAGATGAGAGTAATTGAACATCAAAAGATTAAAAAATTAGGGATCTGATAGGGGAGATAGAACAGAGCACCTCTGACAGCATCCACCAGTCCTTGAAGGCATCTACAGAGCTTGCAGATGCCCTCCTTAAGTGTTTTAAGTGCTCTGAAAAGACAGAAAAAGAAATAGATCCTACAATTTCTGAGATGCCCCTTAGCAAGGTTCCTCCTCCTGGTGCTCTGAAGGGTCAACGTGACCAGGGTCAGAAAGAAATAAAGGAGAATGAGTGCTGTGACCTTGGACTATTGGAGAAAGGACACAGTTAGACAAGGCTGTGGTCAGACCTCATATGGCTACTCTTACACACTCTTCTAAGCTGAAAGAAAGAACACTATAGCTAGTCTCTGAACTTCCGAGCACATCATTTGAAGTGTGTGAGATTTACACTGTACTGACAACTACATTATCCTTCTTTTCCTCTGAACTTGATGAGAAGCCTGCTGATAAGCAGGGTAACTCCTCGAATTAACAACCTGTCTATCTGCAGTCTCTGTTTGAACATGAGTTTCTTTGACACATATATACATACTATAAATACTACCCTCCACAGATAAACATCAATCCAATTTCTCCGAGGTTATCTCGCTCTGTGAAAGCTGCATTAAAATACCAGCAAGAGATGATAGCAAGCTGCCCTCTCAACTTTGCTGCTGCTGATAGTGGACATGCACTTGGAATCTGCAGTCTGAACCTGAAAAGGGGCAATAGGCCTTCTCTGGCAACCAGTAACAAGAGGAGAAATTGGAAAACGTTAGGATCGCCAGTTCTTTTCTTTAATGACACAATTCATCAAATATCTTTATTATCAATAACATCCCTAACTGAGCACAGCAGAGAGAAGCACTTGACAGACTCAACAGTTTGCTTAGTGGTTTGTAAAGCTGGACCTTCAGAAGAAGTTCAGAAGCTCTGCTGAAAGTAGCATGGGACTGATAAGCAGTGGTGCAGATGTGCCACAAGGCAAGAGAGGGGACATGGACCTCCAGGTTGGGGCTACAGGGGGGAATGCTGGTGCCTCTCCTGGAGGCTGGGTGGCCAGGTAGAGGGTATCCTTGCCTGCAGGAGTCATGTCCTGCTTGAGGAAATACGTGACTAAGTTAAGGAGCTACAGGAGGAAGTGACAAACTGCAGAGTCCAGCAGAGGCCACCAAGGCAGTGCACTTGTCCTGCAAGCAGAAGCTGTGGAAGATGGGCCTGTTCAGCTTGGAGAACAAGGGATCCAAGGGAACCCAACAGCCACCCCTCAGTTCCTACAGGAGGCTGCCAAGAACACAGAGCCAGGTTCTTCACAGTGGCACATGGAAGGAGGGCAAGAGACAGACTGAATGCACTGAAACAAGGTGGGATTGGACAGGATGTAAGGAAACACTTTTTTCACCATAAAAAAAGTCAAACAGTGGAAGAGGCTTCCCTAGAGAGGCTGTGCAACTTCTATCCTTGGAGATATTTAAGATCCCACTGTATAACGCCCCGAGCAATCTGATCTCATGGTGAATCTGCTTTGAATCCCAAGTCAGACTAAATATTTCTCATGGTCCCTTCTGACCCAAATTTTAATTCCATCTAATTACTTCTCTCACTCCAATATTTTGGGGTAAGGTTATACTGAATGCTGTGAAAAACACCTGAAGAATTAACAAGAGGCATTTATTTTTCATCTCTGGCCTAACTTTCGTATTTGAAATCCAAATTAACTTGAGGAGAGTTGCTACCTTCTACACAATAAAATGTCTTCCTAGCAGGGTTATCTTCTTAAGATAAAGGTATTCTGAATAACCATGTCATACAGGTAGATGTGCTAACTTTTCAGATACACATCTGTAGATATCCACTTTCTTAAAATGACTTCCAAGATTTCCACAGACTAGCATATCTCATTTCACTACCTATTTTTCTTTCCTTTTTGAAACACATCTGTCCTGTACAGATATTACTACATAGAGACATATAGTACTGATATATAGTTAATATACAGCGTATATTAACTTCACCACGGTGATTACTATAATCTCAGTATTTAAAAAACTGAAGGAAAGAAAATACAACAACTCGTTCTTACAAAACTGAAATACACCTTAAACTCTAGCGATGGCTCTGTGCTTAAATCATAATATCTTCCTTTTGAAACAGTATCACAGATTATTTAAAATTTTATCCTTTAAAAGCAGCACATTTGTTAAAAAAAAAAAAAGCAATAAAAGGCGTAGTTACTAAAATGTATGGGCACCTTACTATGAGGTGCTTCTCTGTTCAGATAACCTCAAGTACTTACTGAAATGATCTGGTGATCCTAGAGTTGAAAACACACATGTCAGGAACTGAAGACGAACCTGAACTTCTGCACTGTGGCTATATCTAAAATTTAAATTTGTTTTAATAAGAAATTCATGTAATTTATTCAGAAATGTTGGATTACTTATTGTTATAATGTTTCTTTACTCATATGCAAGCCCCTTAAAAACTGTTTTTTTTTCTAAATTTTTTGTTTTGTTCAGTATATAATCTGAACAACAGTTTTATAAATTATAAAAGCACACCAAACGAGTGAAAAAGAGATATTAGTCATTACTAGACAAATTTGTTTTTAAGCATACAGTCTGATTCTAATGCATCATTTTGTCATTATCACCTTGCAGGATCTGACCTTGTTTTTTTCCTTCACTTATACAATGCTCTGAATTTCTGATCACAGCAGATGCATAGCCTTTACAAAAATATTTTCATAAACTATGTAGAAATTAACTTTACTCACATTTATAAGGTGAAGTAGTTTCTCATTACAGGGAAGTAAATAGTGAATATAAATATGGTGAAGTAAATATGTGGCCCATAAATAGCAACATTTTTTTTTCAATTGTGGATGCCCATAGTTACATAATGACTTTGACGATTGTCAAAATATAAGTATTCTGTCCCCTTGATTGGGGAGCTAGAAATGGCGTCACATGTGTATATATAATTAACTATAGACATGCAGAATGCACAGAAAAATGTGCTATATAGAAAAACTACCTTTAAAGGCTATCAGATTCTAAAGTAGAAACATCTGAATAGTTTTATAATGCTACATCACTTAGACTGATGTGTATATATAATATCTTCATGCTTTATTCATAAATATTGAACACAATGTCTAACAAAAATGTATACTTATATAGACCTTTCTCCCTCTATACATGTAACATCACTATATAAATTTTACTTAAAAAATAAATCTTTGAAAAAAAGAACTAGAGCACCATGTGGGGGAGAACACACAGAAAGAAATATGTTTAAAATATATCAACTTCTCACAATCAGTTTTGTAAACTATACTTACAATGCATGTTTATGTCGTCCTTCTCTCACTGCCTGAATGTAGTGTACCAAATTATCAAAGAAAAGTTTCATCATGTTAAGTTCTTTTTCTGCCCACCTGTGCCAATTCAAAGGACAGAAAGTATTAGCATTTGATCAGAGTCACAGAAGCTACAGAAATTAGACAGTTACAGGAAGGTGCACAATCATAAGTGAACATTACATTTTCCATCCACTATAGGTTCAAGATTATTTTCAAAAACAGTACTTGCTTCTTCCTGTTCGTTCATATGGCTCCATAACAGACATTTTCAGACACAAGATTAACAGAGAGCATTCACTTTGAAGCCCACAAAAATTGTTCTAAAGGCCATTAAGTCACCAAAGGTCTAAGCCAAAACTCTGAACTTTAAATGTGCTGAGTTCAGAGTTTTGGCTTAGATCTTAGAACCCCATGTCAAAAAAGGCCAAAAACCACAAGACAGATTGCTGATAATCACTGTAATCAATCTTTCTCTTGAAGTCCTTGCAATCCTCACTCTACAGTTAGATCAGCTAACTACACAGCTTTTTACAGTAAGCAGATCAGTGTGTTACATTGTTTTACATTTCAAAGTTTTACACACTATAGAAGCTTTTTATTATTTTATTTTTATTATTTTTATTATTACTGAGAAGCATTTGATAGGCAACCAGGACAGAAAGACAAAGTACCAAGTTATTACAGCTTTTAAAAATAAACCATTACTGGATGCGTAGTATTTTCTGAGAAGTTCTTTGGGGAAAATTTAAAACATATAAATAGGTCTTCATCTCAGTTATGATAATATATGTACTGTATTACATTATACATATGTATAGCATTGTATTATGAAGAAGACTAGGTCTGAGTGATCAGATAAGGCCATACAACTAGACCAGACAGCAGGCAGATGATAACAACTTTAAGATATCCACCTGGACTACAACAGAGGAGTAAAGCTCTTAAATTGCATCACTTATTTTGGTTTCATGTGTATGTGTGGGGATTACTTACATTGTTATCCAATGTGTATCATAACTGCTCCCAAATTGTTGAAACGTACCGAACAGCTTTGGAAGAAGACGAAGGGAAACTACTACTGATCTAAAGGAGAAAGAGAGAATTACTACCACATGACTCTTATGAAAACAGAAATATATTTAAAAATTATTTTGGGAAGTTCATGTTCAATGAGCAAATACATTAACTGAATCCACTGGAGATTTCTGTGTGAAGTTGAGCTTCACATGCAGCCATTACGTTCTGGTTTACAGATACTTCATTTTCTTTACATATAATGCCTTGCACACATGGCTGAGAGAAATGTATAAAAATAAAACAGTACTCAGTTTTGCTTATACAAAAAAAAGCAAAGATAAGCTTCTGAACTTCATAAAACTTATCTTTTGAAATTTCAGCAAAATGAGTACAGTTTTTCTATGAACAGATGAGATGCAGAGCAGAAAAAAATCTGCTTCAAAATGTTGATGTACACACAGGCGGGTGTTTTCTGTAAGACTACTGTCTACAAAAAAAATCGAGAACTGCATAAAAGACATGAACTTTCATGTCGGTGATACATATCTTCACATTTCTCATTAATTTCAAATAACAGATTGGTATACTGGTACTCTATCCACAAATACATTTGTCAGCAAAAAAGTAACAGCATAAGAAACACTGCACGTACTGCTTCTCAACAGCTGGTTGGTTTTATCAATAAAATTAGCATTCACTTTTTCCAGTCTTCAAAGAGTACAATCTTAGTGCCTTGGCTCTATTAAAACAACTACCTTAGGTCAAGATATTACTTCCTCCTCCAGCTGCTACTTCCTGGAAATTAAATCCCACAACAGATTTGATGGGAAAGAACTTGTCTGTTCCTAAGCCACTTAAATGTAAAGTCTAAAAATTCAGTTGTAACTGCTAACATTAAAGCACCAGACTTTGCATTCAATTGGCTAAGATGTGGGCCAGATTTTACCAACCAGCAAGGATAAATGCAACAAGACGAGATATTCAGGGCACTCACAGAAAAGAACAATGGAACATGAGACACTCATAACAGTTTTTGAACTATGTTTTTATCTTTACTCTTGTCTTTTTTAACTTGTCTTTCAGCAAAATCAACCAGTATATTCAACTCATTTTTCCTACATGTTGAAAGAAATAGATAAATGCAAAAACACATAACTTATGAGGTAAGTTACCTGTTGTTTGCTAAATTTTCTAAGCAGCCTTCAATAAATCTCATTCGAATCTGTCTGTCAGTGAACCAGCATACTAAAGAACAGAGCAGCTTCTCTGCTTCATTTATTAACCCTTCAGAGAGATGAATCTACAGCAAGTAGAAAGACGGGTCAATGAATAGCATATATTTATTTTCTTTTAAAAAATATTATTTTTTGGTATTCAACTTACTGCATCTTCATCCTGGACCAGATCCCACAAAAGGGTATTTCCTTTCTTACAAACATTATCCAAATTAATGTCCGTCACCGCATTGCTATTATATTGATGCTTATGAACTGCTGGTCCTGAACAAAATATAAAGACCATTATTGAATAAATAGAAGAAACTATCTAGTCTCGACATTACTCCCCCAAATCATGAACAATCAGGTTCTTTATTTGTAAACTTAGTTGTTTTAAGGTGAATACAGTAGCAATATAATGATAACCTTTATCCATATATGGATCCTTTAAAGAAAAAACACAAAGCATTATGACCATGCAAGAAATCAACAGGGCAATTAAACTAGTATTTACACTCTCCTTTGCTAACTGGAAGTGAAGCAAAAACACTATTTAAGTATTATAGACGCAGATGCAATTGCTTTTTAACGTAATTAGATTTAATGGGTGATGTAATTAAAATCTCTCTTAAATCTTTCTGTAGAGCTGTGATATAAAGGGAGGAAGGAAGGACAGGAAGGGAGAGAGCGAAGCAGCATGTGAGAGCAAGAGTGAGAAAAAGCAAGAAAAAGACAGAGATCATGAGAGTGAACACAGAAGAGCAAGAAAGAGTGAGTGTGAAAGAGCTTGTGTGAACGACAGTACAGAAGAGAGCACGAGAGCAAAAGAGGTGAGAGAAGAGGGAAGACAGGAGTGACAGAAGTAGAGGCAAACTTCAGTAAACTCCTCTCATGCTGAATCTTGCTATCTGTCTTCCACATAACCAGAATACAAGCAGAGCAAGCACTATTTTTACACGACTGATTAAAATGCATCATTTTAGAAGGTCCTTGTGTTTTCATAAATAGTGATAGCCATTTTCTGTCTCGCAGGTGGCCACAGCTGGCACCATTCATATATCTACCATTTGACACTATTTTCATAAAACATGCAAGTAGAAAGATAAAACTGCACGCAGAACACTAATTATTTGCATGTGCCAAACTAGGGGTATCAAAAATGATCTGCACTGAAGCCCTCTTGCTCAATAATTTGGATCCTCAGTAAAGTGGGTAATATCTATGAAAAATGTCGAGAAAAAGATGCTGATTTTCAGCATTTTGAACTACAAAAAAAGATTTCCGTTTCAAAAATTTTCCATTAAAATTTAACAAAAGGAGAGTTTTCTCTTTAAGAAATAATGCTGAAGTTTTACTTTACTACCGGAGTATTTTAACACTATTTTGAAAGTCAATATGAAGTTTTAGAGAACAAGACCCAGGTTTAGATGGCTTTTTAAGATGCTTTTACATCTCCATCCACACTTACCAATTGTGCTTGTACCTAGCACTGAGAAAATCTTTTAAACTTAAATATAATGATACTAGTGCTATGCAATAATCTCTCCAGTATGCTGAAACACACCTTAATTTTCTTTTAAATTCAACTTTGACAATGCATAAGTAATATGTACGCTTAGTTGCAGCAAACTTCTAATGTTTTCCTTTGTTTTAGTAAAACAATTAGATTTATGTTACCACAGTCTGCTAGGAAAAATGCTGAAGGGAAATCCTCAAATCACATACCACCACCACAGCTTTGAAAGAATTTAGAATATAGCCTGCTGTTTATTTACAAACTGTTTCTCCTCTCACTCGCCTTAAGACTATTGTTGGAATCCACAGTACAGCAATAACTGAAATCCAATTAACCAGGAGGTTTTATTAGTATATTTGTTGTGTAGTGTGGAAAAGGAAAAAAAAATCATTTTAGATTAGTATTATTGTCCTGAAATTAGAATTCAGTTCCAGATAATAATAAATATCAAACCTAAAGAAAAAAACAGGATTTCAGGAAAAGATATAAATAGTTGTGGTTGTGCTGTCTGCTGGAAGAGAACAAACTTTATTCTGCCAGACCAGTAAAGAAAACAATTGTCAAAAAAAAAAAAAAAGAAAATCTCTAACCAAGCACACCCTTCATTATATTTAGAAGTAGAATAGAAGCAATTCAGAAGCACAAAGCCACCACAATAGCATATGGAAAGATATCATAATTCTTAAAAAGTGTTATGGTAGCATCTTGACCTGCATCCTGAAGTGAACTAAAAGACTTGGCAGTGTAAGATAAAACAGCATGAAAGGTAAGTTCCACCAATAAATCAAGTCATATTTTAACTTTTTTTTTTTTTTTCAAAAATTATCCTCTGTATGGCCCATTATTCATTTAAGATGATAAACATATGGAATCACAACAAGATCCACACACCAGAAGTAAAGACACAGGAAAAAAAAAAATGGCACTTCAGTATCGGTCTTTCTATTTAACAACCAATTGGAGAAAATATTTACTATGCTCTTAAGTACTCTGATTTGATTTAATTTGCAGTAAAAGTTTCTGTAGAAATGCAAAAATTATACTCAATATCACACAAATATGAATCACATAGTAAAACCTACATAGTTGGAACTGTGATTTCTGCTGGCAGCTACATTACACAACTTGGCACTCATATGGTTCATTTGCGTTCCTCCTCAAAATCATTTGATTATTATAATTGTTGGAGACTATTTCAAAATTGAATAAAACTGACTGAAAAACACAGAAAATGTTTTTGATTTCTTTTCACTGCTCTTACCTTGACTAAGATGTTCGTGATAGATAGAGGCAAGGTTTGGAAGGTGCTGCTGAAGATGAGATGTTAGCTCTGCATGTGAATTAATTTGTACAAGTTCTTCTTCACAGCCAGACTCTTCCCCATCAAAATCAGCCATATTTTTCTCTGATTTTGCACTGACTTGAGAACTACTGCAACTGACATCATCTGCACTTAGCATATCATCAACCATGTGTCTGTAAAACAGGAATGTTATAATGGACAATATCAAAGAAAAAGTTGCTATAGGTGACTAATTTCCTAAGTGAGAGCTATAGTAGCATTTTGTAGAAGAAAACTGAAAAATCATTTTGCAGTCAACTTATTTAACACATAGCTTATTATGCAATATATAGCTACTTAAATCCAACTGAATAGACATCTCTAAAGCTGATGTCAGGATGAATCATCTGTCTGAATAGCAGACTTTTGCATGAATTGAAAAACAATTCCAGATAAATTGAAGGTCTCATTATCCTTTCTTTAATGTTAGCTGAATAACAGTGGTTTACAGTAAAACTGCAAAATAATTGTATTATTAAATACAAAAACATTTTAAAACTTTAATCGGTGTTAACAAACTGCATTACCATGCAGCTATCTGCAGTAGCTAGCATCTCTGCTAGAGCAAATTGTTCTGAAGTACAGCAAAATGTCCATTCAGATTGATGGCCTAATCAAGTATTTTGCTATCACCTTTATTAAGGTTATCAAAACCATCAGAAGAAATATCAAATGACTTACCCATCGTGGTGATGGTGGTGGTGGTGGTGATGGTGGTGATGCTGTGGCCCAATGAACTGTCGACAATTAAACAATTCATTTCCAATAGTGTCCCCCAGGAAGTCCCCTGTATGAGTTATACAGGAGTCTTGAGACCCTTGAGAAATGTGAGCCGTGCTCATTTCCCCCGTCATATCATGTTCTGTGTCCTCAGCATGGGAACAAGCATCCAGCATCCTAATGCGATTATCCACGGGTGCCACAGAGTCAGTGTTAAAGACATGGTCCTTCCCCGCCCCATTGTTTGCACCACTCCTCTCCGATGCCCCTTGCGAATCTCCCAGACAAATGCCTGTTTGTGATTCCAGTTTCCTGCCTCGTAGATCTGTGCTCCTAGTGCTTTTTTGTGGATTATGACCCCTATCATCTTCCTCTTCATCCTCCTCCTCTTTGAGAGCTTCAATATCAGCAATATCTTCTGACTGCACCTCGCTGCCCGGACTTCCTGCAGACTGGCTTGCATGACTGGAGTTGGCTTCATTACTGGATCCATCACTGTGGCCACTGCTACTACCAGGACCACTGCTGCCATCCTCACCACTGTTTGCTGTCTCATCAGAGCTTCCCTGCATGGATTCCTGAAGTTTTTCAATTGGTGGGAAAACAAACAAACAAACCCAAACATAATTAGTATAATCATTGTTCTAGCATCAAACATTTCTCATTCATGTAGAGAAGTGTCAGATCTTCGCTTTTCTTTCATTCTTTCTTAGGTTGCTGACGACAGAATGTTCTCATCAAGATTTACATTTTTGGCTACGGTTTTTGGACGTATATAAACGCAGTGATAGCACAAAACACTCAGGCAATGTCACTCAATCTTTTACTTAGAGTACAGTTTAACTTAAATACAGTTTAAAGGCAGCAATTCAACTTGAGGTAAAGTAGAGCACATGTAAAGTACATGGAACACAAGTAATCATTCTAGCCATGCATGGTCCTGTTGCAGAGAAGCACTACAAGCAGGAATCTTATGTAGGAACCGGTTTGGCTTTTGAAACTGCTATGGAGAAAAATGCATTTTGTAGCTAACAGAGGGTAACTTAGCAATGCAAACTAAGGTTTAGAGTCTTACCTCTGTATCTGAAAGTCGCTGCTGTACGTGCTTCGTTCTGTTAATAAGCTGTTCTTCCATTTCGATATCACTGCCTCCACTCTGATGGGTGTCACTGTTGTCACTACTCTGAGGGCTAGCTGCTGGTGACCCTAGTTCAAAATCACATTTCCCAGTTACTTTGTGATATAGATTAATGAGAATGTAACAGCATTACATAAGTCTGTCTCATTTGTTGTACCCAACAGCATTCTTCCTGCAAATAGTTCAAAAAGGGACATAACTCAAACAACCCCAAATACCTGAACACTTGAAATTCTTTTTAGAGTACTCTTCCATTATAAAAGTTAAATTTTGATGTCTCTTCTGGCCAGTATACAGCACATGCATGGCAATTTTCTGGATTCCACACTAAGTATAATTTATACTTGATTTCTCATAAAAACATAATTTCAAACTTGCACTAGTTTTTCTTCTACTCAAACTCCTTAAATCCAGAAAAACATTATAGGCTCAGATATAACAGATTGTACTTCTAAAACAACACTTACAAGGTGAAGGGGCTGCTCTTCTGAGCTCTTCTTCTTCTGAGGAAGAAATGCAGAACAGAAAAATAAGTGAGTAAAAATCTTTTTGCCAGTATGTCCAAGATTCATAGCAATTCAGCAGTAACAGAAGAAAGGGAAACTAAGGCCTTGGTGTTTGCAGCCCTTTCTTAACATCCATGAGGAAATATACATTCAAGTCAAGAGGAAAAAAAAGAAAGAAAAACCATGTAATATTAGAAACTGGGCTAAAATTAGATAAACTGATAGAAGAATTTATACAGCTGTACAAATGATAAACGTTCAACAGAATACAAATATTTAACAGATGAATTACGGACCATCCCTGGAAAGAAGAAAATATCTCCATTAGATATACTAACAGAACTTTTCTGAAACAGTTTTACAAATGTACTCACACAGTTCTAGCACTATTATCTTTACTTTCACCTTCTGCTTGGAAAAGGTACCAATGTGACACTTTTTAAAGCCACTTCAAGGAGTTTACCAATCTAGAAGTTCTATACACCCTCCTCGTTTAAAGCCAACAAGGATACGACTGAAAAAGAGATTCAACTGTTGATAAAATACATACCTTTCTTATTTCCCATGGGGAGATTGGTACTCAATAAGGATGCAAATGAGCTTTGTTTTGACAGCTGAGCCTTGGCTGCTAGTGCATTATTCCACAGTGCTTTTATAAGCATTGATGCCAAATACAAGGTCTACAAACAAAAGCAGGTAACAGTGCTATGAAGCAGTAGGAGATTGTTTGCAAAAACATATTGTTAATCTTTCTATATGCATTAATATTATAGTTCACAAAAATAAATGCATAAAAATAAATGAATGTAAAAAGTGCAGAAATATCAGGCAAACATGTTTAAAAATGAAGCTAGTATTCTACCATTGGTTATGAAGTTTTCAAAGAGCTCTGAGTATCACTATAATTTAAAAGCCAGAAAGGCCTATTTACTCATGTTTTCTTCTTATATTTATTTAGAACAGAAAAGCAAATCCATTATATATAATACACTGATACAATTTCTTTACAATGATTTGAGTTTTTCTTTGTCTTTACCTGTTCAGTGTGAGCACTTGGATGAAGAGTAGAGACAAGGTTAAGAAGATGTCTAAGTGGAACAGGGTCCAAATTTTTGATCAAAGAAGGAAACAGGTCATGTATATAACGACTGCAATGCTTCAACTGCACAGTACAAGCAAAACAGGAAAGATAATGGTCTTTTACTCATTTTATTTAAAGGTGTCAGCCCTTTAAAAACACATTAGTGATTTAACCTTTACACAGGAAAAAATCTGTCCACACATTCTGATATCAAACACACACATACACACACACACACACACACACATCTTTATATATATTTACCTTTTGAAACAGTAATATGTTAAAATGGACAAGTAAGCAGTAAAAGTAGTATCATATCAGTAGTAACATTTGGATAATGGGATTAAATTAGAAGGATGAAATCCTATCAAGCTTTTCAGGTCTCCCTAGCAAAAAATACAATCTCATTGCTTTCTTTAGATTTCAATATCAGCACTCCAGCTGTAAACTACCATAATTTTCACTCTTCTCAATGCTAATAAGAGTAGCAGATGCTACAACAGAGAGCAGCAGGGCAATTAATTTATTAAACTATTACATCTGCCCTATAACCTCCATCACTGTTCTCTGTGACAAGACTATGCCTGTACTGAATAACTTGATTTTTTCCTCCTATGATTTTGTATCTCATGAAAAAGTGGTAGTTGTGGCAGTTACAGTTTGGTAAGCTAACACTAAGATAAACAGAAAAGAAAACGAGAAAGAGAAAATTGAATTTGATTCATGTAAAGCAAAATCAAGTTGCCATTTTCCATTTTCTTACTTTTACAACTATAAAATAATGACATATACCTGTGCTGCAGCCCAAATACAGTCTATATGCTGAGTACTAAGTCTCCCTTCAGCTGCAAGAAAATTCAGAATCACTTGGCACTGTTTGATGATCTGCAAAGTGAGAACATATTTAGAAAAGATTTACTGAAACAACTACTCTTTCATATTCATTTTAAAATAATAATAATTTTAAACAAACCTCAATATGTAAATTTGGTCCAAAAATATGCTCAACTACATTGTTGCTGATAAGCCAGTCTGCAAGCTCTTTTGCAATAGACCTACAGATGAAAAGACAGCAGAAATGTAGGTAAAATTACCCCCAATATGCAATCCTCATCCCTAACAAACTTATTTGGAATCAATGCATACTCAGCATTCATTATTTCACATTGAAGGAAATCCTTTCCACATTTTTCTTTAGCTAGAAGACTAATGCCAAACATCAGTATTTCCTACTCACCCCTTTGGATGATTAGCAAATATATAAATAACAACTTTACAAATTTTATTATTTAATCCAGCCCAACAGAACACCTGCAGACACTTTCAAAGCCTTTACAGGTAAGATTTGATAAATGTTGTTACAAAATCAAAGTTTATAGAAAAACGCTCAAAGAAACACCGAGCTCACAAGCATAGCTAATAATGGAAGCAACGGAAACGATTTTACAAGAAAATCCCTTATACATTTTTTAGAATTTCTTGTGTAAACAACAATTCACACACTTGAAAACCCATGTCTTATACTGTCACACTCACATACGTACTGCATAGATTTCTTTTTCTCATCTACTACAAAAGAGATCTTTACCCACTGCCCATCAGTAAGTAAACATTCAAACAGAACACGACAAAAACTTCATTTTCCAAAACAAAACGTGGACTTCCAGGAAGGGCTGCCCTGTATTGCAACTTGTGCATAAGCTTCTTCTTATTCCTTCCTTTCAAGCAAATGTTTGTTTGTCCAGATTTTGGCACCAGAAGCAATTACAGGACATTTTGGTATTTAAAGCACTGACTCTAGTTTAAGTGGCCCTGAAATAGAAGTACTTTGCTTGGCTTGCGGGGCAGAAGGGTGGGAGCCTGCTAGGGGCTCTCTTTGAGAACTCCTTTTACCACTACTGTCTGTGCTGCCTTCCTGAGCCCTATTGCAGTTTCTGCACTCCCGGTCTGGATTGCCACAGTAAGAAAAGGGTAAAAAAGGGGTAAAAAAGGAGAGACTCCTTGTAAGGTTTCCATGTAGAATTCACTTCTCCAGGGCACGTTGCCAATTCTCCGATTGCTTTGAATTGCCTGATCACTAGGAATGAGCCAAAGGCACTAAGTTCCTACCATTCCAAGTCATTCCTATACTGTCCTCTCTCATTCTAATTCCAGGGCAGGAAGAAAAAAATACACTTAAGCCCTTGGAAGACAGTAATATCCCATTAAGATTTAAGAACTTTTGAAGTTATAACAGACATTTACTAAAACTCTTTAGTATAACTAACTTTAGTATAACTAAAGTTATACTGTTGTTTTAAAAAGTAAATAATCTGTAGAGTTTAAGTAGTAATAGATCTGATACTTTTTGAAATGCATTCCTTCGGATTTACATTTCCAATCAAGCACAATAACCTCTTCCTATTTGATACTCTTTTCTAAGCTAGACATTTTACTTCCCTTACGTACAATTTGAAAACCAACATAAGCTACTTCTAGTGATACAAATTCTTCTCATAATAGTCTGGAAAGATTATGTATATTCACATACATATATTATCATTTGGTTTTACAACTACTTATTTTACAATTATTAATAATTTTAAAAGGCGCATGCAATTTTTACAATCAAAATACAAAATTTTTCATCCCACTGGATGCACACTGAAGAGATACCGTTTATAATTCATTATGGATTTTTAGTTAATGGGATTCTATTTTCTGAGAATTAAAATAATGCAAGAATCTTCTTTTATTTATACAGCTCCTTTCACCCCTTCTTAACGTCCACATGACTATGCCATCTATCACAGTTTATATGCTGATAACACATAGAAAATCCATTATCAGGCCCTTCTAAATCTTTAACTTTAAATATAAGGTCCAAACGGACATACTGATTACTTTTCTTAATGATTCAATTGTGCATAAATTATTATTACTATTTAATAATAAATACATCATTAAAGTATTTTTCCATAGAGCGATTTGGAAGCAATTGCAAGGCCATACCAATATGCTATCACCACAAACCAGGCAATTGAAGAACTCAATTTTCAGCAAAATATACTAAAATTTTCTTTAAAAAAAGTTCTTCAAGAGAAGATATACCTTTTTATAAATACACGCTTTCATTCTAAAGTAAAGTGAAAGATATGCATTATGAACTAAGTGTATATATATATATACACACACACACACACACACACTTTCCCTCTAATACAAAAGTAGCAGTACAAAGAACTATTTTACAAATTACATTTCTAGGTCATACAGACCTTAGGAGTAAGAACATTCACCTTGGTAACAACACGTACAGCAATTTTTCATGAATTTAGTAGGTGGGAGAGAAACACAACGTCATTTGAAGGCCTAATACCCACTGTGTGTGTGTGTGTGTGTGTGTGCGCGCACGCGCGCGCTATGGGCAAGGGAGAGGTAAGGAATGACAACGTGAAGGGAGCTGCTGCTCCAGTTGAACTGTCTCCAGCTCATTCTCACAGTGGACTCCACACACGACACATCCAGGTTGGATGGTCTCTAGACATAGTCCATTTCTCGCTAGACTTTCACCTCAAATTCACAGAAAATTCTGCTCTTTCAAAAATAACTGCTTTTCTTTCAAAGAAAGACGTTCAAACACTTTTGGCACAAGCTTCCCAGGCATTTCATCGGACTTTGGGGAAAAGCGCGGAAGCTCTACACTTTCTCATATAACCTCGAGTTTATGAAAAGAACATATAAAAAGCCTAGTATTAGGGCTTGAAATTCATTCACTGTTGTAGCTAAAATAATCATAAAGAGATCTTTACAGCTAACACATTTTCCTGGTAACTTCAAAACATACAAACAAGCAATACCTCAACAACACCACTGTAAAGGAAGACTGAGCTGAAGTCCCAGAAACAACCTGCTAACATAAATCTGCGCTTGGTATGTTATTTGCTAGTCATAGCATGACAGAGATCGAGGAAAGAATCCCACAGGAAAGTATCTCCCCACATCCTCCCAATAAAACCCTATTTACCCAACCATGCTATGATATGATATCCACCCAACACAATTCATGGTCCAGCTGCAAAAATCATGCCACCCCATACAAGACAAAATACAAGGACAGTAAGTCAGCAATGGCAAGAAAAAATGAATGTAAAATCTTAAAAGTAAAAGTGCAGCAATATAGTGAGCAGCCTGCAGAAGATGAAGGCTAGCGCTTCTTGAATCACTGAAATAGCAACACCACCACGACAAGGATGGGATGCATTGCTCTCAACTATTAAGGCTCAAAAATGCAAAGAGGGTATAACAGGCCCTTTCCCAACACTCCTTCAAGCACTGGGTTTTGTTGATGACTGTATGTTTCCCTGTTTGATGCTTTTGCAAACTCCAAAGATACTGCCCTAACATCCTCTTGAATTAAGAATCTACTGTGTGTATCGCTAGAAAGAAACGTCAGGAAGCTGAGTGAAAACCTTTACTTTTCTTTTTCCACAGAAAATCTGAAAAGACCCATTGAGTGTGGAAAAGTAGAGAGGGGAAGAGGCTTTTTAGTGCTCTTGCCAAAAACAGCCACTGAACTCAAGCAGAAAAGCAGAACGCAAGCCGCCCGCGAGCTAGGAGAACACTGGTGAAGGGAAAAGCAATTCAAAAGTCACCAGCTGAAAATCTCCATCTATACAGAGGGAGAGGGAAGAGAAAAGAGGAGGCAGAGTCCTGATCTTCCTGTTCACAGGTGAAGGGAACTTGGTACACCCGAAATTACTCTGCAGAAGCCTGTAAGGGAGGGCAAGCTGCTTTTAAATGAGGAGCTAGAAGTTACCTCAGCATCAATCTGAACCCTGTAGCTCGAGCTTGTGGCTGCCTGCCAGGCGAAGAGCAAACCAAAGTATCTCTTTATCCATGTTATTTTCACAGCCTGACAATGCATTCATTAAGGCAGAAGAATACTTTTTCCTCCCGTGCTCACAATGGCACAAGAAATCGTTCTCTCCATTAAAGGCATGATCATTTTTCACTGACTGACGTGAACAAAATAGTTCCAGGGATCAGTGTTCCAAGATTCGAAGGCTCTTATGTTCAATCTCATTATTTTTAGCTTCAATAGATTTCATACTCTGCAGGACCTTAGATAAGTGTTCTGATGCCACAAATCTGATCCTATTTTAAGAGCCAGGAATGGGTAAATTAAAAGTATCTCTATGAGAGGCACTCTGAAGTTGAACTATGAAATCCAAGATACTGCACATATCTGAACAACATGTATGCTCAGTGAGGACAAATCCTCAGCTATACAGGAGACAGTCAAATGAGCTAACACTGCAAAGACATACAAATATCTGCCGCTAGGAAACAGATTTCCTTATCTCAGCTTTCTGCCTGTTTCAAGTCCAAGTTGTGAAATTCAACGCCTTTTCTAAGCAGAAAATACTTCAGTTTGTCTTACCGTGGAAAAATCTGTAATCCACGCGGGATAAAGGTGGGAAGCTACTACTGCCAAACATTCAATAAAAAAATCTGGATATTTCCAAAAAGAAGAGAAAAGCTAGAACTCCCTGACAGCTCTTAAATAAAAAATAATAAAAGAAGACCTCCCGCAAACCCACCTTATCAAGATACAGAAGCAGAAATCCCAAAGGTTGACAGTTCCAAATGCATCTGGAAAAGTCAAAACACAAATGGGGATGACCAGAGATAATGCAAAACATCATCCTTTGATAAATCTACAGAGGCTACAAAGCTACAGAATGAATTTTAGATTTCCTTTCTCCTTAGACAAAAGAAAAAAAAAAGTAAAATGAAAATCTTTTGCTGTTTGTTCAATTACTGTGAACTCCACTAAGTCCTTTCTCATTCAAGGATTTTTTTATGAACAGTGTCTCTAATAAGAGGGAGCTCTGTACTGAATGTACAGTATAAGTAAGACATTTTCCCCAAATTTCTGCACCAACCTTTTACAATTATTTGGTTGGAAGCATATTGGGGTAAGTGAACCCAAAAGAAATCTAAAGATGTGTAGCAATACTTAAAATTCATTTGGATCCTTTTCAGGTGAAACGTAAGAATTAGTGGCATTCAGATAAAAAGAATCTCACATATTACAAAACAGCAGAAGGTCTTTGGTTAAGCCTGTATTCCTTTCAAATTGCAGGCTTTATAGATGCCTTTGCCAAGCAAGTAGGATCTCAACTGAAAAACTAACAAATTTCTTCGGCTTTAAGACCACTCTAATCTTTTTGCATGGGACATCTGTTTGCTTTTCTGCAGGGAAATTGAAGCACCCTTCTCTCTTTCCCCACTGATAGCTGTTTTTATATTTGATAGAGGAAAAAATCTTTTTGTTTAGTTTAATTGGCTGAACAAGTTCTTCTTAGTGTTCCTTAATTAGTTACTATCTGTTAAAAACTGTTTCACTCAGGATGTGTTTCAAAAGATGCAAACAAACAAGCCCACCTCAGTCTGGGATTTTCAGCATGAACGAAGGAGGAGAAGAAATGAATGAAACTGAGGTTTGGGGCTATCCCAGTTTAACTATATGCTCATGGCAGTACACTCTGAAAACACCCAGCCAAATAAGCCACTTTACATATTCAACTAGTATCTGCAAATCTGTGTTCTGTATAGCCTAAAAGCCAGTTGTGCTCCTGTAGTATCTACCAGTGCAGCTACAGAACGAGAATTTTGAAGGGGGGGGGAACCTCTACAACAATTCCCATGGCAAAAACCCCACACTTTTATTAGAAAAACACTTACTAGGGGAAAAAAAAAATTATTAGAAAAATCTTCAGAAATGTACATTAACTCATGTACGTTAACTACGCTCAGATGTCAACGTTACGTTTCACTCAGATGTCAACGGATCGTGGCAAGTACTTCATACTTCAAGAGAACCATTTATCTGATATTGGGTATCAAAATTTACTTCACTTACAAGCATGGGCTTACGCTCATTTACTGGTTTATTGACGAAATGCATGAAAAATTTATCACAAGCGGCTATTTGTCTTGTGTTTTCATGGTATTTTCAAATCTACATAGAAGCAAAAATGTTCCCAATTCCGATTAATTTCCACTGAAGTTGCTATTTACATGAAACGTAGAGGCCTGGGGCTTTGACTGCTGCCACATCCGAAGACCAGGCAGATATGTTACTGAAGAAGAATCTGTGATAAAAGTACCATCTCCCCGGATCACAAAGCAAGTCAACTGCTGTAGAATAGATTCATCACCAATAAGCAAAAGAAAAAGCATACGTCTCTAGTGCAACAGATACTCATACACACACATAAGCCCCAAAATATGTATAGATATACACAAAGAAAAAACAAGGTTTATTGTAATTTGTATATTATTTCAGGAATAATACCAGTTTCAACTAGTTGTGATTTAAGAGACCTATTTTTTTTTCTAAGTTCTACACAGTTCCAACATTAATTTTAGATTCCTTAACATAAAACAAACCCACGTCCTCATGGGAAAAACCTCCTACAGATGAAACTTCAAACTCAGACTTAGGAGTCCCCTTTAAAGTGTAGCATATCACAGCAAAACAACCAAGGATGCTGAAGAACAACAACAAGCAGCTCCAATATAAATGCTAAACTAGTAACGAGGATGGATGCCAGGGATGGCATATCAGGTTTCAGTTAACTGGATGTTTAGGAAAAACAAAAAGATGGCAAAATCACTGCTTTCATATGAATGATCTCGTTCCTTTTTTTACGTAACAACAGATATAATAGCTTGCTATGAGTGTTTATTATTTCAGTATTTTTTTTTCTCAAAGTTACCTTGAATCTATCTTTCAAAAGACGTCAAAGCGGTCCAGAAATATTTCAAAATAATTTTAACATTACTATTTAAAACTATTTGAATTAAATGCCTTATTAGGATATTTCTGATAAACACCTTAGGTAAGCATTACTCCCCAGAGTGCATAACCCATAACAACAGTATAGAAGAACTGGAGTCATATAACTGTATTTAAAGTATTCATAATAACGTTCCTACTTACGTTTCTGTGTCTGAAACTAATGACTCATTATTACACACATCATTGAAGGTATGAAGTTGGTTCTATAGTTAAAAAGAGGAAGAAAAAATTAAAATTTTATCTAAATATTTTGTGAGACAGTTTTCTTATATTTAAAAAAGTGACAGTAAGCAGTTTTCCTATGAATTTTTCTAAACAAAACCTTTAAAAATATTTAAATAACAAGCATCGCACTAGGTAAGTGGGAGGATCGCTTTGATTTATTTATCAACCTTTCTTCCATTTAGTCCATCAAATTATATTAGGAGACACTACCCATTCCCAAAATCAAAGCAGTACATTCTCCATTACTCTTCTGCAAGGACTTTCATGAAAAAATGAAGCATATGCTCTGGAAATTAATGTTTCAGGAAGACATTCCCAGTTATTGGAGTGACCACTAAAACAAAAGGTTTCTTTCATCATATTATCAGCATTTAAAATCTATCAAACTGAAAAATTATATAGTTTAATATGACACCCTGAGAGGTATCTGAACAGTTAAACTCAAGTCTTCATAGGGAACCTCACATACACACATACAAAAGAAGACTTGTAAAGATTACCTCCATTTTCTAGACTAATCATCCTGGGTTTACACAAAATCTTCAACCTTTAAGTCTGTAACCACATTTGTGCACAAAAAAAATCAGAGTATTTTATATTACATTGGAATTTTATTCAGGTTGCCAAAATGCCTTGCTAATATACTTGAAGGTTCAAAACTTAGGAGGTTATTTTTGAGGGATTTCATTTTTTTAATGGCTTTACCTTACAGGTATTTACCAGAATAAAACATGCTTTTTTTTTTTTTTTTTTTTTTTTTTTTTTTTTTTTTTTTTTCCCTACACAGGTGAATGATTTCCATGCTTCAGAATTCCAAGTGACTTAAAATAGCACTAAAAGAACTCCTGACAACTCACTGTCAATTATTTCAATCTTCTACTACTGTCAACTAAAATCCATTCAAGTAATTTAGTCTGAAAGAGTTTGTGGCTTTCATTTCATTAATAAAAAAGCAAAGCTATCTTTAAGAGGGAGAGATGGTTATCAAAGGAAGCCTAGGGCAAGGCAGCATCGGAAGTCTGGGCTCTTTCAGTGTCAGAGGTTTACAGGGAGGAAGGTGAAACAGGAAACTACCAGTCCTGAGAATTCAAAATGAGAGTTGTGCACACAAATTTCAGAAGCGGGTTTTGTTGCAAAGTTCTAGAACTGTCAATTACACTGACAAAGCATATCTGTGATGTATCTTTAAACATCTGGAATTTCTTTCATATTTAAAGAATTATTGTGTGTCCATTCTTCACAGACATGGTCTCAAAAAAGGCTCAAGAAAGAGTCCCATCATTGTACGATACAACTCCACACTTTGCTGCAATAACCTTTGTTTTCTTCTGCACCTGTGAGCCTAAGGAATCTTATCTAGAGGTTACAGATTTCAAGTGACTGAAAACACCAGCAGAATTCCCCTTCCTGCAGCATTACCAACGTTCCAGTTATGCAGACTCTGCACTCTGTTCTTTACATGTGCATGGTATATTGAAATTATGCAATAAAATTGTTTTTTTTTTTTCCTGTGTTTCCAGAAAAGTAAAGATGTAACAATGTGAATGTTTAAAATACAAATCGAACTTCTTGGATACTTTTCTCAAAATAGTTTTTTTTTTTTTTTCCTCTGTTGAAACAAGGAACAATACAATTACATGAATTGTGCAATTCAGGAGAGGCTCACTTCCTGCAGTTTTTATAAAAAGATTTATTCATGTCTAATCTTAAGAATTGTAAGGGAAAAATGTTTTGGAAGAACAAAATTTAAATATGATTTAAAATGAATGATCCTGAGAGTCTTTTTACATGGTTATTAATAGATATTTTAAAACTAAACACACTCAGGAATGAAAAACTGGGCAAATCAAATTTCATGAAGGAATTATCCTGAGTGTATAGAATTGGGTCAAAGAAAGGAAGACGGGAGAGACCACCAGTTTTCTGGAATCTCTCTCTCCACTTCTCAGAAAATATTTTGAAAGGCATCAAAGACCAAAAGTGGATTGAATTATTATTACTATTGTTGATTTTAAACTCATGGTCACATAACAAGTCAAATTCCCCAAATTAAATTCTGATATAAAGGGAAACTGGCAGAGAGTAGGGTTTTTTTTAACCTCTGAATTTTCAGTTCTTTTTTTATTATATTTTTTAAAACAATTTCAGCTACAGCCTTTTGCAACACAAGAGCGTAAAACGAGGCACATGTGGGATAGTGGGATAGTGTGGCATAACGCCCTGCCATTTTTTTCCATTCACATCCTGACATTTTTTTTCCACTTCACGTTAGGTTTCCATGAAACGTCAGACAGAATAACAGATTTTACAATTTTTATGGTATTTGAAACATGACACAAAACTGAAGAGGACTAATCCAGTAAGAATGCATTAGTTAAAAAAGTACCTAAGTGTTCTGCAAAGAAACATCATCCACTGAAGCTGAGAACACAAAAGAATCTTTCTAGCTACCTTTGTCTTCAGACTTGGGCATCAAAGGACACCAGAGACCTATGCACAAGTCCCTGAATCTGAATTCCCTAGAATTTGTTCAGGAAAAAACTAACAATGTTATGTTTGCATTTGCACTCATGATTGCACCAGATGAAAATGAACTGAAAAACTGAAAGATGAAGGATGCTGAGATCAGTTACCAATAATACTCATTTTCAGACATTTATGTTTCTCTAAAACAAGAGGAGAAGGAAAAGGATAAGAAAACTATTTGTAAAGTAACAGTAGAGAGAGAAGAATAGCTGAATAATTTGGACTGACAACAGAGAGACAAAATTAAAGAGAAACAACGTAACAACAACAAAAAGCTTCAGTATATCTTGCTTTACATTTTGCTGTTGTTTTCTGTAGTGATTTCCAACTTCATATTCAACCACTCAAACTTCCACTTTGCTAAAATTAACTTACATGTGTCTCTTCAACCTTGTTTTGTAAATAAGAACTTTTAGTCTGATGATATGAGACATTATTTGTATATTGCTCTTCAGAAGAAGCAAGTTTATATTTGGTGGTAAGCAAATATAATCCCTGTATGCCATACAGCATGGATTCTGCAAGTCTCAAGAGGCTCCGTGAAACTGAAAGGTTTAATTTTAGGACTGGTCATGTTACCTGTCAGACAGAAAAAAAAATCTTTTGGCAGAAACAAGTCAAATTAACACCTCCTTGTTAGAAGACATGCATTTGTTTAGATTCACTGATGCCTTCGGTCAAAGATTTCCATCTCCTCAACGAGAAAAGTATCTTTTTCTTGCAAGAGTTGCTGTTGGTCAGGCCACTAAAGTTATCTGAACAATCTTGTTGGGTTTTGATGTTGTGAGTAAAATCAGAAATCTCTGTGAGTCAACTTTCCATATTAGTTTTCAGAAGTATAGTCTTTTTGCAATACAGTGTATTTCAAAGTTCACAATTTTTAATATTCAGCATAAAATTTGAAAGTTTTCTTTCAATCTTCATATCTATACGAAAACAAAGTGAAGAACTGTTTCAAGGCTAAATGCTCAGCTTCTGGCAACTGACAGTCCAGGGAAGGAAAACATTTTGCAGTTATCTTAGTTGTAAAGTCTTAAATACAAGGCAGAAAGCTGAAATTGTGTTCACTGGGGGGAAGAACACCTCAAGGAAAATACTTTGAAAAATTTTATCCATTAAAGTACACAGGGAAAACAGAAACTCAAGAAAACCAGGCACTGAAGTACATCTGTAACAGAGGAAGATTTTACAGAACTATTTTGCAAAGAGGAATGAAAATGTCAATAAACAAGACAGCAAAGCCTCTCTGAATTTTGGCTCGGATTTTGTGCTTAAAATTGCACAAATCTGTAAACTAAAGTCATTCCAGGCAAGATACATGGAACAAAATAAATGAAAACACTTTTTAAGCTCAAAAGTCAAAGGAGATAAAGCAAAAGATGTTTCCAAAGGGATTTTAAGACCTTAAAAATACAACCAAAAAAAGAGAAAACTTATCATTTGAATAAAAGAAAACGAAGTCTCAGAGTTCCACAGCACTACTAATTTAAAACAGACTCGATAAGTTACCAGCAAACAGTATTTCGGTTTTACAGGCTGAAGTTAATTTTCGTCAACCTAAAGTATGAAATTTTACTTTTGGTAACACATCTGTTATGCTTACAGTAACATCCATAAAAAAGATCAAAATTTGTTATAACCATATAAAATTATACAATTTCACATTCTTTAAAGTGACATATATGAATGAAAAATAACCATATGATGATGCATTCTTATTTGAAGAATTTATTTTGGTAATGAAAATCAACTTCCTACTTGGAAGTCTACTTTAAAAACAATGGTACTGAAAATTTTATTTTCCAAAACTCCAGAAAAAAAATGAAACTATTTATATGACCAATTAATTGCCATGTTTTAAAAGATACCTGCCAGGTATTTCTATAACCGTAAAAAATAATAAAGCACATGTTCATGAAAAATATATCTGCCTAAGACTTTACCAACTCTTAAAATTTTTTATTACACAAAATGAACTCAGCTCCTATTCAGGCACTGACTGTAATATACAGGAACTGACTGTATATACAGGAACAAAATCAGGCTGTCACTACTTCTTCCAAAAATTAGACTTCTCTCTAACTTGCTTTAGAACCCTAACTGGATGAACTGCACTACATCTTCATCATATAAATGTAGAAGAAGGCCAATATTTTCAGGCCTAATAAATTTAGCTACTCTTAAAGCTGCATTTGATTAACACTGAATGGTTGTTGTTTATAAACAATTTCTATTTTTAAGTTTAGTAGGTCACATAACTGTGAAAATTACCCATTTTCTTTGGTTAAAAAACCCCAATAATCTGATTGGAAATACTAAACAGATTATTTTTAAATTATCATTTATTAACATAATTGTAATGTTAAAGGAGGAGGAAGAGGCAAAATTTAAGAAAACTTGCTTTATATTTACCGACACTCTGTGAATGACAGATCCCTGAGTGACACTAGTAAGTCAGAACGGGGAATGCTAAGTGTGCTCAGAAAATAATACAGATCTTAAGAAGAACATTTTTATTCATTCTGGTATAGTGTGTTCCTGTTCAGCACTTTGTACATTAAACAAATGTGACAATATGATCCCAAAAGACCAAACATTAAATATCACATAAGTCTAAACAAAAAAACAGAGAGTCAAAACCTGATTTTTTTTTAAAAATCACTTTTCTATAACTATCTCTGCATGACTGTAAATATATATACAGAAAATAATGACTGATGGAGAATGTACAAAGCGACCTGCCTGGTGCACTATGGAGTATTTCAATGGGAAAGAGAATGGTGCTTAGTTTTGTTTTTTTAATCTATTTCTATTTGATGCTAAGCATATTTATGTATTCACTTCAGTCTTCTGCTACCTAAAGAAATGTTGTCTCTTGAGAAACAGCCTATACTCATCAAACAGGAAAAAGAAGTATGTACAAAAAGCAGCAGCTAATTAGAGTCAAGACACTCTAAAGGCAAAAATCAAAACAGACTGAAAGCCTTTATAGACAATAAATATAGCTTTGTAAAGGGATCTAATTTCAACATGGCTGTCAAAAAACATGTTTATAATACAGTTTCATTGGGTAAACTGTTCAGGAAGCGTCTTTCAATTCCATATGCTGCAAAACGTACCTCTTGGTCATTGCTCTCAATGAACTCTATGTTCATAAACATGATTATGACTTCCTAAGTTTGCTTTTAGGAGGATTCTGCTGCGTTTTGCATATTAAAAAAGCCCCCCAAAACAGTAGCTTATAAAACACAAAATGAAGCATTTTCTCTAGATTAAATAATTATACTTTAAAAAAAAATTCTTACTGTGATTTGACTCAGTCCAGCCAATCTCATTGTTAGAGTGGGAGACATAAAGTACTTAAATGCAAGATCAAGACTTTCTTTATCAAAACACAAGGCTGTATCCAACGGTTCTTTAACTGTGCTCCACATTAAATCTGCCATGTTCCGGGCTGCACTCTGTCGCAACTCCTGGTCTGACAGTTTACATAAATACCTAGAATAAATGACAAATGGAAGAAAAAGAGGGTATGATTCAAAATAGAACATACATAAAACTCTCTCTCCTGGATCATCATCCTGATAATAACAAATACATTCTTCCAGTAACCCTAATAGGATTTAAATTATTACTATTGATAATATGAAGAGCTGATAATAAAAATATCAGAAAATAGGAACAATATAATTATCCAGAGCATTTAAAACTCTACAGGTAAACATGATTCTGAGCTTAAATGATGGCTTTAACCAGAAAAAAAAAAAAGTCTCCAAAAAATGATATACACGATCCATGTGGTTCTTTGGAAATGCAAGCTCAGAGTCTAAGCCTCCTATCTGTGTCATGGAAAGGTGCCCTCTCCAAAGAGCGGCCCCGTGGCCGTTTGCTGTTCCAGCCAAACCTTCACAAATCCAAGTGACCCAATTCACCCAACATTAACATAGTGGAGAACTGAATGCCCAGAAACAGTATCGCTGGACCACAAGCAGCGCTCTGGCAGACCCCCCAGTGCAGTGAGAATCCTCTGCAGAGAAGTATGTCCCTGTTTGTAATCTCCACTACAGAATGGATTTAAAAAAAAAAAAAATGAAAAAAATAGTGCAATCTGGTCCTGATCCACTTAGCAGCAATGAGACACATGCGTATTTTTTCTGCCATAACCCCAGGTGACCATGTTCATGGTGAGGTAGTCTCTGTGCCCATGCTATTCCTAACAGGAATGCACAGCTGATCCTCTTATTGACAGTTGTTATAATCTTTAAAGATGCACCATAAGCACTACCAAGGATCCTAGAAATCTCACAAAAAACCCAAAAGCCATGAAGAATTTTAAATGGTTGTGTTCTTCCCAATGGAAAGATCTTAGATAGGGGGTCATGTGTTCATGCCAGTGAACTGCAATGCATGTGAATCAATTCTGCACGTGGGAGGCACAAGAAAAAAAACATTTATGGAAACCAACATATAAAAGCCACCACAACTTTAGCCTTACCTAAACTACCTCTAAATCAATCTACACTATGAAAATCAATGCTGAGATGCTTGCAAATTTCACATATAAAACACTGACACAGAGGAGTTTTTTAACTTTAATTCTAAATGAGAAAAAAAATACTTAGAAATAAGCCTTCCCGAGTTTAATTTAAAGCAGAGAAACATGAAAGGTATACACAGGGTTGCCATAATGTTTTGGAGGGTGTAATTCAGTGTTCTGAAGTTTTGACTACATCTGAACTAGATTTAGCTACACAAAAATGTACTAAAATTCCATTTGTTTCACAGCTTAAATTTGAATCCATCACCGCAAGACTGTCCAAATATATGCTTTCATCTATTAAAAAACACCAAAGACATTAAACTACACACAGCTACATTTATACACCAGCATGCTTTTGCATTTCTATCATATAAGCACTAGTAAATTTTAAAAAAATAAAAATACAGGCCCTTGGTCTTATTTAGACTTATTAGAGATCCTTTTTCACAGTTCCTGCACAGAAGCTGGAAAGTAAACATGCTTCATGGACACTTAACACTGTCAAACAAAGCAAAGAGACCTCAGCGCAAATAATCACAGCGACAGCAGATCTATGATAGAAACCACAGATAAGTAGCAGAAGGACAAAAGGAGGCCCATCCACAGCCCAAGTAACCAGATTCTTCACTGATATTAAATATGAAAATGGTCTTTTCATATGGAGCACTGGAAAACAGATAATGTTGAATAATGCTTTTCTGCTATGATTTTTATTAAAAAAATAAAAAATAAAAAGGCAGTTAACAAGAAGGGAATACTCATGTGAAAAAGTGCAGTTGCAAATCAGACGCAGTAACGTATCTCTGAAACGAGTTATATTCTAATTAAAAAAATGATCGGTCCATGTTACAAAACATAATCATGTCAATATAATTACCAGCATCCTTAGACTAGATTTTTTCTCTCCATTTTTTTTTTTTTTATAAGCAAACTGTATTCAGCGCTGGTTGCCAAACATCTTCAATGTTCATAACGTTCATCAAGTGATTGTTTCGTGAATGATTTCTAGAGATCTTAAAGATGTTAACAGGAACTGTATGAATTTTCTCAATCTATGAATTTGTGCATTCTGCATATGTCTACATACGCCAGATGTAGAGTGCTTATGTGCAATGGAGACAAAAATAGAGAGCGTCCTACCTGCACAGGAAGAAGGGGGCTTTTGTGGGTTTTGGGCTTTCAGGGACAGGAAATTCAGGTGAAACTGTGTTCACCTCAAATCTTACTTACTCTGCAAAGTTTGGTGGCGTAACTATTATCATCTACACATACACACCCAAAAAGAAAAAAAAAAAAAAAAAAAAAAAAAAAAAAAAAAAAAAAAAAAAAAAAAAAAAAAAAAACACCTCCTCCACATCTTTCTGATTGCAGTGCAAATACACCAGTATAAACCTACCTTTGTTCATAAAAGTGACTCCTGAGAAACATTTAAGTTTTTTCAGTGCTTTTATACATGTATTTTCAGTGCATTTAGTCCAATCTTGCACCATACTTGTGTCACGTTTTATTATATTACCACCAAGATAGTGTTTTAAAATACCTTTTATAGTAACTGAAATTCCAGCATAGAAGAAGGAAGAAAAGTCCTTTGAGAATAAAATTTGTTTTGCTAAGACCCTTCAGAGGCCTACAAAGCTACAGAGAAAAGGGCACTTTTAGCCAGTTAGGCCTCACTTTAACTAAAATCTTTTAGCATAACTGGGTTATTCTGAGGAAGATAATACGCTTCTGTTTTTGCAAGCAAGAGAGAATCTACATGAGAAAGTTTACGGGCACTGTATGTCAATCAAAAATCAAATATGATCGTATCTCTTCACTGCCACGATTAAAGCTAAAAAATTTGCTGAGTAGGCAAAGCCTTGTTTTAATTGTGTAAAGATAAAGTGTCCCCAACACCTCTGTATCAATACACCTGATTCATTTCATGCTTTTACTAGTAGAATTCTGGTTTTGGTTTTTTTTTTTTTTAATGAAATCTTTACATACCATTATCAACTAACACATATTCTTCCTTATCTTGGGTAATTCTAAATTTACTGTATTGTTTTATATAACAACAGTGGTACCATACCAGAGCAAGGCAAAAGATCTATTTATTCCAAAATCTTCTCTCTAGAAGTAGATGACAGTTATACTCTACGTATAATAAATGTGAATCTATCTACTACTGTGAATTTATTTCTCCTTTCTGCCTTCTTGGTCACTCAGGCCATCATCTAGCCAGTTCCCTTATATTCTCTGTGAGATAGAACGCTCAGAATGGTATACAGAATATAAACGTGAACATGTAATTTTTGTTTTTTAAATTTTTGTCTTTTCTGTCTTTGCAGAGCATCAAGTCTCAAAGCACTATATGAATGATGCTTCGGTAAACTACGATTCAGGAAATCAAACGTCGCATAAATGTAACTTGGAAACAAATATGCCACTTCTACCCATAAAGGACAGTCTCTCTCTATATAGGAGCTGTCCTGTCAGCCTGATACGTTTTTAAAAATTGCTAAATACATATTACATATTCTCAAACCATTCAAATATATACACCAATTTTTAAAATTCAGTTTTACTCAACTGAAACAGTATTTAAATTTGCTTTTAGAGGGATGGAGATAGTCCAGCTTGAAATACCCAGTTTTATTTTAGCATAATGGTTAAAATCGCATCTCATGCTTCAGGACTTTGGGTACTGAGCTGTGAAATAATCTTTTTTCCCCATAATATGACTCTTTTTGGACCACAGCTGCAGAAAAAATATTGGGCAGAATCAGTCAGTGCTCCTCTGAAATGAAGAATCCACCTGAGTGCCCAGCTACTGTCTCCTGATTTTCCTATTCTTTGTACCTGTGGCATAAATCTTCAGATATTAGGAGTGAAATATTTTGTGTAATTGAAAACTTTTATCACAAGAGCTTATTACAAGAGTTTTTCATGACATTTAGTAGCAAGGAATGCTGCTAAGTCTTGGGTAGTGCTATTACACTTGATTTTTAAAGATGTTTTTAAGCAGGCATAACGTGAAAAGCTTTAGACTTCTGTTCTGTGATGTTGACAAATCCTGATCTCCTTTCCAGATTCAGTTGTAGAAAAAGAAAAAAAAACTAAATACTCCCTTCATTCTTTAAACTTTACATGTTTTCCATAGGGGAATCCTATACCAATGCTATCTTCTTATTATTTTAAATAATAGTAACAGACTTTGAGGCCATCATTTACAGCAAGAAGCTGCTGACAAATTACATATTAAATGAGATGCAAATATTTCTATGGGTAAAATAGTGAGGAAGAGATGAGGAGAAAACAGGGAAATAAATCTTCTATTTACTAACATCACATTGATTTAATCTACATTTGCAAAAAGAACCTAACCAACCACACAAAAAACTTTAAGAACTATAAGCACTAAACAGGAGGACAAGCAAAGGAAGATGAACAGCTAAGCTGCAGTATTTTCCTGTGTCACTCAAATTCCCTCATACCAGCCCAGCTCTAACTGTTCATCTTTCAGTGGTTTTCCATGCACTACAAGAAGACGAGAAAGGCTCAAGTACAAACTCCCAGGTACACAAACATCCACCACTAAAACACGTATGGGGAAGAATACTTAAAGACCCTTATATTTCCATGACTGCTCCCTAGAATGTTTCATGATTAATAATCACTAATTCGATTTCAAAGATAAGCAATAAATAACATGGGAGTAAGTACAGTAGGACTGCCAACTCAAGACCAGTTTAATAAAAGACTGGAAGACTCTTGTCCGCTGACACTTTTGATAAAGAACTTTATAGAAAGATCGATAGTCAAGCAGTCAAGCAATACTTAACTTTTATGTCATCAAAATTCTTTGCAAATGAAAAAGACTATCTTTTTAAACATGAAACACAGTTCGGATCCTTACCATTTTGGGTATTACTTTGTTGCCAGTGTATTTTTCTTGTTAAGAGTGTGATTTTATACTTATATTGTTAATATGAAATAATTCATGCAGACACATTTATTGGTCTCAGAATTTTGCTGTGACTATCATTTGTACATTTCTAATAGCAGAGGTATGAGAGACCCAGATCCTTGGAGGATTTGTGGGCCCATGGGCTGATGTAAGAGCAGTTCTTGTTCTAGGCAGTCTAGAACAGGAAAGTTTAAGGCTGGGACATCAGCAAGAGAATCAGCACAGACACCTTCCCACTCTCAGCAGAGCAGATACACATACACAGGGTAATTTCATCATCTACCACTGTATTTTTAATATTGTCTGAAAAACATCAATAAAAATATAATGTCGCATAAACAAATATATTTGTATTTAGTTTTTGAAGCATTGTTCATGCTTAAGCAGTTTGATAAAAAGTAAATCATTGGGACTAGATATAATTAGATATATAAAAGTGTGAGTAGACTTCTGATCACACTTCAGTTCCTGCCAGCTGGAAATAAGAACTTCAAAATGTGAACTGGTGTTAAAACGCAGTGAAACTTCGTGCATAAAATTTCAACAACTACAAATTGCTCTTCTACACACACAATCTTCATGAAGTTGCATAAAATTTGCAATAAGATAACACATAAAATGAACTGTACTACAATGGATCCTGATACAATATGTCAGAACTGGGCTCAAAGCCCTATTAAAAATGCCATGATCAAGACTGATTTGGTATTTTGATCAGGTAGATCGAAGCAGCTACCCCATTCTAACTCTAAGCAATACCTTCACTCTACTTATTGAAGTAACAGAGACAGAGCTTGAGCAATTAGAAAGTATAGCATCCAAAATTATAAATAGGAGCTGCCAGAAGTCCCATGAGAAAATACTCTTAAATTAAAAATTTACCTGATAACATAAGTCCTAAAGGGTATAATGTGCTGCATGACAGCAGGGATGTGTAGCCATATTCTGATCTATAATGCAAAAACATAAATAGATAAAAGTTTTATTAATGACATTTATTGAGAATTGTAAAAATGATATATTGCTAGTACATTTGCACATGCAACACCACTTTAAAAAAGGCTTTATTTTCATGTGAATCTTTATTAATTTTCTGATTCTGAAGAATGTTTGTGACTTGTTTAAACAGAAGTTGCATCTTTTCTTCTACTTATGTAGAAAATCTAAATTTACTATGAATGGAATTATACTGCACACTTATTTCTGAACAACTTCTTCAACAGGAAAGCTGCTATTCAACCTTTTTCTTTTCAAAAAGAAAATATCTAAAAGAAAATGATTCCATTTTTTTTTGTTTCTTGTGAAGGTCTCCTAAATGAAGGAAAATTATTTGACTTGTATTGATGTTTTGCTTTTTAGTCCTTATACACTCCATAAAATTACATTTTATAACCAGTGACTAAGAGCAGGTTTTTTTACTACTGCATTTGCATTCGTGGGTTTACCATGCTGCCCTTACCACTTATGCAGAAATGTATTCTGGCGAAAAAAGAAAAGAAAGTATGCAGAAATAAAGAAAATAAACAAACAGCCATTTAACACTGCTGTGTGAAAAAGAGGATCAACCAAGGTACTTACACTGGCAAAGTTAGAAATTCCATCTGCATTTCAAAAAGGAATGCTGAGCCTGTTAAACCTGCTACAGAGAGACAGCTACGCGCCAGGTAAGGGATCTAGCGAAGATGAAACATTAGCAGCTGTTTCTAGTACTAACATAATTGGAATTGTGCACACGTAAGTGTGTGAACAGGCGCTCAAAGCTCTAATGTCAATCTATAGCTCCAAGCTTGTTCTTACAAGACAGTTTAATCTTTGCAAGAATCACAGAACCACAGAATATTCAAGGTTAGAAGGAACCTCTAGAGATCATCTAGTCCAAACTTCCCGCTCAAGCAGGCACACCTACAGCATGTGGCACAGGGTGGCATCCAGGCGGGTTTTGAAGACCTCCAGAGGAGGAGACTCCACAGCCTCCCTGGGCAGCCTGTTCCACTGCTCTGTCACCCTAACAGTAAAGAAGTTCCTCCTCACCTGGAGATGGAGATTCATTGCAAGCAATGCAATAGATTCTGGGTATAGAATAAATTCTCACCAGGAAGTTGGAAAATTCTGTATGCAAAATATTCTAAATTCTCATTGTTGACAGCAGAAAACACTATTAGACAACAGTAAAACTGTATCTCCAGTATTTAATTCACAGAATTAGTCAAATATTTTTAATTAAATTTTGAAAAAAAAATATTTTATTTTATTTTTTCAAATAATGCAATTAATATTAGACAGCAATGATACTGATTTTGGAAGAGAAAACTGCCAAATCTTCACACTGCCCAAAAAAGAAGCTCCATTTGGAATAAGATGCCGATCCTACTGGCATTCTCAAGGGGGGAAAAAAACGTTTAATTTGCCCAGCGTAGAAACTGCAACTAGAAGATGCTTGTTCGAGAAACAATAATTAAATAAGATCTTGACACAAGACCATAAGGATAACTATTTGTACTATTGGTATTCATATACCATGATTCTAACACAATGATGTGCTCTTTCCTACATGCAAGCATAGAACAAATAAGCAAATAGAATTCCTTATGCAATAGAGTAGGGAATGTTTCTATAGTTTTATTTTGTAGATTTAATTGCTTGTAGTAAATTTTATTCTGTATTAGTTCAGACTTTTGAAGCCATTTCATCCATGTGGATTCTTCCATTACCTTACACGTGTACATACATTCATGTACACACATGCATGTCCACATATGACATTTGTTCTCTGAACTGTCAGCTGATAATTTCCCATGCCATACATTTTCAAATATGAATCCACTAAATTAGACAAGCTAGTTGTTTATAAAAAAATCTTAACTTTCAGTGTGATTAAAAATCACACTTTTTAATGGTTCTGTCTGCATTTAAAATGATGTATTTAATGCATCTTCTATTCTCAAACCTGAGAGTGTTTTTTTTTTTAATTATTATAGTTAATTTATTTTGAAAAGGTAATTTCTCTCTCAACACTTTTTACTTCTATTAAGTTTTGCAAAGCAAAATTAAAGCAGCACTTGGAAATCCTCAGCACTACTTTTACTAGTTCTATCAGCAACTATTCCTCTGCTAGATGCACGAAGCTGAAAGAATATGGAAGTAAGGAGAAGCTTTCTCAGTGAGGATGAAAGCCTCCACAGAACACAATGGAGTTCTCTGTATCTACTGCAGCTCTTCCTTAAGGAGACCAGCAGAATATCAGGCAATAAAGTATGCAATATTAAGCAAATAGCATGAAATATGAAATGTGGGAAGGAGGAAACAAACCAACTGAAAAAATACAATCTGACTAAAGAAGGTAACAGAACAATACCAAGGAGGAACAGTCCTACCACAATACAGGCTGCTCAGAGGGCATCCTGCAGAGGCATGAGCTGGAGGAAGCCTCAGGGTAGAGGTGGCCACTGCCTGGGTGAAGCCAACGACACTGCTCACGTTTGCTAGGTTTGTCCTTCCAAATGTCAACTTGCTTTAAAAAGGACATTTAGTCAAACTAGATTTGCTGAATAGAAAATTTCAAGGCAGTATCTTTTCAATATTTTTTAATGTTCTCTATATGATGAGACACTAGGACTCAGAAACAAGGAGCTCAGTTCCCTTGCATACCTTACTACTTTGCTCTTCCTTTCATGTGCACCTTTAGAGTACACTCAGTGAGATCCTCATCTTCCCTTGTGGAATAAATGGAGCAAATGGTCTTCCTACAACTATGCAACCCTGTCTAATAAAAACTGTATATGTTTCAATGCTGTCAAATGATTTTTTTTTTTACTTTACCATCTCAAGCTTCTTTCACCTGATCTTCTTAACAGAGCTCAACACTAAGGCTAACCTTTAAAGGAGGGATGTTTGAGTCTCACTGTACTAGAATCTTTCTCAAAAATATTTATGAAATGCTTGGGGTGACAGCTAAAGCCTTATTCTCATCACAGAGTTTTAATTAAATCCCAGCTTTCATATTTCTAGCAGTTTTTGCAATAATGGTTAGTTAACTACCTCCTCAAAAGCTGGTGCTACTGTGAAAATATATTGTAGAGTTGTATACATTAGTTGTGACTCCGCACAGGTAACAGTTGACACTACAGAGCTGTTCACTGAACTATTATCACAAAGGTCACTTGCATTTTCTATAAATCCCATAAACTCAAATATACAGATGTAAAAAGAAGTCTAAGTAGCAGAGTTCTTACTGAGATCAACAATATTTTGTTCACAAAAAAAGGTGTTGCAAAAGCTCCTTTTTGCTTTATTGGAGCTGACTCACAATCAGAAATACACACATTGTTATAGTACTTACATTTACTCTACAAATTGTAAATACGTATAGAAAGAGATGGAATACAAACAGAATCAGGAAAAAAAAAAGAAAGATTATGTCAATGTTAGAAACTTAAGTGCCAATGTAGAATGAGAGATAATTTTTTTTTCCTTTTTCCGTATCAGCAAGATGAAACTATTTTATCCAAAAAATTGCTGCCTCATCTAGAACTAATGCTCATGTTGCATTCCAGTCTGAAGAATTACTGGCAAGTAATGCTACTTAGAGTGACACTAAATGCTGGCAGTGGATGAATAATGCGTATCACACACAAAGTATGACCTTACACTTTCCATAGTGAACTTGCAGATAAAAATCTAAGAGATGATTTTTTCTAAAACAGCTTTCCTCACATCTCCCTGGCTTGCACGGACTTGCCAGCAAAGCCAGGAAGAGTTCACAAGACAGACTCTGGTGGAACAGTAAATGATGCAATGCTGGAAAAGGCAAAAGCAGCAGTACTTCTTTGGATTAGGCATGGTGTTAAATTTTACTTGAACATTTTTAACCACAGTTTTCACCTAAGACAGCCACAAATCAAAGGTAAGCCTAAAATCTACTAAACAAGAGAGATCCACAAAGTGGCTTGATTTGGAGAAAGAAACTCCGCTGAGGTACATTTGGGGTCAGGGGACATCTGCAAGAATTTGGAAAATAAAGTTCTTATGGAGAAAAATAAGACTTCAAAAAAGGAGAAAGACGACAGACAGATGCAACTTAAATACTGGCACAAGACACCTAGAACATGGGATTTGCAGACAGTTGAAAAAAAAGCTGGTGTGACAGGTTGCTACCTGGTTCAATGACTGAAACTTACTTAGAAAACTGGACTAACCTACAAGATCATTTATTTTCAGTAAGTGCTTTGATGAAGACTGTTAGAATTATTCCTTAAACCTGGAACAAGACTCTGAAGCTGGGGGGAAAGGAAGTGTCACATATTTTCTTCTTACTGTAGACATTACTGTCCCCAACTCTCACATCACTGATCGTGATAACACCACATCTAAATGCCATCTGGGCTGCTCACAAGTTTATACCCTATTGCACTTAAAATATGCAAAATAATTTGAATGTTTTAACTCATTATTTTCTATCACAGCTTATTTCAATTTAATTGTGTTACTGTGGCTGGTCAGTAACAGCAGCAAGAAACCAGATGTGTGGAGGCAGGGATCTCATTTTAAGTACTTAATATTAGGGCAAAACAACTGCAAAATTATGTTTAACTCACTTCACAAAGTCATAACCTAAGTTATTATTTTCATTTACATCCATAAGACTTCATCACCACTTCATCTTCTCATATTACACTGTGAATTCTTGTATGTGCTTAACAGATGAGTTTTAATTTGTCTCCTTCAAATCTTCACTGAAATTAATATATAATTTTGCCAGTAAAAAATTATTTCAAAACATACAAATGAAGTATTTATATGCTAGAACTAAACCAGAAAATAAAAGGTCATTTCTTCTATGTTACAAATACATAATAATATAAAACCACAAGAAATGAGAGGCAAAGGGAGGCACAGGCTCCTTCTTTACAGGAATTAGCTAAAGAGTTAATATAGACTAAAGCAGGTTAAAACACATCCATGACACAATTCCAAAGACAAAAATGACCTCAGACAACAACTTCAGTGTCCAGGAACATCAAAATCATCTAAACTTGTAAGTTGTGAGTCTACAGGAAATGTACAGGGTTCAGATGATGGAATATTAACCAATGACCTTCATATTGTTAACAAGGAAAATATCACAGTATTTTTTGGCCCTCCCTGCTTCTACTGAATTCTTTCAAAGTTCAATCTTTTTACTTTTGATGTTAATTAAAGTAAATAATTAGAGATAATACTTACATTAGATACCACTGTAATAAATGCATGTGCTATAAGAAATGGCAGTGTCTCTGGGGTTCCATATTCAAAACAATCCTTCATGAGGGAAAGGCCATTTTTTCCACAAAACAGACAAACATAACGAAGCAAGTGCAATGGTACTTCTACATCCTACAGAAAGAAAATAAAAACCAGTCATGCACATATATGGAATTCAAAACAAGATGCATTAAAACCACACAAAAGTATACAGAAAAGTGCATAAAGTTATTCTAAGAACTGTGTATCTACTTTAAAATAGAGATAGGTGTGACTTACATTCATATCACAAAATGCCCCTAATATATTGCTTTCTTGAGCAGAAATATCCTGTTCAAAAAGAGAAAAATTAAAATTAGCTAACAGAGGCAATAAAATCTCACTTGTAGCACAACATACAGCTATTAACAGACATTACAATCAACTAACAGAAACCTTAAACAACAGATTTTGAGGAATCCAGCCAGAAGCTCAAGCTTTGCTCAGCTTTTACTCTACAAAACTTATCTGTTCACATATTCACCTGTATAAAGCCATACATACTTATAGATATAAATATACACTTACAATATTATTTCAGCAATCTCTCACAATAGTTGGGATTAGCAAATTTCTTGCATTCTCCCCCTGCTCCCCTCCACCCAAACCACTACATACCAACACCATTTTTTTTCCAAACAGAAATATTACAAAGGTGGAAGCTAGCTCCAGGCCAGCCTAGGAATTACAAAACAGGATGAATCTAGATGCTTTGGAATGTAAATGTTTTCATAAAATGAGATGTCTACCCAAACATGTGAATTCAGATGACCCAATAGACAGCAAGTTCTGCAGACCTAGACATAGTGACGTAGAAGACTAAACCATCAAATTACTCATTCTTGTCAGAACGTTAAAATTCTTCAGCTTCAACTAGCCAATTCCTTTTCATATATATAAGAAAACATCTATAATAGAATAAGTACCTAATACTCTTTAAAGAAAAAATGTAGTTAAAAGGGGGTGTGGGGAGGAAATTACCTCACCCTGTCAATATATTAAGTATTTGCTGTGACAAGAAATACATTTTCTAAAAGCAATACACTGAAATGGATTTGAAAAAATAGCTTCTTTTTAATGTTCGCATCATTCACTTATTGGGTAGTCTAAATCAGGATTTTCTTTATTAAATCAGTCATATGTAGTGGATGCATCCTGCATATGGCTGGGGGCAAAAAGGCACTTGCTCTATCATAAAATGTGACTATAAAACCACAATATTGCTATGGATACTTGCAGGTAGTTAAAACACACATTCTTCTCCTTTCCATCTCTCTATGACAAACACCCAGTTTTCATATTCATAAATCAAATACATACTAAACACAGAGTTAATTTAAGTAAATTTCCTTGCATCTATATCAAACACCTCTGTAGTGGAATGTTTCCTAAAATTATACCACAGGATAGTGGTAAGCAATATTGGCTCAACTGAGTACAACATTTGCAATTATTCAGTGTTCATATTGTACCTAATCTTTTTTTTTTTTTCTGTTGAACACTAGAACATGCCTAAACTCACGATAATCTTAAGTTATTTTTAAATCCACTTTGAAGCCACTAGTGATATATTTTCAAGTTCTAAGTAGCAAGATAGGGCACTCAGTGCTCTGCTCATGAGAACAGCAGAAACAGCAAGAATAGATTTATTGCTGAAATAAGAGTTCTTAAAACATAAGAGTCAGAACCTGATAGAGATATATTGTATCAATCCTGCAAAGCTCACTACAGATGTGGTGTTTGGGAGACAACCTGGAAATGCAACTTCTGCACCTGCAGCTGTGGAACAGAACAGTCAGAAACTCAACATTCCTGAAGCTCAACTTTATAGCCAAGGAAGTAACAGAATTCCTCCTGAGAGTCTGATATAGCATTAAAATAAAATATCCCTACCCTCAGCTGAAACATACTGAGGTCTGGCATGGACACAGCCATGGAGGGAACTTAACCATGAACAACTTCCAAGAAAAGATTTAGTTGAAAATGAGAACCAGAGATGGCACCATTCCAAAGAAGCAGAGCACTACAAATATCTACAAAACTGACTTTTCTCCTTCATTTTATGTTTTCACGAGCTATTAACATTTGCCTAACTCCCCTAAGATTCATTCCTGTCCAGAGAAATTTTAGGATAACACAAAGTTTTCTAAAAGTTCATTTTTCCTCTGGAATGCCCATTGGAGATGTTAAATGGGCTACATGGAATACGCATGAAAAGAAAAATAGGGTGCATGGTTTTAAAGTCCCCTACAGACAAGCTCTCTTAAAAGCACTAATTCCAAGGCATAAAAAACTCTCAAAAATCCAAATATATTTATGCAACATTTTCAATGAATGCATTGTAATGATGCAAAAATGAACACCATGCTCTCTCTCTTCGGGCACAAAAGACGTTGGTAGATTTCAACAGAAGCAAATGGTGTATTTCCAGATACTATCACCACAAAAGTTCGTTCTTCAAAGTTGATGCCCCTACTAGTCATCCTCCAACTGTCTGCAACCAATTGTGCTGTTCCAGAATCTCAAAACTAGCAAAAAAAACATTTTTTCCTTAGGCTTCCAAATAGTATGAGACAGTCTGTGTATACACATTCATATTCATTTTTACTGAAATCACAACTCCATGCTGGCCCATTCTCATCAGAATCAGGTCACGAGGCCTACATTTCTAGCAAGTAACACATGCTTGATTCACAGACAGCTTCACTGTCCTCAAATGCAGAGGGGTAGAAACACCACAGAAATCTGCTCAGGGCCCTGTTTCCTTTGCTGCCTGAAGCCCATAGTTCAAGGCAGCTCCCGCTACGAGAGGCCTACCCTAGCCCTGGCTCTCCACCAGGCTTCCATGCTCTTCACTTTCCCCCTTTCAAATTAGAAGAGGCACAGGACTCCGACTCCTACTACAGACAGAAGTGTATAAGTAGGGGTCAAAAAGCACTCTATCATTTAAAGGTATTTAAGGTTTGGTCATACACAAGCAAGCATCCTTTTGTCTTGCTTTGCTGTTATTTTCATTTCAATTCTGTGATCTCCTAAAAGAGGAAAAAAATATTCCTGTATTAAGAACATTTTCCCCTCCACATAACAGTCAAATGTCTAGAGTGACTCTGGTAAACACCCAGATAAGCAGATCAGACTCGAAGATTTGTCTGCTGTCATTAAGAACCAAGCACAGTTTTGGAGGCCTATGCAGAGTGAAGACTAATAGTAATAGGGACAGCTAATTGCCACCAGGAGATAACACTGTGGGAAAGCCCTAGAGCTGTAATTTTTAAATGACAGTCTGGCTGGACAGTTCTAGACAAAATACATGTGAAACCCTGCTGGACCTGAGGACTCAATAAAGTTGCGTAAATTCATCTCAAGAATCTGGAGCAAGTACTTTATGAACTCAACAAGAGTGAAGGTTAGAGTTTATTTCATATCAGGAAGTTTCCCTTTTTCCAGGGCAAAGGAATGGTTGGTGGAGAAGCTGCACTTCAATTTCTCCCAAGTTTTGGCAGATTTGTCTGTTCAGGAATGCATTTAGTTTCTAGATATAGACAGCACACTTCAAACAGCAGTTTGTGCTTTGTTTTATGTTTCCTTGAAGACTGAGGCAAGTCTGAGCTGAAAAACCACAATCTCATTACTGAGAATAGACTGTCTCAATCTGGTTACTGTGGATCCTAGACTGAAAACCAAAACTAGGTTTTGAATCTCAGGAAATAAGTTATTCAAGGTAGTAGAAGGTTTTATTACATTAAAATAGTTAGCATTACAACTTCACAGTAACAGTACCCTAGGGATTCCTAAGTATGGGAGATCTCAACTAGTGAGAAAAATGACAGATATTGAAACCTGGAAGTGTGAACATCCCCACACATGTATACCAAAAAAATAGGAAAAATGTGTACCACAGCAGCAGACCCTTCATGAGACAAGCTAGCAAGACCCTATACTCAATACCTAGAAACATAAAAGTCTAACATAAAGTAAAAATACTTTTCTCTCACTACTCTATATTAGGACAATGTTTCTCAGCATCACTTTTTCATGTTACACATTTTTTACTATTCCTAATGACTGAATATATTCAAGAATGTAAATTACCAACAAATCATTTTTAGCTTTTAGAATGATAGCCAGTCACAGCATAGCCATCTACTGCAGATTAGTGCCCAGATCACTTTATGTCTGCCAATCAAGTGAAAAAATGTTCCATTGCCATGTCCAAGCATTTCTGAGATTATTGTTGGAAAGTTAAGTTTAAAAAAAACAAACAAACAAAAAATTAAGTTGTCCCTTTAAAGTCTTGTGTTCATATATAGAAAAGTTGTTCCAAAATTATATGTAGTATGTTCCTATGAAGCTGGTTTCAGCAGATGTCCCCTAAGAACACAAAGCTAAATCACATAAGCGGACATTGATTCTTTCCAACTGACTGGACAGACTCTACAGTTTCTACTTGCACTGGCTGAACTGTAGATTTATTTACATACAGTCAAAGTTTAGAAGGATTAGGTGAGTCAAAATTAAGGATGCTATCTGAAATCCACAAATCCTGTCTTTGCATCATTTTTCTATAAACATATAATTGTAAAATAGTCTGTGCTAATCTGAACTCATGGGTCCTGGCAGAAGACATGAAATCAAGCCTAGTCCACCAAAAGGAGTCCTATGCCGCTCATCCTTCCGTAGGATAGGTTAGCTAAATCCAGCAGCAGATAGAGCAGGAGCCATTCATCAAGGAACAACTTTACCCCGTTATCACCCTAGTGCACACAACAAGAAATAGAAGATGACTCTTTTCAGTCTGACCTGGAGTTTAAAAAGTAAGCTGAACTACTCAGGGCCCCAACAGACTCTGCAACCCTAAAAATAGATAATGTATGTTTAAAAGAAAGAGACAAGGTGTTTGGGATAATTGCAGCCGTTCTGTGACTTCTTCAGGCATTTGTCGGGTACAATCTTTCTTCCTATAGCTAAATCTCTCTCTCTCTCCCTCTCTGCATACAATATTGTGCAGGAATTGTTGATTAACAGACTATCACAAACTGAATGAAAAAACAACCTTTCCAAGAACTATATTGTTTCAACTAGAAAATGCTAACACTATCATGTTTATTCCTAAAACTATGAATTAAACATCTCCAGGAGTTGTGAAAGTGGGTTTTTTTCTCCTTCAGCAGAAAACACGGAACATATGGATAGCAGCAATAACAGTACCACAGAAAAAACAAGCATCACAGAACAAAGTTACATTTGTAGAACTCAGTTACTCCAGTCAATTAAAAAGCTGTTCTAACAAGAAAGCTCGGTCTTGCAGAAAGTTTAGTTTATGTATCTTTGCTCCCAGAATCATTGATTTTAATGAAAAGAAATGAGTAAACTATTAATGGGTTACCTTCTGGAAGAAAGGCTTCGCTATAGTCCCCTTTTTGCCTTCCTGTTATTTAAACAGTACAACAATTCAGTGTACAGTTCCATCCAACACTTATCAATATATTACCTATAACAATTAAGCATATTTTAAAGAAAGTGTAAGAGTATGTGTCATGTAAAAATTATCTCTGATAAGTACTACTGAAGTCAACAGGAGAGCTGAATTTGCCCATCCTGTTTGAAAGCAACTATCACCAAACACACACAGTCTACTCATTAATAAAAACCAATAACCTTTCACAAAATTATCAAATATATACATAAAGATAAGATATACCTCTATTGTGGGATGAGTATTATGCTTATAAGCAGTGTACAGTGGAAACTGAATCTGAAAGATTTTTGCCACACACAGCAACAGTTTTTCCTTCTCATCAGTGCTCCATAAGCTAAAAGCATCAGTGTTCTTTGCAGAGTCCTCCTCTGTCAGGATACAAGTTCTTGCAGAATCTAATTTTTTCTCTATAGATTTTTGCCGTTCTCCATTTTCTTCTTCATGAGACTCTCTTTCTACATTCAGGGGCTCATCAGCTTGATTATTCTGATCTTGCCATGTTGAATCTATATTAATAGTGCAATGTTTACAGAGCTGGTCCCGTAAAGCTTGAACTTGGGCAATCACTAAGTTAATAAGCGCACATACTACTTGGTTAAAGATCTCCAAATGCTTATACTCCTTGAAACAGCATAGACATTGTCTGCAAGAAAACAGAAATAAGTAAATAAATAAAAATTCCTGAAGTTGCTCAAGTCAGAAGAGCAAGAACGATCACCTCATTAAGACTGGCTCAATATGAAGCTAACAAAGGGAAAGACAAATTTGAATATTAATATTGAATTGAATATTCAGTTTAATTGAATATTAAACTGACCAAAAGAAAGGTGCACATTAGAACATTTTCAACAAAGTATGTGACAGACTCGTTAAAGCAAGGAAATCCAAATGAAACAGACTTTATCCATCAAATAGTCACAAAGATCTCCTTAAACTCTATGAACATCCCATTATTTCCAAATGCTCACAAAAAAAAAATGAAGTCCCTGTTATTGTTCAGCAGTTGCCACTGTAACTAAAATATACCAGGACCTGGCATATTAGGGAGGTCACTGTACTAATAGTGAAGCTGTGTTCCCAGGTAGGCTCCTGAATCCCTCTCCTCATCTGTTTATCAAGAGCACCACAATAAGTCACTCGACATGTTTGTCAGCTGTGTAAAAAATGTGTATATATATATATTTATATATATATATTTATAAATCAACACGGCTACAAAACATTTGTATTTTAATATGTATTTGAGAACTGATTGCTTCCTTATCTGCATTTGTAGAAGAACTCTATGCACATTGGTACCTTTTGCCTGAATGGGAAATACAGTATCAGTAGTATCTTCTTTATTTTCACTTTGCAGATTCAGAAAATATTTCCTGTATCTACTATACTCCATTAATATCCCATATGTGCAATATGACTTCATCTGCTTGAAACTGTGATTTAACAGTAAATGTATTTTCATGTTAACAAATGAAATACCAAACTGTAAGTAAAAAGAACAAGTGTATCTAAGTATCTATCCTTAGGGAAAACTACGCACAGTAGGTTCTTTATTTTTGCTTACAAATTACCAGCCCTCCTGGCTCCAGCAAATTAGTCTCAATAATCACAAAAACCTAAAGTCTACTTTTCATGTATCTGTATTTGAATACTAATGAATACTGAAGAACTCTCCACTGGACAAAGGTACACTGTTCAAGATGGAAGTATCTGCAAAGCTTCTACACAAGTTCTAACATACCTGAATGTGCCTACAGGAAATAAAAGAGCTCCACCAAAACAAACAAACAAAAAACCCACTATGGAATAAAAAATGAAGATGCTAAAAATACGACCTCTTTTAAGATATCAGAATTTCCAGAAGGAAACTGAATTGGAAACACTACATGGAAATGGAAGCAAAGTGTCCTTCAGGTTGAGCTGCCAGCTGATCGTTGGAAGGCAGAGACTTAGACTATAGAAAGGAATTCTTAAGCAAGGCCTCAAGAACCAATATGACGAGATCCTCTAAAGCCCACTTGAAAGGGCAGAAAAGGGACATGAAACATATAAAGTAAAACTTCTTTCTGTGGCATCTTCTCTAATTTCCACTGTAGGGAATGTTTTTGAGGAAAGTTTTGTTTGAGGGATGTTAAGGAATGTTTTCCATACTCTCTTGTAATAAGCAGCCCTGCATAAGGAAGGTAAAAAGAAACCTGAATAAAAAACAGTTAAATGTCATCCAATATTTAAGTCGCATTTATAATGTTATATATGAACAAAACAAATCTCTAAATAGTTGGTGACCTGGGAAAAACACTAGGTTGCAAGTGTTCTCAGACAAGCTTGATCTGTCAAGGAATGGCAGGAGTCTGGTTTCTGTTGACGATGATCTTGATTTAAAATCTTTCATGTCAAAGAGTATTTCAGAAAATAATGAACATAACCTTCTTTGTGCAGAAGAGGAGTTTGCTACCACAGTACCTAAACCACAGAATGCTAAACTGTCACTTGAAGACTAAAATACCAGAAATATCTACTAGCAGTTCAATCCCAGGGATGTAACTGCTTTAACACCACTGTGAGCAACTCTTCTGATCTCAGTTACAACACAGCCAATGATATCCTGGCCCATCACACCCACGCACATTTTCTCAAATACTGGCAAAAAAAGAAGGGCCTGGGGAAAGATTATTGGAAGCAGGTAGATAGGCCTCCTTCATTACTGAGAGTTAGAAAGAATAATCTGTATTTCAGGGGATTCCAGAGCAAGCAATATATTAACCAGCTCTCAATGGACTTTTTGTCTAAAAATGTGTCCAGTTGTTTCTGGAACCCACATCTATCAGCTCCCGGAGTAGCCCATGACAGAGGAGATCTATAACTCAACTACGCATCATGCCTCCTACAACATTTAACTGATTCTTATATTGGAAAGGAGAGCAAGTAATTCCTTAAATATTTACTGAATGAAACTGATTGATCCCTCCACTGTCTAAGAGGAAAGGGAGGAGGGAAGGCATTGCAAGTCTTTACTCTTTCTGCACTTGAAGCCTTTTCCAGCTCCACACTATCACTTCTGAAATGAGGAGCCCTAAATAGCAAAAGTTTACAGAATGTGGATATATCCTGAATTTATATAGGACATTATGTTTTTCAACTTGTTCTCTGTGATTTTCCCAATATTTTTTAGGCTTCATTCTGGTTCTGCAACCAATTGAGCAGTCAATTCCAAATATCTTTACTTTAGATTATTTCTAAAAACTGTGGGCTACAGTTCCTCCTCATCTTGAGGCACACTATCAGGACAACAAGAAAAAATTAACATAACACTCCAGTTTGTCTAATTCTCCTTCTCTTCACATCCTCAAAAAGAAGATAGAAAGTTTCATGTTAAAGCAGCAGCATACATGATTTGTCATTGCAATTTACCTATTTACCATTACATATTTTATTTCTACCACACCTAAAATGGCAGTCACATTCAAAATATGCTTTATCCCATATGCCTTGGACAACATGACATTTATATTTAAATAGTAAAAGGTCCTTTACCTTCAAACATTACTTAACTACACAGTAATAACTTGCCCATTTTAACTCACTTTAAAACACTTTTGTTTTCCAAGTACTACAGCCTACTTTTACTATTCAGTATCATCAAACTCTTTATAAAAGAATACCTTTGTGTCCAGGAATTGATGTAAGCAAATATCTTGAGCGCATGTTCTTTCCTGAGCTGCAATCCATCACCACCTTCAATGACAGATACTGAAGAAAAATAGAAACATATTAGTAAAGCAATAGTGTGCAATTGTGTCCTTTTTAATGAAATTTATCTTTGCTATTTGGGTAGAATGAAAAGTATAGTGTGAAAAACAACAACAAAAAATCACTTTATAATAAAAACCTTTGCTATAAAGTTGTTGTAATTTGGCTGGAAAAGTATTTCAGCATGAAAATGCACAACACCCAAATAATTGACCTTATCATATTAGAAACTGAAGTATTCAGCCAAAAATCTATGGTTTTGTTTTTTGTTGTCATTAAATAGAGACAAGATTTAGACACAATTAGCTTCAAAATAAAAGCATATTGGACTCTGCTGCGAAAATGAGTGATCTGGAACAGCCTCTTATTTACTATTGAATACTCAAACTGCTCAACATCAAACTCTCCAGGTTCACAAAAGAAAACTTACAAATCACACAATCTGTTTCTGGACACTGTCATTTTTAATTGGACAAGGCTATAAGTTATACTGTGGATACAACATTTTCCTCATCCTTATAAATGAACTTCTTTGATTAAAAACAGCTCATTCCTTATTAGGTAGCTGCAAAGTGCAGGGAAGCATTCCAGAAACAGATGCTGGGGTGGAGGGGGGAGAAGGCAGGGGAAGAAGCTTTTAAGTATATAAAATAATCTAAAACCAACTAAATTTACAGGAGACCTGAGCACAATGTCTCTGCATAAGCTTCCCTGGGAAGTACGGTTTAGTGTGCACTTCTGTATATGAACCCTCTTCAGCAATTTTATGATTTTTTATTTCCTTAAAATTCTGAGTCTCAATTGAGATGACCATGAGACCTCAACTTGCTTTTTCTAACCAGATGATCAAGATCAGAGCAGATGCTATACGTGAGAGTATGCATGAGGTTATTTCAGAGTCTTAAGTCGCCACCACTTACTACTATGAAACACAGACATGTGTCTACTGGTACTCAGTGCTAAAAAATCACCAGTTGCCAGTAACGATAAGCATTTATCACACTTAGAGACAGAAATCAGAACAGCTATATAGTGAACTCAAAATGCAAATATACCAGTGAGGTACTACTGAATGTCTTATTTTCATTCAAAAATAATTGTGCATCGATGTTTAGAGAAAGAAATAGGCAAAAATAGTATATGTGTTGATGTGTTAACGTGGATGTGAACTGCTCCTGATGCTTGACTTATTAGAGTTTTATTTTTGAATGAAATTAATTTCTTCCTTGTCCCAAATTCCTTTACAGTTCTACAACTATCTAATCGTGATATAAATGGAGGGTTTTTTCCTTTTTTATTGACCATTTCTTTTGTAACATAAAAACAATTCATTTCTAGATTTCAAAAAACACTGATATCTTCTTTGAAATACATGTTTCATGTACACACATACATATATTTATATACAGGCACACCCATAAGAAAACACAAGTTCCTGCTTCTTAGCAGGGAACTATGAAACTTTAGTCATCTCTCTTCAGTTTCACTTCTAGCAGGGTTTGAAGATCTCCATCACTCATGAACAAAGCACAAGGTGGCACACACTGAGTGAAAGACAGATACCAGTCAAAACTTTTATTTTAACAGACAAACAAAAGGCAAATTACCGTAACACTTGACCTTTCTTAATTTGTGTTGAGTTCGCCACAGAAGACAGATCTTTGTCTACATACTGTATGCAAAACACTGGCAAAGCATAAAATGTTCCTAATGCCCATATGAAGTTCTCAATTTTCTAACCTTTGCTGCATGAAGATGAAGTTTTTCAAACTTGACACAATCCTGTTGACCATAACTCAGCACCAAGCAGCCCTGGAAATCCAATTCTAATTTGAATGATCTTGCATATAAGTTTCTTAATTTATAAAATCTGCCTCTTTCCTACATCCTACCACTTAAAAACAAACATTCTGAAAAGTACAGCAGGGACTTCTCATTTCCAGGGGAGCTTTATTCACTGCAGTACCTTGAAAGGCTCTCAAATTTCCCTCTAAAACTAAGAAAAAGGTACTAAAAGTTAAGTTGGCCCTCAGAAGTAGCAGCTGCAATTGCCACGCAAGATGCACAGATTGCAGAAGTGAAGGAAATACTTAAGTCTACATCTTCGCAGTATGTAACAGAAAGGAACATGTGCTACTTGAAGAAACTGATTTCCCTGTTTATACATTCCACATTTCATACTTATATTGATTCTAACTAGTCTTATTTAGTATTGACAAAATCACACAGCAACTGTATACACAAATAGAAGAACTTCTGATCTTTTCCCTAAAAGTCCTCAAAATGCGCAACCCAGGAGCAACCGCACCGCGGCTGCACTTCCCCCTCAACTTCAGTTCATCTAAATTTGTGCTACAACCAGAGTTGAGCGATGGGCAAGGCTTCTCCTGGACCTTAGCTGGAGCTCTCTCTTCGATTCCTTTGCAGAAACTGAGTGTTCAGCTCAGCTGCTTCCAGTCCTCACAACCAGTGTTCAAATATCAGGCTTCCCCAGTTTCTGGCTTATTCTGAATATCAACTTTACGGATACCCTTGATTTACTCTTTTCAGGGAGATATATGGTGTCAAATACAGCATTGATTAGTTAGGAAGCCTTTCAAATATTAATTTTAATTAAAAATTATACATAGAAAATAAAAAGGAACAATTGCATTCATCATCATTCCTTCTTGTTGATTTTAGCCACAGGATTCCAGGATTTTGCTGCAAAGACTTCACTTCGGTATCATGACATCACTCCTTTTGAAGTGGTTTTCCTCTGCCTAGTACAAGCAAGAGTTAAAACAGATCCATCCATTATGGAGGAGACCCTTTCTTCTCTCTCTCAACATGAGAGGTCTACATTCCTCAGGTCCTCCTCAGCCTGATATCTCCCAGGCTCTCCCACCTCTGATGTTTCAAACCCAGCACTAACATTCACAACACCATCTACAAACCTTTTCAGTAAGTTTTGCTATGACAGGCCCCCTTCTTGCAGGTTAAGGTGTTAGACAGATTTTTCCAGGTTCTCTGGGTTCAGACCCAGGACAACTGCACCCCTGTGTGCTCCAGGAACAGCAGAAGCACATCCAAGTGATGGCCCTTGCGTCTTCTGACCATCTGCCCTGTGCTTAGTAACCAATCCCTGAAGCCTGAAAGAAACATGCAGTGGGATATGCTGCACGACAAGCTAAGGAGTCTGCTACTCAGGGTCAAAACTCCAGGAAATCTGACCCCTGCAGCCAGTTTTGATCCGGAGTAAACATCCCTGAAATACCAGATTTTTAGAAAACTCAGGCTAATGATTCCTCTGTTTGGAAAGGTAACACCAGGACATAATGATCCTCCACTGCTACTGAGCTGAAGACTTGCAGGGCTGGTTCTGCTCACACGAGACTCTCTCCAGGACAAATCAAGAATTCTGTAAGAAATACACTCGACCTGGAGCTTTACAAGCAGTCACTGCTTGACCACGCAGCATCTCTGTCACTAGTGCCACTCCAGCCCTACGCTCAGCTCTTCCCCAGTCTTGGGCAGCCATTCTGTTCTCCAAGCACTCACCAGCTAGCCACATGAGAAGCCTGCCTTAATTCCCTCTCCTGAGCTCTCTTTGTCCACAATTTTCTTTACTGAATTGCTCCAGTCCTTTTATTCTTCTCCATTAAAGCCTCGCATACCTTTTCATCCTCCAATCCTTCCTTCTCTCTTTCTCCCTCAAACACCTTTTTCCTGCTTTAGGTACAATTTCACGATCACCTTCAGACTAAGTCAACCCTATAGCAGCAGCTGCCCCATGGGTGCCTTGCAAGCACTCCTAAGCACCTCAAGCAGACTGGGGACCCGAACTGATTCAATCCATCCATCTAGCAGTATATCATCCACTTTCTTTCCCCCCCCATCTCTGCAAGCTGCTGAATATCCAATGGGAGCCATGTAAATTAACAGAGGTTGGAAGGAAAGTGGGAGGAGTGTGAAGCTGAGAGAAGTCAGAGAGAAGTCAGCACCAATCAGCAGTGATGGAAAACAAGCTTGGCTCCCCCTGCCTGGTGTAACTTCACCCTAACACTGCTCACCTACCAGCAAAGAAACTGGAGACACTGCCATGATCATCACAGAGCAGAAACAGAACCCTAAAGGCCAGATCCATCTGAGGCAAAACCAAACAGCAGAAGACAGACTAGTAGGTAAATTCCAGCTATGTATTTCCTATACTATAAATATAACGTAGAAAATGAGGTCTTTTTACACCCTTGCAATGTTTCGTTTCACAGACTCTTTGCAGCAAGTTGGCCAAGATGCCTCTTTTGTCAACACAGCACCAGGTAAGAATGATCCAAGCTGCTTAACTGACCTCAGATAACTATTATTGCTTAATCCCTTTTACCACCATCTAGTGCACATATTTTCAGACATTTCTTTTCTAAAATCAAACATACTTAAAATGTAATGATTTATTAAAGTAGCTGACAGGAGGCCAAAACAAGGCACAAAGAAAAAATTTAAAACATTTCAGAAAAGAAGTGGCTTAGTTCACTGCCCTTCCTCATTCTACTTGACCTGTCTGAAATGAAAAAACAAGTGACACACACCTGGGCTTCCACAAAAGAGTCGATCAACACGATCTCCCAAGCTAAGAAAGAAGACTTTTAATAAAGCCATTAAAAACAGAATGAGGAAAGATAAGAAAAACAGAAGTCAATTGCAAAGAAAGGGCCAATATAGTTTCAACTGTGGACAAATAAAGCTCATCTCTTTAAGTTCCTTTTTAGCAAGAACTTCAGAGCTAGAGGAACAGACTCTAATTAGACCTCAAGGACAACTACCATGCTAGACTTATGAGGAATATCTTATATTCGAAGGTCACTTATCATGCTAAATACAATCAAATGGCAAGTAGAAAGAGAAATTTTAAAAAGTATATTCTCTATTTTTTTCTGAAATAGTAAGAAATATAAACAATAATAAATTATGTTAATATGTAAAAGCAATTTATACATATTCAAAAATGTAATGACCAGGGTCATGTATAAATCTTGCTCCTTCCCTCCCCCCCAACACCAGCTTCTCTACAGAAAGACCAGGCACTTTCAGAATGAATGTCATTCGCTGAAACTACTTTCTCACACAGACTAAACAGAGGAAATAAGGGTCAAGCACCAAGTGAAACAGCATTAGGGAAAATAGTATCAACTTTAGAAGAAATACTAACTTGTGTATTAATACATCTCATAGCTATAAATCAGCCTTCATATTCAGATATTTTAAAGATATATATACACACACATTGAGATATTTTCTGGGCAGTTACTTTTTTCCTGAGATCAACAGTGGAGAAAAAAAACAATAGGCAAAGATTTTACCTTCTCTCATTGCCCTTTTACTTCTACCCATTAAAAATCCTGCTCTCTTCATTAAAGATAATTGGCAGCCGCTTTAGACATATGTGCCAGAGTTCTTTCAGAGCTTTACAAAGCTATCTTTAAAAAGTATCTAGAGGCACAGTGTTGACTGAACTTCAATGTCAGCAGTTTGGTCTTAACAGCCCAGTCTTCCCTGTAACTTTTCTGTAAGAGAAAGGCAGCCTTCTTTTCACTCCCCCATCTCCATAAAAGTATTCCACAATATTGACTGGACACACATCAAAAAAAGCTAAAACACTAAATGCTAAAATGCACTAAATACTAATGACTCCTTTTCCTCAGTATTCGAAAAATTGCTCAAGCATCACATTAGTATCATAATTTACGCAAACTCCTTTTAAATCTAACTCTGAAGTTCTTACCTATAGAAATACTTGACAAAACCCTCCAACATACCAACAAAGTATCCTTAACTTAAGGTGAAGTTCTCATGTTTAACTTCAACCTGGTGAATTTGTTTTCCTTCTTCCTCACAAACTTGTAATTACAAAGCACACACAGATTACAAAGCAAATATTAATGGGACAACATAAGCTTAAAGATGGGAATTAGCAACTTTAAGACTCATTTCCTTAGGGGGAAGAATTGTCAAAGGTCTGCAAGTCTAAAGGATAGCGTGTTCTTATGAATGAAAATACAGACGCTACTCAAAAGAGTAAGGAAAGAATAGTTTTAACTGGTCCTCAAACCATCCCCAAAAACAGTCATCAACTGTTTATTCACCATTTGCATAATTCCCCATCACCAGCACAAAAGCAGAGGGAACAGTTTTATTTTAATTCAGTATTCCATAAAACAGCATAGACACATTGCAAGAGCCATGATATATATGTTCATTGGACAAATAACATTTACAAGCTATAACTTCACCAAAATAAGCAAGTCTATTAGCTGATCTTAGCCAATTTCCATGTCCCTCTTTTTTCCATGCAAACATTGTTAAAGTTTTCTCTTTGAATCTCCTTCTGTTCATTTACTACATATTTTTCCTATCCAGCAAGCATCTTTCTTCTACTATAATTAATCAAGACAGTGTGGAGCAAAGCAGTAGCAGTTGCCTCTTTAAAGTTGTATGTAATTTAAGAATTCTCTTCTTTCAAAACTGATGCCATGCCAAAGTTTGCAGTGTGTTAAGTCACAACTTGTTTTGGTTTAATTGCCGTGTTTATCATGCTTATCAAGCCACTTAAGCCAACAGTTATCTTTATTAAGAGCACCTTATGACTCTCCCCTTCATAAAGACAATATACCTCAGCAATTGCTTTCAAGGAGAATAGTTCTAGAGGAAACTTATTTAGACACAGTCATTGCATGAAGATTTTGTTTTGTTTTTTAAACACAACCAAATGTCGATTACCAGCAGATAATTTACCTAGGTTTCACATTAACAATCTCACAAGCTGTAGGACGCTGGAGCTGGTTCTGCCCAGAAGTTATCTAGATGAATCAGTATCCAGATGACCTCTTACCGTCTTAGACGCACGCGCCACCACAAGCTGAGCGGCTTCACTGGTCAGCATAGGTCCAGAGGCAGCACTGCCATTTACACACAGAGCAGCACCTATGTGCTGCTGTGTCAAACTCTCACTGGTCCTATGTAGCATGAGCTCCACTGTTTCACCACAGCACGTCCAGAACCAAGACGCATCATGCAACGCATCACGCATCTCAGTAGCCATGGGTCAAGATTTGCAAATACAGAATCAAAGCAGTACCATCCAGCAACACAAACACAAAGAGAATTGCTTGAGCAAAATCTGACCCAAGAGCACCAGCTTTGCCCTTCTCCACCCCCCAGCTCCTGGGAAGGTTTCTGACTCAGCACCACACTGTGGGACTACCAGCCATTAAACTTCCAAGGAAGCCAGAGCAAGGGCAACACCAGCCAGAGCTGGTGGTCCAGCACGGCGCGATGGGTCCAGCACAGTGAGACGGGTCCAGCCCAAGAGGCCCAGCAGCGTTCCTAAGCTCTTGTTCAGCATCAGCCACGGCAGATGCACAGGGACTACGAACAGGAAAGCTACGGTTATCCCTGCACTGTCATTCCTCAAGCTTGTATTAGGATTTTCATTATTAAGGATATTGCTGCCTCCCCCTAAGAAAAGGAAAAAAAAAAAAAAAAACACTGAAGAAAAAGGCTGTAAAGAACTTTTGATGCATCTGCATCATTCATTGATGTGAAAGGTGTGGCCTTGCTCAAGTCCTGTCTTAACTCAGTTTTGCCAATTGTTTTCAACTCCAAGACAAGATGTTAAAATTCTGGGCAGATTATGTTTTGCCCTTTAACGCAACATTGTTTTATCTCTTCTTTCAATAGAGTCTCTGGCTCACTTTAAGAAGTATTTCCATAGAAACAAGTCTGCTTGACATTATCAAAATGTACAGAAGCATATACTGGTGGGTGTGGAGACTCTGACTGCTGACCATAAATATTTTGACAGCCACCACTGTTTCTTAAGGAACCAATTCAGGATTGAACAGTGTCCGCATAAAACCAATTCCCAGCACATCACTAATTACTCCAAGGCAATCTCCAGAGCTAGAGCTGCCACCCTCAGGGCAGAAACTACTACTCTGATAAAGAATTGCTTATCTTGTTTAAAATGGCATATTTATTTGCATTATTTCTTTCTTGTAACATATTAGCCTTGAAAACAATGTACCACAACTTGAATGACTTCTCACGTAACTAGAAACAAAACAAGAGCCCATGACTGCAATCACAGTGACCAACGGGAAGCACCAGATTTCCAGTAGATTTATAGCAGAAGTGCCTAATGACTGTGACCTCCCTTTTACAGTCAAAATCTGAGAGGGGCAAATATGATTAATTTCTTACAAAATATATTTGAGCGTCTTTAAACAAGGAAACAAGAGGGATAAACCAGCCTATGGGGTTTCAGGCAGTTCCTTCAAAAGCCAAAGAGCTACTTGATGAATGTTTGAACTCCAGGACATTTTTGATCAAAACAGACACAAGCAACCCTCATACTAAAAGAAGAATAAAATATTGAGAAAGGACAGGCAAGTTGCAGAGTTGCATTAAGATTCTCTCTCAGCTTCCAGACATATGCTTGTCAAATTCTTCTGTCAGTTTTGCTAAGAAATCCTGCATTTAATAATTCACTGAAACACATGGTGTTTTCAGTAATTTATTGGTTAGTGTCTAATTGCATCATTCTTCTCTGAAAGCAAGTAAAGCAAAAGAAGTGAGAGATGAAGACAATGTGTAAAGCCAATACACACAACTCCAAGGCAGTAAGTTTTGTGGCAAGCATTCCCTACCGTGGTCAGAAAACATTTACACATGTTATTGTGAGATAAATGAATATTTTAGAAGTCAAGGATCAGGAAGTGCATACAGCTTAACAATCTGTAACTATGCCTGAACACAAGCTATAAAGTCAACTGTTTGGAAAGATCAAGATGGACCCAGCTATTACAACTTTCCAGTTCCTGATGACAAATCAAACTCTGTTCTGATCAGCTTGATCAGACTGTATCTGCTTAAATATTACTTCACAAGACAAAGCATTAAGACTTACTATAAATACTTTGTGGTAAAAAGTTTCATTTCAAAGAGCATTAGGAAGACAGTTCAGACAATAAAAATACTAATTCAACCATAAAGAAAGCAGCCACAGCGTATTCCTAACTGTGAAGATTCAGAGACCGGTTAATGTAGCAACAGACACATATGGGATGGCAGACGGACCCAAACCAACCACTCCCTTGCTTTTATTGAGCTTTTTTTCACCGCACAAATCTTCTGAAATTCTATTGCTTCCTGAAACCAAGAGTACAATTAAGTAGCTAAAAATTACCTCAAGTCCACCATCAATCCGTATTTTGGTTGAGCGAAAACAGGTGAGGAAGTGAGCTCACAGGCCCCAGTGCTATCTACACTCATTTCACAGCAAAAAAAAAAAAAAGAAAAAAAGGAAAAAGGAAGTTTTTCCGAACGCTTACCTGTACCTTGAGAGAAGTTTAAACTAGGGACATTATTGTACAACTGTTGTGTCAACTGATGCCCACTAGTCTACAATGCAGTTTCACTATATCACTTCTGATCATGAAATCAGGTCTCTGAAAACAGTAGCATAAAATGTATAACATTAGCCTCCTCTTAACAGACTTCCTCAACTCCTGATGAGACTTTTTTTTTTTTTATAGTTTGGCTCCTGTTCTGCCTCTCTGGAGTCATCCTCTCTTGCAAGTACACCCCTGTCCATTCCTATCCCCGTTCACAGCTTCTCCAAACAGAAAGTTTAGAAGTGAAAGCATGTCAGTTTTATTTATGCCTATAGAGTTTAGAACAAAAACTGATTACTGTGTTTCCAAAAAGGAGGGCCAGGCAGCAGAAGACAGCTCTGCAAGCTACCAGCATGTCAGTAACCTCACTTAAAAAAATACCTTCAGTTGTAAAAATAGAAGGTTCCATATTGTGATTTAAATTAGAAATAATTTAATAGCATGCATCACAGATTAACAAATGGGCGGCTGACCATTTCCAGGAAATGGAATTAAGTTCTCATTAAAAATATACCAAATCCTCCAAAACAGGTTAAGGACACAGTAAAGAGATAATAAAGACAATGAACACTGCATAACACAGCATAAAACACACACACTAATATCATATGACTTCTACGTTATTCATATAATTAACTGGCTAACAGACTGTCTTCTTAAGAAAAATCTACTCACAGCTCACGTGAGAAGTCTGCTCTTGTAGAGCAAACACTTCAAGTTTTGAAGGCACAGGATTTCACACAAAATAAGACATTAAAAGCAGTAAGTTCCCATCTTTCTGGGAGAAAGCAAACAAAAACTCCTCAAAAGCTTGCAGAAAGCTCCAGCACTTCAGGTACTCTTTGCAAACCTGACAAAAAGCAACCACATGAAATCATGCTCACTATAGAAGCACATGCTCAGCTATTAAGGAATCCACATATACCATTTTTTGAGTCTAGTACAGTTGTTCGATGGTCTCCTAGAGAGCATACTTAAGTTTGTGCTGTTATGCCTTACTTCAGTTTCCATCCTAAAGTTTCCATTCCTGATTCTGTATATAATTACAAAGATTAAAAACTCTTAAGTGGAAATGAAGTAATAAAACTATGCAATGAATTGGGGCTTTCTTGAATCTATTAAGGTAAGAGGCAAAACCAACCAACCAAAAACAAAACACCTATTGCCACTCAACTCCTTTTTTTCATGGGAAAATCTGCTGTGTGGATGCAGACCTCAAGATCACGCCTTAATTGCCATGTGTTTTCAAAGCTTTATTTACAGACCTTCTATAAATTAGCTATACAAATGTCAATACTCTAAGGTATTTTTTCCATACAAGACTTTCTGAGACATTTCAGCTTCTTCAACTAGGTGGTTGTTCCAACACTAAGTCTCCCAGAGGAGTTCTACATGCAGGCAGACAAGCACAGAGAGATAAAAAGAGTATTTCCTCTTCTAGTATTATTATCTAAAAGATACCTATAACGCATTTGTACCAAATTTCCTCAAGAAAGTCTACTTTCAAACACATGAGATTCTGAAAACTCCCAAACTTAATGAAACTACAAACAATCAGGATAATGAACTGCTAGGAAAACCAGAAATCCTGACAGTTGCACGCCCATCCATGTTCAGTGCTCAGAGAGCAGAACAATTCACATACAAGAAACTGAGTGAGAAGAATGGCTTCTAGACACATCTCATACTTGATTTTAAAAACTGCCATTGTGCTATGTGTTACACAAAAAATAAAAATATATGCTTAAATAATAGAAATTAAGTAGCCACAACTATGTTTAGTTTCAGCATGCTATTAGTATAAGCAGCATTCAGTAATCAATACAGCCACTTGCTTCTGAAGATAAGATTATTTTTCAGGCTGTCCCAGCATCCTGATCAGTGTAAATGTAGAGCTTAACCTGCAAAATATCATTTCTTAATAGCTACCTGATCTGAAGAAGCTAATAGACAAGCTACATTAAAAAAAAAAAAAAAAAAAAAAAAAAAAAAAAAAAAAAAAAAAAAAGGCAAATATCATAAAAACTTTCTTATACGTATAGGCTCTCTCATTTCCAGCTGTCCTCAATACCATAGGAGACTTACCAGGACTCAATGCTGGAAGCATCAATACAGCACTATAGCACCACCATCATCCACTCATCTTGTCTCAACCAGACCTGAACAGCGGCCAAGAAAACTCAGGAAAGAAAGTTAATCTGCCTATTATGGAAGCTGCTAAAGGAAACAGAAAAGTGAAAGCACAGAACCTAAAGCAACAGAGAAGAGTAAAGCAAGGTGGAGGACAGAAGAAAAAGCAAAAAAGAACATGCAAGTGAGAAGAGAAACTGAGAAATGCAAAAATCATCAGCACAGTAACACAACAGCAGAAGAGCTGCAAGAAAGATAAGGCATGAGATAAGAGTATGATGGGACTAAATAGTCAAAGTAGAAAATACAAGAAATAACAGTAATTAAGTAAACATCCAAACCTCTAAAATGCCAACTTGCAGACTGCTCATCAGTGGCCACAGAACACAATTCCAGAGAGCAAGATTTGCTTTTGACTCTCACTGTTAGTTGAGCACAGAAAGGCAGTGGCAAACTCCAGTGACACAGAGAAAGCAAAACTGTAAGGAATTTAGAGTCAAAGTGAAAAAAAAATGGTATTAACAATGAATAGATATAGTTTGCTGTTTGACAAAGGAAAATAAGCAAAAAGGAATTTTACAAACTAAAAGGACTCTCCAGAAGCTGTGTAACTCCCTCCACAAAACTCTTGGTCCTCCAAAAGCCAAGACAACTCCTTAAAGTCAAGCAGGGGAAACAGGACCAGCGTCTGCTCTCCAAGGTACTGCCTCTTCAACGACAGCACAAAATTTTTAGTCTAGATCTCATCTTACCAGCAATGCCCCATCTCATTCTCCACCACCAAAGTATGTAAGGAAAATTAAAACAGCTCTTCTCCCCCAAAACTAACCATGACAACATCCAGGATAGTCTGACACCTCAAGAAACGCTTGGGAAGTCAATAGCTTCAACACTATCCTAACAAAGGGAAAGCCACACAGCACAAAGAGATTAAAAAACTTAGCAGGAAGTCTTCTGACATAAGATATGAATTGACTTCAAGTTCCACATGACCCATACATTTTAAAAAGTCAAGATTCTTTCTTGAATTTAAATAAAGATATTTACCTAAGCAGGAATATAACGGCAGAGATTGTGCAGGCTCCTTATTAGGGAGACAGAGAACACCTACAGCATAAAGTTTGAGAGGATAAGTGAAAGAATTAATTACTGCTTAAGAAATGCTTATCCAAGATAATATTTTGCTATATAGAAGGAGAAAGATTTTACTAAAATGTCAATTGTCCGTAAGTTACAAACACATCAGCAGAATGAAATGTACATAACTTAGCATCAGTGATTAAGTGTCTGGAGTAATGAGAAAGAACCAATCTTCAGCAGTCTAAAGAAATTTTGGGACAAAATAAAATCATTTTTGTTCACATCAGCTAACATGCACCAAAACAGAGCAAAACCTGAGTATTTTCCTAATAACAGAAGTTTATCTTTAAACTGCTTTACAGCTACAAACAGCAAGTTAAAACACTACTTTATTCTCCCTTCCTTTTCAATTTAAAAGGTTCGCTATTAGGAGATTGGCTCCTCCTCTCATTTTTTTTCCCTCTAGGTATTCCAATTAGTGTGGACTGTCACTTCACAGAAGTCTAGAAACTACTACAAGTTTGGAAAGCAAAGCAAAAGAAATCTTCCTTCTCCTCTAAGTGGATGCTGCATTTTGGATTAAAATGGTGAAAGTGAAGCAGAAAGCTGGCCAGAAAAACTTCATTCCCAGAAAAAAAAAAAAAAGAACTGATATAACCTAGATATACCTGAGCTACCTATTAGACATGACTATAAATTTGCGCTAAAACTTGTTTTTCCCAATCTGTAATACTTTGTTTATAATTTGTAAAAGAAAACAAACAAGAAAATCCTATAGCAAGACCATCTTTGGAGTTTTAAGACAACATCCATCAACACCAAGCGCACTCCAAAACATGCAACTTAGTCTCTTAGGCAGCCAAGGCAAGTGCGGCCGACTTGGGATCGGCAGAGCCACATGTATGCCTGCATAAAAGCTATACAGATGGTTGCACCTTCTTTAGAAATTATTTAAGAGTTCACAAACTGAACCTAATTATGGTTTAGATCAAAAGATCGCTGTCAGATTTCAAAATTTATCATGGAACATTACATATTCTAATACTTCCAGGGGAAAGCTGTATAAGTTTCTGGTGATAATATGGTTCTACAGATCAGCTAGAACCCCCTAGCTGTGGTGACACAGTAACCTGCAAAATTCCTTTTATAAGAGACTTTAGACAGAACAAGCCCACCTTTCTATTAGATTTTTGTATCTTCTGACTTACTTGAGGTAGCTAGTTTTGCGAGCACCTACCAAAACAGAACTATCCTGATCAGGGCTTCTGGACAGCATACTAATGTAAATATTACTACAGAACAAACAAAACTTGATATAATCCCTCCTTGAATGACAACTGGCATCCAAAGGAACTAGGGAATGTACAGCATGGCATACCAGGGTTCATTTCAGGACACAAAATGCTGTAAATTAACATAAAGGCATTCAATGCCCTCTACATATTTTCCTGTAGAAAGTAAATTCCTTTAAATGAATTCCTTAAAAAGCATATTTTGACGGCATAATTAAGTCTTTTGTAAATAGATGTCCACATTCTGAAGAGTGAACAGTCATGTTTTCTTATCTTTCCCTATTTAAGGCTATTAAAAATGTATATGTTGAGGAAGATTACCTCAGAAATCAGATCAGCCAATAGAAAGATGTTATTACTATTAAATGCCTACCTAGGAAAAATGTGTGTGATGCTAACACACCTAGAGCACTCGAAAGTAAACTGTTCTCTCTGACTGCACAATACATTGCCTTGAAATGCAAAAACTGTTTAAAAGCTTGAGCATTTAATTGAGGAAACTGTGTTTTACTGATTTCCTGGGCCAAGTCATAACTTCACGCTCCTACTACTTCTCAGGAAGTCGTAACTCCTAGTACAGGGAATTTTCAGTGTTTTATAGTTATATCAAAAGCTGAAAATAAAGTCGTTGCTAGAGAAAGCAAAACTATTTCTTCTGTCCACAAAACATAGCCTGCTTGCCCTGCTGAAGCAATGAAATTTTGTATTAAATACAGGCTGATTGATCCGGAGCCTTTGTCAACAAACACTTTTTTAAATTACAGGTTTGCAGTTCTACCATAACTGTATTTGCATAGAACTAGGCCCATTGACTACTTGTTATAAAATCAAGCCTAGGGAGCAGGAATCTTGTAATGAGCTTGGGGAAGACCAACCTCTGGGCCTACCCAAAGGTCACAGCTTGACAAAGGCTCCCGTTCCGCAAATTGTCATGAGCGTGATTAATATTCCAATAGTTTACTGTAGGATTAATGTGCTTATAATAAAAATATGCAGTGCTGTTTGCAGAATCAGTCAGTTTCATCCTGCTGTCCTCCATAAATTGGTAAAGTCTTCTGAGGAAAGCATGACCTTCCCTTGCGCTCATTTCAAAACAAAAAAAATAAGAGTTATTAGTCAGTTGAGTAAGCGACCTGTCATACAACTGATACCAAATAATTGTTTTGTAAACACCACAGCAAATGAAGACAAAAGGTAGTATTCACTGTGCATAAAAATATTTTGTTTAGTGAGAAATTGTTAAAACAAACTAAATGACGTTTCCTGGACCTCTTTCCAAACACTGTTTCAGTAGTTTCAGTAAAGAGGCAATCCCAAATGCTCAACGGGCAGAAAAGGAAACTGCTGGCAGCCTCTGGCTCACACATTTTGGGTATGACCTCATTCTTTACTACCACTTTTCATTTTTGCTGCAGTATTTTAAATACCAAGGCTTGACACTACCTTTGTACATTAGCATTAAATATTACTCAAGAATACAAACAACCGTAACTTGAAAGTTGTAAAAGAAATTCAAGTACATCTCCCTTATAACTCATGCTCGAAGAACGTAGGTGGCACAAGTAACACACCATCCGATGCTTTAGCAACCAAGCACATACAAAAACCATTCACTTTAGTTTCAAGCGTTCTTGCTTCCCTGGGAGGAAGACCAAAACCAATGTTATTGGACCAGCATTGCTGGAAGTTAATTATACAGCAAAAGTGGTGCATATTTTCCCTAATAAATTTAACTAACATAGCCACCTTCTTTTTCGTAAATAGCAGGCTTATAACATTAAGTTATACAGAACCATTAAATTATACCTACCTAGTTATCAAAAACTCAATGTGAGAGTGATATAAGGCATTGTAGGGAAATTACATAAAGGATTGTATTGACAATTACATTGCAAAAGGAACTACAAGACACTGTATGGGAAGATCTAATTGCCTAACTCTCAATTATTTTAAAATGGTTTTAAAACTAAATTCATCCTGGAAATTCAGAGATTTCTTCACAAGCGAAGTTTAAGATCGCAACCATCATGATTAAGCTTCAATGAGAATTATTTATTAGACCACGATAATCAAGCAAAGTTATCTCTTCCAACAAACAGTTGTCACCATTACGCTGTTGATAACACTAGGCTCTAAACGGACCAAGTTTAAATAAGCATGTGGCCTATAGCACCAATTTATTCCCCACCTCTCCAGCTGAGAAAGATAGTATATACACTAAAGATAGTATATACACACTAAAACTGGGCAAACATCACCACGGTTCAAAATAAAATGTTAGGATTACAAGCTTAGTCAAACTTGGCAAGCGATTTTCTTAATAATCCAGCAGTTCTCCAATATTAACTTTTTAATTCCATTTATTCTTGCCTCTCGCGTCTCTCAAAGTTATTTCCATTGGATTTTTTTAAATAAAATCACGATCATCCCCAAACATCATCTCTCCCCCGTGAGAAAAAGGCCGATGCTCAGCTCCTCCTATACACTCGCTACTACTACCACCTACTACTGCCGCAGCGCTCCGTGGTGTATTTCAGCGCGGATCCAACTGCAGCCTTTGGGCCTCGCGCGCCAAGTTCCGAGGGGCGGCCGAGGCCGGCGGGGCAGCGCCCTGGGAGCGCCCCGCGCTGCCCCTTGCCGG
>VZSG01000312.1:739159-786624 GCA_013398315.1 Nothoprocta pentlandii | reverse complement strand
GGGGCGGCTGATCAATGCAAATGAGCCTGTGGCGGCGGCGGCGGCGGCAGCGGCGGGGAGGAGAAGCCGAGTCACTCACTGGCTCCCAGTGACTCCACGCGCCGCCATTTTGCTGAGGGGGAAGGAGGAGGAGGGGACGGGAGCGAGGGGGGACAGGGCGCTCGGCTCGGCTCGGCTGTTTCCGACCAGGCGGGAGGCGAAGGTGGCCGCGTCCCTCCTCCCTTTCCTCTCGCCCCGCCTTCGCGGCGCGGGCCGAGCGGCGAGCGGGGAGGAGGAAGGGGGCGGGCCGCCAGCCGGGGCCGGCGCGCTAAAATGGCGGCGGCGGCGGCAGCGGCCGTTGCGGCTCCGCGCGCGCCCCGGCGAGGGCGGGAAGCGCCTTTCCCTGCCCCGCTCCCGCCCCCGCCCGCCGCGGGGGGGAGGGGGCGGTTCTCCTCCCAGCGCGCACGCGGAGCGGGAGCGGCCTCGTTCCCCTCCTCTTCCTCCTCCTCCTCCTCCTCCTCCTGTGCTTGCAGCAGTCGCCGCTGCCTGCGCGCGCCCCGGCGCTGCGCCGAGCGCGCCCAGCCGTTGTGGCGGCCATTGGGGCAGCGCCTTTCCGTTTCTTAAAGGCCTTGTTATTTATCCCCCCCCGGCTGGGGACGTCGGCGGACACCTCCGGCCTGAAGGGAGCGCCGGAGCGGCGGGCCGCGGCCTCGCCCGGGCCCGCTCTGCGCGCCTCCTGCGCCGCCCGCCGCGGAGCGGAGCGGAGGCGGGAGCGGGAGCGGGCGCGGCGCGTGAGGGAGGCGGCGGCGCGAGCCGCCCTGCGGCGGGCGGCCCGGCTGCCCCCGTGGCCGCGGAGCTGCGGCGGGTGTCGCACCTACTGGGGAGATACACGCGTCTATTAAAGAATAAAGGCCTCCGATCTAAGTTTTGTGCTTTTTTTTTTTCTCCTTTTAGCTAAAGCTATGTAATTCGTATGGCTGCAACTCCTAGTTTAAGAGTTTGAGTGTCCTACCTCCGCTCACTCCGGTTGGACACATGTTTTCTGCAGGATTTCAAGCCCCTGAAAGACAAGCTGCCAGAGGGGCAGCAGTTTTTAATATAAAATAACACCCCTCTGCTATGGCAATTATAACTGATCTACGCTCTCGCTCTCCGGTGCATGCGCACGCTCACACACAAGCTCTCCAACTGATTCTCCATCTCCTCCCTTGCTCTCACACTCATTAACTCTCACTCTTTCTCTCGCGTTCTCTCCCAGATCCGTCGGATGGACCGTGTACCAGAGCGTGTCACCAGCCACTCCATGCCAAAGTGGACATTTCTGTGGGACTTGCAAGTTGCTTTTATTTGTGCCGTCACCACCCAGCGGTGGCCTGGTGTATCATTCCATGGGAGTTCAGTTGACTGAACTGTATATAACGTTGAAGGGAACGTACTGGTAGCTGCAATGCAGATGTGGTAGAGCTTAATAGGAAGTATATCAACTCCGAGTTGCCAAATTAGGAAAAGACACACAGAAGTTCCTTGGTGGCTGGCTTAAATAGAAAAAATATGAAAGGGCCTAATTCCTTTATTGAAATACAGTTCCTTTTTGATTGCCCGTGTGCATGTTAATCCCAGCTGTGATTATAACCCTGGCTGCTGTACATACCACACTCCACACAAGTGCATAGAGTGCTTTTCCCCTAACAATAATCTAGGCATCATTTGCTTAAGACAACAAGGAACTGAAATGAAGCTAATAGAGTTAAAAAAAGCAAGTTATTGTAGTTATATTCCTAGTTTGTTGCAACTGTGGAAGACAAAGGACTCTGCTAGAATGAGTTACTTGTTAATTGTCTTATTGCTGCTTGTTTTTCAAGTACTTTCCAAGTTAGCCAACACAAATAACTGCATTCTACAATGCCTTGTCCAAAGCCTGTCTGTGCAAGCTGCAAGTTCCATTTACTCTACAAAACTAATACAGAAAAAATAATTTCTCTAAGTGAGAAATACTTTCCTTGATGGCTGCGCTTTTCATTCATGTTACATTAACACAAATATTTTTGAACCAGAACTTCTAAGAATAAAAAAGCGTAACAGTGGAAGAGATGGGAAGAACTATGAGTAAATATTAAACTAAAAATTGCACTGCATTGTTTTTTTTTATTATTTATGTTGTACATAAATAATAACAGTATTCATCATTATAATCCTAAAGGTGTATTTGAGGGATTTTTTTAAAGGTAAACACCTATTTAAAAATCTAGAGGTCTTAATTGTACCCAACAATGTTGTTCTAGGAAGTGAATCTATTTAATGCTCATAAGCATATATTTAGTATGGAGCAAACTTTAAATAGTGAGTTGCTTGGATTGGTTAAGAAGCTCTATTTTGTGAGCATGTTGGAATCTTTTTCTTGGTAAAAATGCATGTGTGAAAATTATGTACCTTGTCAATTTTCAAAGATACTAACTCCAAATTCTGAGTTTAAGGTAATACCAATCACTTACCTAAATAGCTCTCTTCTTACTGGGAGAAGATCAAGTCTTCCAGATGACCCTCCAGCCAGCACTGCTTATTCTAATGACCTGTCACTGCTGAACAAGAGATGTAGCCTGCCAACTCACAACTGGATCTTCAAGCTTCTTAAGTAAGTAGAAAAAAAATATATATATACACACACACACCAATTTTCAAGACCAAACACTAGTTGTTAATGGTGGATTCATATTGCCTCTCACTCAGCTGCAGTAAGCAACACCCATTCAGATTTGGAGCACTGACAATTAGAGATAATTTGAAGGAGAAACTATTCTTTCTGAACTGTTGGAGATGTGATTTGTGTTTATCCTAGTGTGACTTTAGCATCAAAATCTTGCAATATGGAGCCAGTCCAAGGAATATCTCTGAGATCATGAACATTTCCCCATCTTGTCTTTAGTCTAAGCAGCAGGCACTATATTAACACCAAATACATTTAAAAAACAAATATTGGTTCCTTTTCAAACACAGCTTTTTTTTTTTTTTCCAGTCTTTAATAGTTACCTTATTTCCCTTGTCTTTAGAAACAATACTGCCCTGTTTAAAACCACAGATACCTTTCCCTATCGGTAACTTTCTCTATACTCTGTACTAATAGCTTTAAAATGGCAGTCAATAAAATATTATAAAAGATGAAAAGTCCATAAATTGCATGTTTTTTTGCAAGCTTGCTCATTTCTGTTTTAAAGTTATCCTATTGTTTTATTTTTTTTAAAGATTGCTTTCCTGAATTTTTAAAGTGCTGTTATTAGGCTCACTTTTACAGAGATCAGCTGCTCTTTGCTCTTTGGAAGTTTTACTGATCTTTCTTGTTATATGTCACTTGAAGTTATTTTGATTCCTGACATTCTTAGTCTTTTCTAAACAACGTACTGTCTAATGATAGAGAGGAATAGGTGTGGTGGTTTGGTTATTGAAATGGCACGGATGCACTGGGCCATATAAAGCCACTATTGATTGTGTGGTTTCCTCAAGATAGTCTGAAGACTTGTATAATGGAAGAATAAAAGAGCAGTCTCAAGTGTTATAACTTGAAATATGCCCGTTCTCAAACTATGGTTCCAGCCACGTTTGTTTTTCGAAGTATCATTTTCAAATCCTACTATCTTTCAAAGAGAGATCAGATGTTCTTGTAAGTAATTTTCTTCCTACTTACTTTTGTAAGTAATTTTCTTCCTGGATTTCATAGAAGTAACGTTACTGAGTTCTCTTTGCAAAATGCCACATACAGATTTGTGAGTAACGTTAGTCTTTGTTTGCTAGAATATCCTTTACTTCTTACCACTATTAAAACTGAAGTTAGATCTGTGCAAAGAGAAGCCTAGAGTGCATCTTAACTATCTTATACCACAATAATATAAAAATTGCATCTCCAAGAAGTCATGCTTATTCACTTCCTTAACCTTTAATGTCATCTTGCAGAAGTTTTCCCACTAACATGGAATGAATCAGTGGCATAGGAAGCAACTGAGTGAAGTGAGTTGCCTGCATCTGCCAAAACAAACACCTTTTTTCAATAAAGACTGTAGCTCCACAATCTGCAGAATCTGATCTGAATTTGTAATTTTCTTTCCCCTCTTCCTTCCTTACATAGGCCTTGCAGTTGATTTGATCAGCGATCTAAAATTAACTACTAAAACATCTTAAACGATTCTTTTTCAGACAGATCAGCTCTTTGATCTAACTGATTGCACAGCCACATAAACACCGGAGTCAGCACAAGGAAGAGGACGTCTCAAGCATGATATCACATGCCAAGTTCAATGAATACAATACAAGAATACGGGTGACCTTGATTCCCTCCTATTTTTGTGCTGACTGGAATACTGCCAGTCACATTCTTTGAACTGCACACATTAATAGTGCTGGTTGTAATGACCCTAAGCTTTCAGCAATTCCATCCATCGCCTTTTCCTCCTGATCTTTTCTTCCCTCCTCATATATACCATCATTGCAGGGTTGTCTGCTCCCAGGGGAGCCCTCTCTCCTTCGCCTGACTGTGATACTGTTCGCAGTCTGGAAACATTTGCTCTAGTAAACTGCCAGCACGGTTCTAAAGAAGTGTAGATAAATGCAAACCCTGAGCAAATATAAAACTCTAAACCCAAACTTAGGACTCCTGAGAAGCTAGGGCTGGTCATTGCCACTGCTCCTGCACCCTGAATTGCACAGGAATCTGTCCTACTCAAAGACAAAACTCTGCCTAGTGACAGCGAGAATGAGGGAGGAGGTGGTCCTTTTTCTCAGCTTGAGGGTCTGCAGCAGGTCAGGTCCATCTGAGTCAGTGCTGCTACAGGTCTTCCCTTAACTGAACCTTCTCTTCCTTTGTACTGTCACTACAAGCAGATTTAGTGCTAGTAACAGGAAAAATACTTTTCATTAATGGGTCAGGGAAATCCTGGCTATTCATCAGCTCTGTAGCTCACACAGCAGTGAAATCAAGCCCAGAACTGCTGTTTAATCGAGCATTTGCAGATGGCAATAGGGAAAGCTGCGATACCCACTTCAGAGCTACTGCTCTGAAAAAGTCAAATCGCTTCAGCAACCACAGCTTGAAGATTTAAGACCGAATGTTTCTCTACTGCCCCATCATCCACCTGATTCTGTATGTGAACGTACATACATGGTAGTGAATGCAACGTAACTGGTACATTTTTCACGTTAGTCATGTTGACAACTTCAGGCAGAGCTTTGTCCCTGATGACTGAAGTTTCTTCTGTTTGCGCTGCTGTAGGTTACATTCCTGAAGCAATGACAGTTGAATAGGTTACACATTTATTGCTCTGCTGCCACAGTTTATGTCAAAAAGCAAATTGCTCCTGATTTCAGGAGATGGTAATAGGAGATGGAAGCTGTGACAGCTGAAAAGCAAGTATACGTTTTATATGGCCATTTCTGCTATAGGACTGTTAACTGCAGAGACTCCAGCCAGTCCTGTTAGATCTGTGGCCTCTAGTCAGAAACAATGCTGAAAAAGTTGAAATCCACTGCCAACAAAATCCTTCATTTCACTAAAGGAAATAAATCTCCACCTGTAAAGTTAGTAATTAAAGTGTAAAGGAATGTTTGAAATTACATGCTTGTCTTTAAAATTCTACCATTAAATTTTAAAATTAAAGTGTCATACTTTTATTACGCTAGTAATCAACATTATATATATACACACACACACATATATATAAAACTTCATGTCTAGACTTCACTATCACAGCACCTTGTGAAGACAGAAAATCAGAGTTTGACGTCCCCTAAATATTAAGAATACAATCAAACTTTCTGGTAATGTAAATTACGCCATAACTTGTCATATACTAGTGGTGAGGCTCTGTGTATTGCTTTGTCACATTTATTGGAATGCAAAATAACCTGCATTCCAATAAATGTTAGTATCAACTCCTGGGTGTGGTGAGAATCACACAGTGCAACCAGGAAAAGAAGCCCAACTCCCACTCAGAGAGGTTCCTGTGGTACCTCCAAGCCTGCTCGCACTGTAGCAGCTGAGGTTAGAAATTTAGTCGAGCTTTTTGTTTGAATCTCTGTTCCCAGACAGCCCTTGTGGAGATTTGACTGTACAGGTTTGCTATTCAGCGCTACTCGTCTATCTCGTTTTGATGAGCTATGATGATGATGATGATAACACGCAGCTTCTGATTCTGGGCGTTCATAAGCTCATTTGAAAGACTTGGGAAGTTCCTAACTTGCTCGGGGAAGAAAAAAAAAAAAAAATCTCATACTAAATCCAACTAAAGAGAAATACCTGGGAAAAAAACTAACACTGGCTGGTGCCAAAGCAGACGTTAAAGTGAGCAGCATCAGCACTATGCGGACTGCAGGGTCAGTTCCTCAGTTTATTAGCTAGTTCTGTTTGGGAGAAAACGAGTTTTTCTCTTTCAGTCCTCCAGCCCGGATTAGCCAGTAGTCTCTGCAGAAATTACTGGATTTGTGATAGACAGTGGGAGACAAGTTCTAAAAACTCCCAAGTAGGAGGCTGTGGGCAGATTTGTCTCAGAACTTTTTTTCTCTCTAGTAAGATGTAAAATATGTTCATGATAAAAAGGACCCCTCTCCTGCATCATATAATGTGGTAATTGCAAAAGACCATCCAGGGTTTTGCCTGGACACCCAAAGAAAGCTCATTGTTCACATTTGATTTAGACTATTTCCCGTTTATTCACCCCTTCCCGTTTTCATCTTCTACTTTTTACTCTCACTGTGGCTTTTCACTTCTGAAACACTTCTGCAACGCCCGCCCTCCTAACGCTCCATGTCCTTGTTCCCTCCCGTCGCACAAAGCAGCACTCGCAGGCAGAGACAGACATACATACATGGACAAAACCTATGGCAACATACAGGACAAAGGGGCATGCGTGTGTATACCTACGAAGTAGACTGTCTGAAGGAAGATGACAAAGAGGATGAATATTCTATTACAAATGGGGGGGAAAACTTCCTATAAAGCATAAAGCAGCAGGTACTCAGAGCATAAAACAGCAGGTACTCAGTAAATTTGGCCCATTTAAGTATTTCAGGATGCTGCTCACTCCACCAGGTAGCCTGCCCAGTGTTACTGAACTGACAGTCAAGAACAAGCAGAAACGAGTTGAAAACCACACAAGCCTGATCCAGCTAAAGGCAAATTTGCCGAGACCGTCCTGTTTTCCTAGGTTCTGCTGTTGGGCAGTATTAGCAGGGCTCTTCTGGCCCCATCCACCTGGATCAAAATACAACTTGAAGGGCTGAAAGGACAACACTCCATATATACCCACCATTTATCAATTATCGACTGCCATTATTTTCCTAGGAAACACCAAGTTTACTTTTTTTTTTTGACCCATTATGGTTCTTAGCACTTTATCTTACAAACTACAGTCGCGCACCATCTTTCTCCAGCCCTGCCAATAATAATCACAAAAGCTGTAATATAAACAATTTAGAGACTGGACAATGGGGCATTTAGACTTTATATTCATACTTCTAAGAATACCTTGCTGTATTTCCACATCTAAAAGATACTTCTCCAAAGCACCTACCCCTAAATTCTCAGTCACCAGTGATTCCAGGTATTTAAAACAATTTTTAAGGTGAGCTGTATGCAAAACATTTAAGGAAACCTATTTACCCAAGGGCTTCTTAAAAATAAACCCCTCAGGTAGAGGGATTGTCACTGGCCATAATCAGCCTTAAACAAGCAAGAATATCTGGATAGACGCCTGGAGAGAAAAGATTTAAAAAATAAATAAATACATAAATAAAGCAAGTGTAGAGTTATATTTTTAACTGTCAGAACAGGGAAAACAAGTGCTATTTGGCTTATTTTAATCCCCGTGCTGTTTCTTAAAACAATATTCAGTACTTCTGTTTTGCCCTATTACATCTGAAGACTAACCAAGAAAGTGGGGGAAAAGGGGAGAGGAATCTAAATTTCAATCTTTCAGCAAATACAAGAAGTAGCCTTGCATCTACAGAACTCGTGGATCATCAATAACTGCTCATCTGAAGGGACTCTACCTGATTCATTAACACAACATTTCACTGCAAATTTCTCATTTTTCTTAGTCACTCAGCACTTCAATACTGTGTTATTTGCAACACCCTCCTCATCTTTCATAAAGAAACCCACAGCTTAAGTCCTACTGTCTTTCCAGAGCTGAAAACTACTGGAAATAATTCTTTGAGCTTCCTTCAGAGATAAGCATTTATAAAGCTTTTTTGCATAAATATTAGCTTTATTGGAAAATAGGTCACTTAACCAATCAGATTAACACACACGAATTATTCAAGTTAAAAAAAAAATCTAACCTAAAATGCTTTGGAAAATAATCTGCTTCAGTTACAGTAGCAAACACATCATAGTAGCCTGAAACAAGTATTTGGGGATGTTTTCATCAGCTAATAGGCAATCAATTCATGTAAACACAGAAAACACCCTGTAATATTTGTTTATGAATGTACCTGGAGTACATATTTTTGAAAAAAATCCGTAAAGAAATATGCAAAGTAAACATTGGTTTACATATAATTACAAGTTACGTATGTTTATATGATGGTTCATGCTTTTTATCCATTTATTCTTATTTACAGAGTGTGCATTAGAACCAGTCCTGTTTAAGATGTACAATGTCAATTTTCCACATTTGGGACAACTGCACTAGAAATACGCGCACACACACACAAGTCAAATCTTTAATGGTATCCAGAACCCTGCAAAAGCACCTGCAGAGATCAGTGAAAGGCACCAATTCTTAAGATAACAAGTTAAGACCACAGTGAAGTTTTTAGATTTAAAAGGGAAGTGAAACTAAGATTAACATTTTATTAGATAATCTGAAAAATGTATCAAAATAATGAAACAACTCTTCTCTGGATTAACTATTTCAAAAATATATTTCAAATAGGCTGTTTGAGAATTTAGCTTGGATTAGTTTTCCAGTAAATATCAGACCATCAGCTTCACAGACGTGTTTCAATCTTAAATGTGGAGAAAAGTAACATGCATAACGGCCTATATGCCTTCTTCTTTCAAAACTGCTTTCAACACAATGTTAACGCCACTATATCCGAACTAATTCAGTGTTTTATTTCCGCTACTTGTTGAATATAATCATCCTCAAGCCATGCTGTCAATGCTAGTTCCATCTTTAATAAAACGTATTTTCCTAATGGATTGATGGCAGCCTGCATAGCTGCAATAAGCTTTTGCCAGGCTGTAGCTCTAACGCTGCAACTCTCAACCTGTTCACAAGCCATGTAGTATGTCCATGACATATGAGTCCTTCAACAGTATTTTACTTTTTTTTTTTTTTTTTTTTAAAGAAAAAAACTTCAAACTGCTTATGGCAGGTGATACTGCATTAGCAGAATGTAACAAAGCTCCACTTCAACAGGACAGGAAGACATGAAAACTCAAAGCACATTCTCTTAAAAGGGAAAGAAATGGCTTTTGTAACTATCGAAAGAATTTTGGTAGGCTGTATAGTAAGTCCAGTCGTTTAAGGGCCTTGAGGACAACCTGTCTCTTCCAAAGGCCAGTGCTGCCAACTCACACTGTTTGTGTTGCCCGATCATCTTCGGGCAGGGATGGCTTGGCTTTTTGTTTGCTTATTTTTAGAGCCAACTAAAGGAAGCGAACACATGTTCAGAAACAGAATGGGGCAAGTGCTGGCAACTGTGGAAACATCCTGGTCACAGCTAGGTTCTACGTGAACACCGCTAACTCATGCACTTCTATCTCAAAATTAATGTACAGCACAAAGGCAACTACAGCATCCAAACTTACATAAAACACCACCAACTGTCTAACCTTATTTTACAGCTCTGCATGAATGGCTATGCTTTGCATCATAGTAACAGTCCTAGGATTAGACACCAAATAAATGGGGACTGTGAAAAAGAAAAATAGCTGCTAGAAGACAGAGGAGAAACATTACAAAAATGGGGAAGCCAAGACTGTACACAATCTTAGTGTTCATATGGTTTGCTTTTGGTATCAGTACTTCATAAGTCTCTGGAAATCATTTAAATACAAAACTTTAGGTAGAAAAATAACTGTAGATCTTGCCTACCTATTTATTTATATGCATTAGTATCACTTGTTTAGTCAAGATACAGTGCAATACCTCTTTGTAATTAATTTCAAAGTGTCCATATATAGAGCAACAGTACCTTATTCCTGGCATTTCATAATAATTTGTTGTGGAATATCTATTCATGGAGGTAAGTCAAAATAGCTACCGTACTTTCAAATGGAACCCAACTTAATTCACGTTACAACTTATTTCAAGCATATTCAAAAGTCCTGAAGATCGGGCAAGCCAGAAGCAGCAAGCAATTGCCTAGATCAAGGGACTTTTCCTGCCTTTTCAGGATACAAGTCTTTAATATGATCACAGCATTTTTATCCAATAAAAGAATAAGCCAAAGAAAGAAAAATAAATGTAAACCAAGTTTATTTTGCTTTTAAGTAGTGTTCTTTAAGCACTACAGCATGGTAAACAATGTAAATTAGTATAAGTCATCTCAAAAGCCAGAGTTTTTTTTTTTTATTTTATGAGTTGTTAAAAAGATGCAGCCTATTCTAACAGGATAAATATTTTAACCATTTCACTTCGAGTTAATGAAGGCTCACAAATGAGCAACACTCCTCATTGAGGAAAACAAAAAGCTGTTGTCGACAAAGCGACAGCACACACACAAAAACAAAAGAACTGTGTAAAAATAACTAACTGTACTGTGTTCCCATACTCTTTAGAAGTTGCTTTACAATGGGATGATATGCACATGATCTTGCTGCAAACTTGCCATACAACTTGCAAATACATGTAGCCTAGCCTTACCACTCAGTCCAGAAAGCTGCTAACGGTTCAAAAAAATGCAGCACTATAATTTTCTGCTTAACAATTAATTCGTTTTACTCATTACCTTTTCTCCTAGGCTGCAGGGCAGGCTAGAAAGAAAATGATCCCAAATTAAAAATTGATACTCTTACAGGAAATTGTATAATTTTGCAATATAGTCTTTTAACAAGTTATGTTTCGCCTCTTTTCCCCTTAGCCACAAAATGGGCATGAAGTAATATTTTGAAAATGCCTTAATTTTCAACTTCATGCAAATCTAAATAAAGATGACCAAACAAAAGCTTAAACAATGGAAAGATATTTCACAGAAAATTTCTTATACAAAAAACACATAAGAAAAAGGGCCACTAGGTGACGTTTTAATTTACAAATTGGCATCATTTTGGTCAACAAATATCCAAGTGCTGTTTTCTTCTATCACAACAAAGTAGCTGTACAGAAAGAAAACTGCATAACTTGTTTTATTTTTTTTTTGTTTTTAATCGCACATCTCCTCGGGAATTTCATGTGGATTAAGGATGCCAGGGACAGACATCTGCAGTTTATGTTTCTCCTCTTGAGCCTGCCGAAGGGCTGTTTCTCTTTCCTCCAAGAATAAGTCTGATGTGTCTTCACCTGCAAATTCCTGTGCAATTCACAAAACTGTTAGTTCGTTGTCAAGTGCTTTAGAAAATACTAAGCTTCCAAAGTCCAGAAAAATAATTCTGACAGACTGCATGCTTGTCTTCTGCTCTTATAAGATATAAGAAGATAAAGGAAAGTAACATATTAAAGGTTTTCACTACTACAGAATGGGAAGCTCTATTAACCCTGTTCTTGGTCTATATCATGATTTAAAGTAGTACCATTAAAAAAAAGAAAAAAAAAAGCTTTGAAATACATTTAATACATTTTCCACATAATTTCCACGAGCTCCTTCCTAAAGTCATCTAGAACTCTTATCATGTTTGGAAAAATCAAAAAATTCTGGGAAGTTTCAAACCACGCTTACATCCCAAGCAGAAACACTCTTTATTTTCTTAAGACCACTCTTTTAACAATCTGTTTGCTGTATCTCTTGCTAGAGTAAATTTTACCACCATCTTAAAACTAAGGATTACAGGCACACAGAATAAAGCACTGATGTGTTAAATCTAATGCATGTAAGTAAATCTTATTAAAATAGATTTAATGATCTTTCATCCACAGATCCTATCAGGCTACTTATGTGAGCTTTTGTTACAATTTTACATAGCGGTAGACTTATATCTCCTACTCAGGAAATGGTCCAATTAGTTTCCAACAATTGTTCTGCTGAACAATTATTTTTTGTTTCTTGAAAAAGCATGCCAAACATACCTTAATTTGTACCAGGAAATCCCTTAGGTGTTCTTTGAAAGCAGGAATATCCTGGTTTAAACTGAAGAGTCCTGTTACAAACAGCTTAACCTGGGCACTAAAAGTAAACATATCAGTTAGTATTTCAACACATATGAACCCACTTAAAAGTAGTAAATAACCACAGCTCACTTACTCTTGCAGATGAGGAAAAGCGGATTTGAGCAGATTTGCAACATACTCCTGAATAAACATTTGGTTGTTCACTGGATTCCCAGGGTTTAATGGAGTACTTATTTTCCCCTCTTCTACTAAGTTGAACATGTATGCAAGGATTGATGCATGCATTGTCAAACCTGAACAGACCAAAGGTACACATATGCAGTTATTATTTAGAACACAAAGTACAAAGTTAGTTTGAAATTTGAAAGGAATGTTTTCATCAAGTGGTTCACACATTTACATATATCCATCCTTACCAGCTGTGTGCGAGGTGTCTGTTACAACTGAGAAAATGTGCTGAAGAATATCACAAAAATATGTCTGATAAAAACTCTGGGCTGCAGCCTCTTCTTGCGCAACATTTTGTAGTAGAGTATAAAGTATCTGAAGCCCTGGAAAAATATGAATAAAAACCAAGCTGACCAACCAAAGAACAGTAAAACCTTTAAGCATCTTCTTGCTTTTTCCAAAGTGGTATAAATATCCGAAGAAATTGTTGTGTCATTGAAAACCTGGGGATTCTCCCAGACATTTCCTTAGACAGCCACGAGAGGGCTGCACACACTGCATACAAGGAGCTCCAATTTGGTTACTTGATGTCTGATGCCTTGGATAGAACAAACCAACCATATCACTTCATTGCTGTTAATGAAACAGGGAGAAACCCTCTACCAAATTTTTATTCACTCACTTTAAAAGGGAAAACGTGCCAGTTTTCAGAATTATACAAAAAAAATGGAAGAGTCATCTTGATCCCTTTATCCTTTCCAAACCCTTAAAACAAAAAAGTAGTGACATCTGTCCTTGTTTTTTTTTAAATCCAGCAGCCTCACAACCACCTTCTCTTAGTCAGCAGTTGAGATGATCAAAGCCATAATGCTACAATATTTTCAGAATTTAAGACAAGTGCATCACCTCTCCAAGCTCCTCTTTAAAACTCAGATTCTGGATGATTTCTTAATTACTGAAGTCTGCTGAATATCCTCAGCTGCTTAATTAAGCCTCACACTGAATTTACCACTTTGCTGTTGCCCAGAGGAAGCACAGCCCCCCCTCCTTACAATCACTGATGTCTTTGCAAGCACTGATGCATCAGTTCAGTTTCAGAAAATGTTACCACTCATAATGGAAAAGAAAACAAGCAGGAATGAAGTGCTCTCTCATACCTGCAGTAATGAAACACTACCCACACATTTTAGCTGTAATATAAACCTGGTTTACAACTTGAAGCTGGGAAAGGATATTACTTTATGCTAATAAACTACAGAAGAAGCATCCAAATCACAAGATGAAGCTGGATTGAAGAAAGAGATATAAGAAACTAGAGATGCAAAAAAAAAAAAATGCAGCAGTAAACTTTGAAAAATATAGTTGATATTGCTAGATGGAAGAGCCTGTATATTTAACAACCCTTGTAACTCCCATTTACCTGTATCTGCAACATTTCTCATTGTATGTTTGAAAGCCCAAATAATGGAATCCAGAACTAGTTTGAACTGTGCAGGTGGAATGGCCAGGAATGCTGGGAAGCAGTGAGAATTTACAGCCTGGAGTAGTAAGAAAAAGTTTGTTCTGTGTTCTGGATACTCTTCAAAGTCCTAGGGTGGGAGGAAAAGGAAAGAGGAAAAAAATAAGTCAGGTTTCCTGAATGGCTGAAATAGCTTTCACAAGACACCCTGCTGAAGCAGAATCCAATTCAGTAAAAGTTACACAAACAACATTTAGACCCCAGGTTCAAGTGATCATAAATGAAAAGCAAAGATAGTTCCTTAGAGCTACACATTTCCACCCCTGCCCGCCTCAAACCTTTGTATTTAAAAAAATATTTAACAACAACAACTGGCTGAGCCACATTTTGTTAGTGTAAAACCTTAATCTCTTCTCGTTCCACAGTTAAGCAGGCAGACAGATGGTGTCAACGCAGCTAAGAATCTATGTTACACTCAGCAGAGGGACAATTTCTTGTTACACATTATTGCAAAGTGGCACTAATTCACCTGGTACTGCTTCAGTCTTATGCAAAGTTGTATCACAGGCTGCATTAAAATTGCACAGCTGTGGTATTTAAGGTGGAAATACTCAAGGAAGGGACTGATAAGTGCTGTATTTGGAAGTCTGATATTTTAACAGTTAGTCTGACATTAAAGTGGGACTAAGTAAAATGTTGCTTCCAGAAGCATGCCTTACCCATCAGACACACACACACACACACACACACAAAATAGATATTAGTGATTTGAAAACTAAAACCAAGAAATTTTTAAGGCTACCAAGCCAAGATATGCAAATAGACAGACAGACTTCAGAACAAATTCTTTTTTTGGTCTTGATTCACTAGGGAGATACTTTATCTGGAGTTTAAATATACCTTATTGATCATATTTAGTGTGCATTCAAAAACAGCATCAAATATCTGAGGTATTTCAGCAGTAATGTGTCCACCCAGCTTGTTTACAATGATAGCCATGGTACTAAGTACTTCAGGTTCTCTAGCAGCTGGAACATTTCGCTGGTAGTCAATGAGAACTGCATCCAACAAGGGTGGAACAAAGTTTTCAGCTACCTAATTAAAAGAGCAAGCCATGGTTATAACACAGTCATTTAATAAAAACTTTAGCAAACAATACATAGCAAAGTTAATAGCCTAGTTACAGGAAACATTTTTTTTCCCTTGAGTAAGTTGAAATACATTAAACAGAGCCATAAACTACCCCTCACTCCCAGAACCATCAGCAGTGGCATTGGCAGACTTCTATTAAGTCCCACTGCTTCCCTTCAGAATACTAAGCTAAAGCTCAACCGTTTTAAATATAGTTCAGACATACCTCACACTGCTTTTATATATTACAGACCTCTTAAAACAAATTCCTGCAACCCACTTGATTTAGCCAGCAGCAGAACAAAGAACTTCTCCCAAATTCTATCTTATTAATACATTTAAATGAATATAAGATACATTTACTTACCATCTGAGGATCATTGGACCTGCTCACCCAGCCAGAAATTAGCTTCAAGGTTTCCCTTTTTACAGTCCTCATACTTCTGATCAGTGGCTGCTTTGTTACCATTTCACCTGTTAAATTTTAAAGCTTCAGTTAATGCAAGTAAGGTGATTTTCCATGCAATTTGTATTTAGTTGTAATTGTTATTTTTATGTAATTATACACAACTAACTATATTCCATGTAATTTGCATCAAAAAGTTAACTTAAATTGGTAATAGTAAGACTGAAAAGGCTTTTTAAATATTAAAAAAAAAAAAAAGACATTTTGTGTAAAACTACCTCCATTCTAGCTCCCGCGGCCATTCAGCATTACAGAACTAATGCCTACAGTACCTACACTTCAAAAAACCCAAAGAGCTACTACTTACTTCGGAGGTAAATAAATCACATAACTACTTAGACTAAGCTTATATTTCATTCTTAAGTGATGGGGGAGAGGGACAGCAACCTATGTGTGTAGTCAAGATCTGATGGTTACTGCGCAGCCACGTAACCATTATGGCACATTCAAGGGAAACACTGGAAGAACTCAGCCAAGGAAAAGAAGCTAGGACTGCTCATCCTGGCATTGAAGCCATCTCAGGCAAACTAAAATCAGTTGTGAAAACACACTCTGAGATGAGCACTATCACCTAGCTGCCAATAGGGTGTCATATCTGAACTAGTTACCGACTAGTTACAGGCCTAGTTACTGCTTTCTGAACTTGATGGTTTCTTACAAGGACAAACTCTGGCCATTAGAGCTGCAGGGTCAACAGGTGCTGATTTCACAGCCGTATTTTTCTCTCAATTTTATTTGAGATGCTACTTCAAGGTCAAGGAGCTGTTCAGTTACACCAAAGTTTCATTTAAAACTCATGTTTCCAAAGATGATCTGCACACATTAGAAAAGTGCATAGAAAAGTAACATAGATGAAAAACTCAATGACTGACTCATTTGAATGGGTCACGAATGGCCACAGCAGCCCATGCCACAGACATGGGACCGCCTCAGTTAGGAACATTATGATTGGTAAGTGATAATTTTCTGTCACCAGTTACAAGTCTATTTTTTTCCACTTCTTTCAGAGATCTTAACTACAGTTAAATTCCTATAATAAAGCTATTTAGTAGCAAAGTACCATACACCTAAGCCCTACTATCACTTTTTGAAATAAAAAAAAAAAAAAAAAGAATTCAAAGATAGTCTTTTCCATATTTAAAATCAGAGCAACGTAAAAGAACACATACTAGAACTTTGTCTCAACAGGTTGCACGTTAATTCTTCTAACTATCTGTTGGTTTTAGTATCTTTCCCATGCTTTCTGGCTTATAGTTGTTTTCCCTCTAAAATCACAGCAGTTTGTTATTTGAATAAGAGAACATCTGGTTAGCAAGAAAATCTAAGCAAACACTTTCACAGCAATCCCTCACTTGCCCAAACAGTGCAAAGAGCGCAGTAAAATTCGCTTGCCTCTGTAACATACTTTGAAACTTGATAACATGCACTATTTGTCCCTAATTTCAAAGAAAACAAGAAAAGTTCTTACCATTAGCCTGGATAGCTGCAGAAATATTTTCACTTAGGCACTTGTACACATTCAGCATATCTAAGTAAATTCTTCCAAGCTGAATCACAAAGGGGTGGCCAACTGCTTTACATGCTCTTACATTTGTTTTCAGAATGCTACCCAGCTGCTTAACTGTCTCAGGATCCTTTAAGATATCAACATTCTGTAGAAAAAGAGTATTTTGTTTTGTTTAGTGAACAAAATTGCCCTTCAGCTTTTAATAAAAAAGTGGCACTTCAAATAATTTCCATTATGTAGTATGCTGAAATATTTATCAATACAACATACAGTTATACAATACTTTTTTTTTAAGCTCATGGCACTTGCCGTTCTCCTTTAAACTGAGAATCAGGACTAATCTTGAATTGTCTGTATTTTGCTCTCCTGCAAAAGTTGTTACAGTAGTACAAGCACTATTTGAGTGTAAGGCAGGGGGAAACCAACACATGAGGAGTAAGATCAAGAAGTGAAGGAACACACAGTTCAAAAGGAGAGGCAGTCTCTGTTCTTTGTTAAGAGGGAAGTCAAAGTGAGAAAAGTAACTAAAGTTTGATTAAATTTCAGGATAACTGGTTATGTCCAAAGGGATCCACCTCTTGTGGATTGCAAGATGATTTGTACTTACTATGTGTTTGAAAAGACTGACAAGGAGAAATGAGAACAGGAATAAAAATGTACTTTAAGAGAGTGATTAAAGAGAAAAAAATTGAACTACATTTTTGGCATTTCAAGTCTCTGCTACTTTGAAAGAAATTTCACTTGTGAGTCAGGTAAAGGAGAGTTGTGCACTCTCCTTTAATAAACTCTCCTTTAATAAACTATTCTAAATAAACTACTTCCCCCCCAAACCCTGAAGCAGCCACTCAAAATTGCTTTTCCCCAAAGAAATATATTACTTCAAATTACACAAAACAGGTCTTTCGAACTATAATAAAACCAAGACATTGTCATTTAAAATTCCTCTCTTAAGTAACATTTTTAGTATCATGTCAAATCACCATTGTCACCATTAAGTCTACCACCATATATGTACAACTAAGGCAACGTCATGTGAAAAAGCTATCTGGAAAAAGCAATCTGGTGACGGAAGAAGTCAATTTTATCAGAACACAGAACACTTATAAATTTATGGACTTACTTTTGTTGCCTGTTGAATTATGCTGTCCCATACTTGATTAGGGAGCAACATATATTTTTCTATCAGATGCTCCTGTACAGTCTGGTCCGTCTGTGCCCCAATCATGTATCCGACTGCTTCATAGAACGTATGCACCTAATCGGAATAACAAATCAAACAGGTAGGTTAAAAAAGCAACAAGTAAACAGTGTTTTACAATCAATACGTAGCCATGGCTGAAAAAATAATTTTCCTGTATGTACCTTTTTCCCACCTAACTTAAGGGAAGAACTGAAAGACTTCATAATTTCCTTCCCGTACAAAGTAAGACTCAATCCCTTCCCTTCAACCCAACTATCCCAGAGTCCCTATCCTACAGTCTTCCTTCATTCTGCTTCCTAGAAAGAAGCACCATATTTCAGAAGCTCAGGGACATGCTATTTAATTTTTCCTAGACCACAGCTCCGTTTATTTTATAGAACCTTAGGCTGACTTAAGACCTACATATAAAAGTTACAACTGAATATAATGGGGTGTGGGGTCAGGCATTTAAACTGAAGACTAGATACCACCACTCCTTAAAGTATTTCTTTGCAGACACCAGACCTGCTCTGCCCGAAGCTTTACTGCACCACATGCTCAGTATATGCTCTGTGTGTGTGCTACTCTTACTCTGTGAGCTACTGCCCTCCTCAGGTGTAGGCCCCTTGTTTTCCTTGCACCCAAAAGAGCTGTGTGTCATAATAGCAGGATCTTTTCCAAATCAGAACCACAAAATCAGATTCAGTATCTTAAATGATTTAGTTGTGAAAATGTATTTCAGAAGCCAAGACTTCAATTAAACTCACTTTAATGTTCCCTGTCAACAAAGACATGTATGTACCATAACTCTATCAAAAAAATAAAGAATACAATCCAGGTCTTAAACCACTGCCAAGAAGACTCCATTATGGAACATTTTCATTAGTAACTACTACATATCACCCACATCCTCGAATTAGACGTACCTGCTGTGGCTGAAGATCACAGATGATGGTATTAATATTGTTTAAGATTTCATCGATAAACGGCATGACCTCTCCCACTTGAACCTGGACAAAATGTCGGCGGCATTTTTGTGCTATTTTTATGAAGGTATCGCAAGCCATATCCTGGACACCGTCATGGGTTTCTAAATTAAAACCACCTCAGTTACTGCATTGTACTTTTCTTCTAGACAAGTGCACACAAGATACATGTGTATAAGCATCAGTATCTTTTTAATAAAAATAAATGAAAAAAGATAATTACCGTGCATAAATTCAAACAGCTTGTTGACAACTGTCTTCAAAAATTTCCAGTGAGCTCTCAAAAAGCGTGGGTACTGACCTACTATATACATTATATTTGATGCAATAATGGCTTTATTATCTTTTCCTCGCTTTTGTTCACAGAGTCCCAGGAGATCCTACAAAGTAACACATTTTTAGCTGCCTCCCCAAGTTTATCCAGTTCAATTAAAAGCCTTATAAGACCAACCATAAAATACTATATAATCAGTTAAACTGAAGATAAAGGGAAACGGCCGTCATATCTAGTTCAATGTCAGTGAAAAAGGGAGAGATAAAACTGGGATGATGCAATTATACAGGTTTCAGGCAAACCAGGCAAGGCAACTGTATTGAATGTTTTAGCAAGCTAGCACCCTGCTATTTGGTCATTTTCATTTTACCAGCCAAAGGGAATTTTTGTTAAATATAACGTGCATGAGAAGAGTGCAAGAGCAAGACTGTGCAGGTCATACTGCCACCATCCTTTAGTTCATTAGCTATCCCTTCCCACTTCTTTCTCATTTCCCCTCTTTTTCCTGCCAAAATACTTCTTCATAAGCTAATCTCTGAAATATTCCGTGAGAAGGCTACTTGGATGAGCGCATTGTTAATGACTGAAGAACCTACTAACTTGAAATCCAGAATTTAACATTTCCCAACAATTATCCCAAGCAACTTGTTTGTAATATCAAAGGTATCTTAGGAAGAACATAGAGCAGTATTATTTTTTTAAACTTAATTTCTTAAGCATAAGCTACGAAGTGTGACACATCAGGTTTGCACAATGATACCTTAATTACTGTAACAAGAAATCTTTTTTCATCTTCTTCATGCATTGCTCCACTGATTGAGCCTATAGCCCAACACAGGGTATTCAAATTTTTCCATGACCATTCTGTTCCATTCACTTGATTGTGAAGTTTTTCTGTCATTATTCGTTCTGTATCCGCATAATCCAAGTGTGTAAGATAAACTGAAAAACAATTAACATTAAACATGCCTGTCATCTTTAGGCAAAACCTGGGTCCTAACAGACAAGATTAAGCTCTTTTAAGAAAAAACAAATTCTGTTAAGTGGAGTGCTTCCTTCCTGAGCTTATGAACTAAAGAATTAAAAATCTCTTAAATTTGTGTTTTAAAGATGGTGAGCAAATATTAATGGAAAAAATCTATGTTAAATCTGACCCGAAGAATCTCAGAAAAACCCTATTATACAAACTCTGTGGAAAGTCTGAACCAGCTTGTGTCTTGTGTACCCATCAGACCAGTAAAGCCACTAACAAAAGGAGTTTGCGTTCATGACCTATAGGTTAAATATAGGAGTGAATAGCTATCAGGGACATTGAATTGCATTTAAGTAGTCAATCCATAATTTTCCTCTATTCTTTCTTGTGCTGCCATTAAACAGGCTGGTTGCAATGACTCACCATTAGAACAGAGAAGCTTCTCTCCCCTAAACAAGTCTAGATGGGAAGATTCACGCATCACAACTGGGACAGACATTTGCATCAGCCCCTAATAGGATTAATCCAATATAAAATTCTAAATCCCGGAGAGTCAGAAGCAATTTAAGACCTGATTCAACATGCTGTGGCACGGTAAAAATCCATCCTAACTTCTCCACTGCACTCTCGTATTTTTTATTGAAATTATTTATTTGAAAAGTGAACCTTCTATTAAAATAGCATACTGTAAACAGTAAAGTCACACTAGAAATGAAATACTTGATAATTACATCTCTTTTACAAACGGTCCTGCACCTGGAACTACATCTATGTTTGAGAACATGCAGTGGATTAAAGGTTTTAGTTTAAAAAACAAAACAAAAACGAAGTCCCATAGAAAGCTATTAAAAAAACAGATCAACTACTAGCTGCACTTCAAGTGCCACTATTACAGCGATGAAAATTAAAAAGCCTGCGAATATTTGACATTTTTACTTCCTTCGTCACAGAACTCTTAACCCTTCATTCATAAACTACTAAACACAATGCTCCTTTACAGTATTTACATTTAATGCATGTTAAATGCATGGGGTTTTTTTTGGGTGGGAGTAAAGAGGGAGTAATTACAATATACCTTAAGGTTTTCCACATAAGGTTATATGATCTATAAATTTGATCTGATCTTCAGACTGCAGTCTCCAAGCTGCCAAGCAATATCTTGGAGTAGCCGAAGATTTCACTCAAACGGATGCATTTTAAGAGAGGAACACCACTAAAACTTTCAGTACAAATACTAGCTATGACTACTTAACAGTTAAGTTACACAAGAGCACTGCATGCTTCCACCCCCAAAGCTCCAAACACTCCTCTCTTACAAGTTTTTGTACTATTTTGTACTATTGCTGGTGATCATTTCGTCCCCATGTAATTCAGAGGGTAAGCTAGCAGTCCATAACATGCATGCTGCTGCTGCAACTCCACAGGACAAGACCTAGTTGCTACGGCAACTTACCCAGTGTTTCTCTCATATTTTTATACAAGTTTATGGAATCTGTATCCTTCATGAACTCTCGTACTACTTCTCCTTGATCATTTTCCACAACTAGCACTTCCTCTGGCTTCGCCATACGGCTAACCATTAACAACCGGACCTGCAATTCACAAAGAAAGGTTTAAAGTCAGTGAAGGTGTAACAAGAACACACACGTGTAGCTCCACAGGTTCTAAAGCACTCGAGCTGCGCAATAACATAACATAACAGGCATTTGCAGCACTTTGGACTGACTCCTCCTCATCAACAGCAAGTCAGAAGGGAAATAAAGGAGCACACTAACTACAAAGCCACAAAGAGCAGTGCCTGCTGACTTCTGTGCCTACACGAAGGAGGAACTGAAAAGTTGGGAGTGCAGAGGGTGGAAAAGATGATGTAAACCTCCAGAACTTCAAAAGTTTTTTTCAAAGATTATCTATACAGTTCTTTCTCTTCAGATAAAACACACAAGTCTTAACAATTTTAACACTCTTATATTTTAAATGCTGTATCAAATTTAGTCAGATGAGGAAAAAGAAGGGTAGTATAGAATATGCCTGCTTCTCAACCCAAACCCAGTTACATCTTCACAGGAAAACACAGATAAAACAACCAAGGTGCAAAACAAGGAAAAAGGAAACTATTGGTATTATTTAGTAAGCCTATTAAGCAAATCCTATACAGCAATTCTATCACAAGGTTAAAAAGTTCCTGTAGTGCTACTATGGAGGAAAACAAACATTAAATCTGTTTGAAGAAACTGTTAATACAGCCCTTTCAATGTGTTTTTTTACATCACTCATCTTTTTAATCACCATCTGAAAAAAGCTAGGACATTGTTTTGATAAACATATCATCTACCAGTGTCCCCATCTTCAATCTATCTACAAAATAAAAATAATTAAAAAAAAAAAGGGATTTGCAGCATATTTGATGACCAGAGTTGAATCAATTAACTACTCAAAGCAGGACACATTTTCTGAAATGAAGCAAAATGCCTAACCTCAAAAACAGTATCAAAAGCTTCACAATACCTTTAATTAAGTATGGATTACCTTGGATAGTACAGGCAAATAAAATTGTCTCCTTGGAGGAACATCAAAGTGCTGGCTTCCCGAAAGCAATGGAGACGCAGATGTTGAAAAAGGACTTTCCCTGTACAGCTCAGCAGCTAAATGATTCCAGTATTCAAGACAAATCTTGAATATTTCAGTTTCTTCAACTTCCGATACCAATAACATATAATGAAGAGCCTGAAAAAATACAATTTATACAAACGATTACTAGTCATTTTTGAAGGTAAGTCTATATTGCTTCAAGTTCTGTTCTCCAAGTGCTGACAGGATGGTGAACTAGCCTAACACATAGGAACACATGGCATTAACGCTGCAGTAAAATCACTTACAAATCAGAGCTCCGAGCAGTGGAGCAACGACTTGGAAACAGAGTGCCTTATTTAATGATATTATTTTGAAAATATTTATGTTCCAACTTTTAGAACTAAAGTCTAGAAATCTTTAAAAAGTTTGACTTTAAATATTCAAAAACTACAGCCTCTGGAGCCTTCTCAGGGAATTTTGTTTTACCGTCTCAAGAAATAACCTTGGCAGTTAGCTGCAGTGACTTATTCCCAAGACTTTTACTGCTGCTGTGTTTTGGATCATCATATCCTTAAGAATTGAAGACAAATATCAAATCCACACTGCTCACTAACGTTCAGTGAAAAACATTACCAAAATGTTTTCAACAGCACTGACAAAACAGTCAGCACGAAGACAAAAATGTGAAGGCCAAGATCCCCATGGGAGAAGTCATAACTACACAGCCTAATGTTTTAAACCTAGTTCATTTCCTCTACCCCTTGGGGCAAAGTACTGAGCCAGCAGCCCCACAGGGAACGAAAAAGAAACACTGATATATACCTAACACTTGCAGAGACCGGGTACTACAGTGACTCAAAGTATTTTAGGTCAGACTGTAAACAGCCGACTCAACACTCACACCTGCACTGTCAGAAGAGGGATTCCAGGCAGCCTAACACTAACCCCACAACCTCGTGAGATTTTCCTGTTTTGTTTAACTTGCAACAACCTATGCAAGTTTCTTCTCAGCGTGCACAGCTCCCACCTATCAGTGGAACCATTCCAGAGAACTGGCTAAATCTGCACTGCAGAGAGGACTAGTTTACCTGGAAAGCTGCTTTTGAAGCCCTGTTGCAATACAAATTAGAGAAATGATTTTTTTTTGAATATTTTAAAATCACCTAAAAAAAATGGTGAAGCACTTCAAGATTGTACAAATATATTCAGAACTGACTTTTGTAGATGCCTATCTCTAAGAAGAATTTAACAGTTGTGCCTTACAACACAGGAGACAAGATCTAATTTCTGCAGCCTGATCTAAACACAATAGCATAGGATACAATGTATGTTCCTGTATGTGCTGAATCCTAGAAACCAGCTTTGATGGACATGGAATTGTATCTGAAGTATTTCACTTTAAAAGTGGCAAAGCAACACTTAATCTACACGAATTCTTTCTTGCATTCATGTGATTTATTTTTTGCAGAAAGGAGAGAGTTCTTGGTCTTCTAATAACTATTAATCATGGTGATTTAAGAGTATATTAGTAATATATCCTTTGAGATATGAGTACTAATATATGTTGAATATATTTTCCTAATCGAATAAACTGAGTAACTTACCTCCATTAATGTTTCCCTCAGATTTAATCTCTTTTCTATAAGCTGACCATGCTCCTTGAGGAACGTGCAAAGAAACAAACTGAGATTCTGAATGAAGTTCTGTTCATCATCTTTTCCATTCGAGTATGCAAGTCGAATATTAGTATTTAAAGGAAGCATCTAATAAAAAGAATAGGGACACAATTAAGAATTTCCCGCTTTATGCAAAAGTGGCACATTACTGTGTGCTAACAAATATTTTTTGCTCTTTTTGGGGGGGAAAAAAAAATTATTCCCAAGATGGACTGCAAGGCGAATGTGTGAGTGGCTACAGAGAATTCTAATGAACTAGACATTCTTTTCCATCCCTTGCAAGAGAGCAGTGGGAAACAAGGAAGGCAAACACTCTATCAAAGCATCTTTCACAAGGCATCACAATGTTATTTCCAAGAAGCTTGCTTGTGCCATACAACTTCATAATGTTAGAACAATTATGAAGGAGATTCTGCACAGTGCTTAAGAAAGACTCCCAAAGGATACAAGTTTTTCAGTTATCTTGTATAGATCTCTGCAAGGCCTCCTGTGAGAGGCCCTACCTTTTTAATTCTTTTGTTATACAAATCATGAATTTTCAACACTGGCATTGTGTAGTAATTTGCCTTCTTTAAAATCAACACTATAACCTCATAGAACAGAGAAGAAAGCTTAATGTCTTCACTGCTGACATTTCTGTGCATGCGTTTGTTCTCTAACACTTTGTTTCACAAAGCTAAGGGATTAAAAAAACAAATTTTGGTAATAAATGTAACAGTTTGAGTCAAGTTCAGATACAACAACTACACAGTGCTAATAGCCTGCAAACTGCAAAATATCCCGAAGAACCAACAGCCAAGTTAAGTGATATTAAAAAAAAAAAAAAAAAAAAGTGATATTTAAAAAAAAAAAATGGAAATGTGTTTTCAATTATTTTGAATCATTTTATCTGCAAAAACTGAGAAAGTAGTGATCAGCCACCTAATCTGTGAGATTATTTTGGTGCATGCCAAACTAACATTAGATTTATTCTAACTAGAATTAAGCCTTAAACATCTACTTGAAGCCTGAACACGGGACAGGAAAGCAAAAGGGATGGCACAGCTCAAGTAGCAGTGTGGCTATTACATAGCTCTAGAGAACCTAAAAGATGAAGAAACACTGCAAACAGAGGGGAAGGAGAAAAAAACACACAACAACAACAACAACAAACACTCAGAAGAGATTCAACATGCTGTATCGTTAAACGCTCAAAGTCAACAACCTGAACGTAAGAATATCTTCTGCTAATATGGAAGAGAAGGATCTTCCTCGGAACATTGGTGGGAACTTCAGTACAAACATCTTGCAGCCTAAACAATGTTTGCTGAGCAACAGCAGCACCTCACCTGCACACTGGCCACTGCACACTGGACAGGCTTCTTGCTAATCGCCTAGTTTTGATCTTTCAACAGAGCCTAGTTTCCAAGGTGCCAACTTAAGCAATTAAGAATGCTTTTGACTCAGTGTCTGCTTATAGTCTGCTGCTATATCCTCAAAAGGAAAAACTACCTAGGATATTTTAGTAATATTGTACGAAGGATATTGGACTTAATCAAAGTTATATATTATCACCTAACAAAGTATTATCGTCACCTTCAAATTGGAACTGTTGGAAATCAAAGTCACCTTCTAATCTACAGACAAGTCACAGATTTGAAGATGCCATTTTTATGGCAAAATATTAGTATCCTCAATGATAAAGAACTCCAATTAACAGCAGGAACTGTCTCATAGCAAGCCAACTTGTCTTCAAGAAAGCAGGAACTGTTTAGGATTCCAGGTATATCTTGCAAAAGGCAACTGCATTTAAGGTTACTCAGAACACTCCTCAGAAGTTTTCCTTACTTTCAATATCCCTAATATGCCCTTCCAGACAGTGCAGACTGACAAAGAAATAGGACAAATCTGTATGACACAACACACGGAAAGAAACTGAACATGTGTGAGGTAGCAGCTACATGCAGGAGAGATTGACGTGTCAATAAGACCTTGTCACTGCCCACATAAGCTACAAACTCACTGAGAAAACCTACAAACTCATGTAACTGCTCATGAACACTACAGAACTGCATCTTTAGGAATACTGTTACATGCAGCACTGTCAAAATCCTTGAAAAAAGCTTTGATCACTTTCCAACTGAATTAGGTCTTACAAGCCATATATTACATTTTATTGTATTTCTCTCAATTTTCCCCGGAGTGTTCAAATCCTCAAAAATTCTCTCAAATTAATCAAACAAATAGCTATAACCTAGAACCACAGATAACACACTTAACATGTTTTACCAAGCCATAAATACGATTAAAATAACACAACAAGGTACTAAGTGCATTTCCCCATCCAGATCTCTGTATTGCATCTGAATTTATAAATTGAATTGTGTTCTATGGAAGTCAATTTCCCCATTCAAAGCAGTCAAAAGAAAGGCTTATTTAAAACATTACCTTTTGAAAAAACATTACCTGTTTTAACTGCATCATGGTCAAGGTAAAAAGTGTTACAAACTGTTCCTCATATTGGCTTACACTGACACCCGCAATCTCTGTGAGGCACTTCAAAGAAACATTTCGGAACATGGGAACATTTAAGAACTATTGAAAAAAGAAAAATAAAACATATTACAAAAGTGTTATACGTTAAGCACCTTAGTAACTTCTACATTTAAGAACAATCTATTTTTGCATGAGTACCTTGTATATTAATGTGCTGATTAACTTGGTCTCAAATATATATCCCAGAGGAATCCAGTTCAGAAATCGTAGCAAAGTTTCCAAAGTTGCATGGACTAAGGGAGCATTCTGGGAGTTTTCCTGTAACAGGAACATTGGTGTTCATTATGCACACACTACAAAGCATGGCGTGGCAGGGGGGAAAGGGGAAGGTAGAAAATAGCTACAAAAAAAACTAGTGGAGAGGAAATCAGACTCACCATCACAAATTGACACAGCTGAAATATCTGGGAGAATTCATTGCACATACTGAAAAGACACAAAAATCAAAAACTAAGCATTATTGCATTCAGCAAAAAATCCTATCCACTTTAACCACTAAAGTGTCTATAGTCACAGAACAATTCTGGAGACCTAGGCCCTTAGAAGCGTTCACAATTACCAACTTTAAGAGGAAAAACACATTTGTTAAAGTGCCCTTAGTCTGTGCCTGCAAAATTCCAGCTTGGAAACACAGGCAATGCTCAACATTGTGTATCAACAGATGTTACATGCAATGATGTAAAAGTATCTTTGTACAAAGTAAGTTTGATATTACTGAGCAATACTGTTTTAAATAGAAAATAGTACTCAGCCTCAAAAACAAAATTTGGTAATTGCAAGTGTTTAGTCAAAACCTTAAAAAGTGGCTATTCAGCATCAAGAACAAAGTGTAACTTATTTATTAAGCATTAAATGCATATACTTGCCTGTCTTTCAAATGTTTGGCTTTTACTTGAGTTATCTGGCCGCTGGAAAAATCAAACACTTCCTCACTCAATAGCTTAAGGATCACCATGTTGTTCTGACAAAGGCTTTCACTTGTCCTGCTTGCTCCCACAATATCACTTATAAACGTTGGCCAGTGCTTGGGCCATTCTTGTTTCAGTATCTGAAGATTGAAACATTTACAGGGTAACTCAACTTTCTCTCAACTTACTTGAGTAAAATCACATATTCTGTTCACTGAATATGTGAAGACTTCAACTTTAAGAGAAAGTTTAAAACTTTATGAACTCAGCTTACCTGAACAAGGATCATATTCAGTTTCCCAATATATACTTTCTCTTTCTGGAGAAGAGAAAAGGAGAGTCAGGTTATGAGTATTATTTCCCTCGCTTTTACTCCCCTAAAGAGAATTCACTTACTTCTACACATGTTGGGTCAGACGAGGTCTTGATAATTAGGCCGACCACGTACTTTTTTATACCTGCAGAAAAGTTGAGAATTTATTTGCCATGAGGTCAGATATCACGATTTAATACTAAATACTTTTGAACTCAAGATTCTTCAGATGTGTTTAAAAAAAAGCATTTCAAAAATGTAAGCATGTGTAAGTGTATACCACTGCTCTTACTTGGGAAAAATGTACCTGTTTATCACTTCTTCAGCATAACACATGAAACACACAAAATGATACTAGGCTTGCGGGCTTAAAAACGGGCAAACAGCCTAAGAACTAGATGAAGTTCTCCAGGCACTGACACAAGTGCTTGCAAACGCTGCTATAGAGCCCCCCAGTGAAAAGTATTTCTACCCATTATGCACTTTCACGTGAAACCTAACAATTCCAAAGCTGACAAACACATTCCTACCGTTTCAGCTAAATGCTTCATACAGCAGGATACAATATGAGAAAACAATTCTGACAACTTTTTTGGCTAATGAGTCACAGTAAAGCCTATGGCAAAAACAAAGCTTTCTAGGCATAACTTTAGTTTTAATACAATTTAGTTAGAAGTTCAGAAAGACTTTGGTGAAACATCTGCAATTTATGTAAAGAGAGACTCTAGTTTATGTAGTCAACTCACTCTAACACAGAAGATTTAAATCTAGATGCATAGCATTTAACAGCTGAATACCATACCTCATCTCAGCAAAGTACTGCTTTACAAGAAAGAACTCAGTAATATACCATTCACTCATGCAGTTCAGTTTCCCCCGGGTTTGGACTACTGTGGTTTTATGCCACACAAGGCTGCTATGGTTTACAGAACCCCTTGCTAAACCTTGTCCACCCTCCTCCGTTAACATTATGTCAATGGGGAATACTCATTTTGTCTATTTCTGCTACAAAGTATTCTTAAGCAACTTGAGAGATTTAAGCGTCACCACTCACACTCACAAGAAGCTCTGCAGTAAACTGTCTCTAAGTTCCATCTTATCACTCTATCATCAATCTCCACACTATAAAACCTATCACTGAAGATCTCAAAATAAGAAAACTCCAAGTACCTTCAGATACACATGCCCACAATCACTTTGTACAGTTTGTCTGATTTCAAGAAAAACACAGAGAGAACCTAAAGTCAAGAACAACGTTAACATTGCTAGGTTTACTAGTAGCAGCCTACTTCAATTTAGCTTTGATATGACAATCAAATTTTAATACACATTAATTAAGCCCTTCAAGCCGGGCGAGAGTTTTCTTGTTGTAGAAAAGACTTCGGATATGAAAATATTTCACTATTCAACACCATGAAGTCAAAAATCTGATTTAAATGATTTCTTCAACAAGACAGTCAACTGACTCATGCAAACAAAAAGCATCCTATGAACATTATTAAAAGGCTGTCAAGTTTACCAAAAAAGAGTTGTGTTTGAGAGGTTTCATTTGTACAATGGTTTCTTACCCAAGTTATAAACAAGATTTCAAAGACCTTACCTAAATTAGACATTCATTGGATTCCAGACCTGAGCAACAGAATTAGGAAGGAATGGTTATGTTCAATCTTGTATTTGGGTTCCCATGAAAACTGGAAAAATTGCACCTAGAATTTCTGCTGTTAGATTCAGACTACTGAGGAGCAGTTCTACTGCTAGTTTCAATGACTAATTTTCTTCAAATTACCAACTCAGCAATTCATGCTATGCCAAAAAATGGCCACGCTATTAAAGTAATTATCGTATCACTGTCAGCCACTAAGAAATAACTATTGACATAATTGCACTGTCCTATTATGTTAGAACTTCCCCCCCACCCAAGCTTTGACAAAGCACTGCACTAATTCACAAACAGGATACAGAAGCCCCAACTGCAACAGTTTTACAGTGCCAGAAGCCAGGATAACGTTACCTGTCTGCCAAACCACTATGTGAGCCCTAGAGTCACAGCCCTCTGTGGTCAACATCACTCTGATTTCTCACTCCAAACCTGCAGCACTTGCTCTCTTGCTGTATCAGCAGAGCCAGCCTGCCCAGCTACTCCCTGCACGCACTGCCACCACCAACCTGCTCTCGAGACCGCTGGCAGAAGGAAAGCGTTGTCCGACTTGGACTTCTCCACAGAAAAAATGACGACCACAGCCCAGCAACAGACAACATGAAAGGATCAACTCGTTTTCAATGTCACATCAATACTGCAGGCTTTTAGAGTCTTTCATCCAGTGAACAAAGTCATGCCCTAATCCTTTAAAAGCATCAGCTATCCAATTCCATAATGCTTTTTTAATTTTAAGCTTAAATGATGCTTTTCTACATAGCTACAGGTATTTTTACTGGAAGTATTGCAGTTTCTACTCAAAAAATAATATTTTTTAAAATCATTCCATATAAAGATGAAATAATTTGGGTTAAAAAACAGTATTTTACGTTTATAGCATGACAAAAACTAACAAATGCCAAGTACTGTCTTTCCATCAGAAACATCCAAGGAACCCTTCAAGGGCAATACTCCCCTGTACTCCCCAAATTCAGGGTGCCTTGGGGACTTGCAGGAAAGTGCTTATCTTAGAGGGACAGGCACCGGGCATGAACGAACCACACAAACACTGCCCAGAACAGAGATCTTCAATCAGGGAAGCCACTGAACAAGACCTGAAGACAAGGACAAAACTGTCGAGTTCTGATACCTCCCTGTCAGAACCGCTGGACGGGAAGAGACGGCTATTCCTAGAAAACTTGCATTCCAGAAGGCAAACACAAACACCTCAAGCACAAAACAAGGACACAAATGTGACCTTCTCCTCCAAGAACCTGTTTGACAAAGATAATCTGATCTCACAACAAACTGCAACCAAGGGGGCAGTCCCTGGTTTCCACTCGAACACTTAAAGATGACACTGGTGCTCACAGCATCCAGTCACAAGTTCGTTCAAAGGTCTAACTAGTATTATTGAAAAAATTAATTCGAAGATGTTTTAAACCTACCTTCTACCAGCTAGCTCCCTGAATCAGCTCATTAAAGAGCCACACAACCCTCAGCTCAAAGACATAAAGCCCAGACAAATACAAAATATCTTTTCCCACACCAGTTAGCCAGTAAATCCACATCACAGCACCAGATTATGTTTTAATTATCAGAGAAGCTGGACATCATCACTGCAACAAGGCCTAGACTGTTGTCTTGGTAACATTTTTGGTGCAAAAGAGAAGAAAAGACACAGTCAGGATGTAGTAACAAAACAAGGGTACTTCAAGGCCTTTTGGAAAGTTTCTGTACAGGTACTGTAGTTCTTAACTGATAGCTACTTTTCCCTAGAGCAGCAGGCTATGACTGTGAAGTGAGAAAAGAGGCTCAGGTACATGCTACAGAACATGCTACAGGTACATGCTACAGAGGGGCATTTAAATGATGTGAAGGGCTAAGCAAGTTAGGCTTAATGGAGTATTTGCACTCCCAACTGCACAGGGAGCCTCAGAAACCACACAACGGGGCAGTCTGATAGGAGGCTGCAGGACAGATGGGTCACACTGAAGTGAATCCTGCCCACACATTTATCCTCGGGGCCCCTTTTATCTAGTAGAGCTACTTCCTTATCTCAGCTCCTCAATGCTGGAGCAGTTACGCACTGCAAAGCACTTGAGTATCACTGGCAAAGCAAGATACACACTCCTGGCCCTGACCAGTTTTGGTCAGCCCCAGAAGCGCTGACTCTGGGGCTATTATCACCCACTCTGTCGGTGTGACTCCCCACCAGGCATCCTGCAGGTGCTCTCCCTGCACAGACCACAGAGGCAAACTGCAACCATTTCTGGAGGGAAATTAAGTCCCACAGGTGATCCAAGTTAACCAACAATTACAGCAGAATAGGACATGAGAAACATAACATTATGCAACTTCAGTAAATTCTGAATCCTGTCTAAATTGAGAAATACAATATATTCTGAAATGTATGTCCTACAGTTTGATTGCTGATACTTTTAAGAACATTTACATTTCATCTGGACTAACCTGAGCTCAGAACAGCTGCTATCGCGACAAAACCGCAGCAGGTTATCACGAGTGCACAATGTGCAGCTATCTTAGTAACACAAGTACATACCTGAAGTAAAGACAATTTGTCTAAAGATAAACACACCCTTTTATACTATTACAGAACACAACACCATTTTAGAAGTGTTTACAACTGTTGGCAATGTGTACGTGCATTTACAATTACTAAAATTAACAAATTCTCCATTTGTATGAAATAACGAAGGCATAAATGAAGCTCACAATACAATTTGGCAAAAAAAATTATTTTGTACCTCAAATTAGAGTTTCAAAACCTAAAAGTGAACTAATTCCTCTGGAGAAGCTTTTAAGAAGCTTATTCCTAATCGATCAAGTTTTGAGACAACTCATAGCTTAAGTAACCTCTGATTTTTTGTCATAAGACACAGTGCCTTTTACCCTACTGTCCCAAAGATCTTTCCCCACAGCTGGTCAATCCATATCAATTTGCTTTAGAGAAAACAGCCTTCATGAAAACTCCTAGAAAAAGGATAGATCTTGTGTTGTCCCCCACATCCCCTAAGTTCTTTATCACATCATCCATATCATTCACTACAATGCAGAGAGTATGGGGATGGGGAGAGTCCCCCTCACAGAGCAAGTCCATGTAACTCCCCCTGGAACCAAAGCATTCCCCAGAAAAAAAAATCTCCTCTACCACATCACTCTCCACCAGATGAAAAGCTTTACGCCCTACTCCAAGTTCTTTCTGCAAGCCAGTAAACTGCATGTCTCTGAACATTTTAATTTGAAAATGAGAAGTTGTACAGGCAATTCAGATTTCATAATGAGAAAGTGCTTATCCATTTCATCTCAAAACACTACAGACAAGCTCCTTGTGTTCACAGGATCAGAATTTCATTTATACTGCAGGATTAATGAAACATATCACTAAACTGGAAGACCAAGCAGCCTTTCTCAGCAGGCTATACACTTAAAAGAGAAAATCCTATTGAGACCATAGCACTATAATCAAGTGACATTCCTTCTAAGTAACCATTATTAAACAACCAGCTGTACTGAAAATCAGAATTTAACACCATTTAATATTATCTTGATAATCTGTTGGGGTTTCCTTTTTTATTTTACAATAGTTCAATACCGTTGAAATAAACCAAGATGATCACTGCATGGGATGCTCTGAAATATACCTACATGTTTTCTCTCAAATAAAGAAGCTTCAAAGAAGAACTGAATGAAAAATCACATATCATTTATATACTTGCAAGAACAATCCAACACATTTTCTTAAAAGGTTATGTACATCCTTAAAAAGCAAGTATAATCGACTGCTATCAACCATGACTCAACACACTCGAAGGCCAAACATACTGGTCAAACACCTGCCCTTATTGAACTGGACTTCAAGGATTCTGTGTTCTGCAAATCCACTTCTGTCTAGATAAACAGTTCAGAATGAGTTCAAACTGCTAGCTGCTAAAGAAAAAAAAAAAAGAAAAACACACACACAAAAAAAAGAAAAACACCCCAAAAGTAATCATTAAGATCACTTAAATGTTTCAGAAATTATTCAGCTCTTAGTATACAATCATGAAGAATAAAGATGTATTCTCCAAAAGTCATTACAATCCTAATTTTTAGAAATAAGTGATACCTGAGCAATAGAACTCCTCACAAATGAAAATATATCAGTGTCAGAAAGACCAAAAACTAACATAAAATCAGGAAATTGAGCAAAAACAGAGGCCCAGACCAAAGAATATATCTTCCAGAAAAAGTGTCTTTTCCTAATTGTGTTTAGAACTCTGGGTTAGTAGCTAAAAGTTCCTGACATTCACGCAGAAGGAATAACAAAATTCTGCGTATTCTCAAAAAATGACTTGTTCTGATGTACAACTTCAGGCTGAGCTAGAAAAAAAATATTAAAGTCAAGCTACAGTTCAGGCTAATTGATGAAATTAGCTTATTTACTCCAGGTTTTTCAGGCAGGCTGTTCCAGTAACTGTTTTTACTTTATTCCTGCTCAAGTCAGACCTACTTTTAGAGTCTACATCCTTAAGCACTGTTATCGCTAGAAGTGAAAAATAGTATTTTATAATAGAATTATTTCCATTGTAATCAAAAGTGACATTGTCAGCTAACATGTTTGTGACACAAATCAGACATGCCCAATTTGATAAGATACAAGTAAAATCAACTCATTTTAAACTTGCCCGGTTTAGTTTGTTCCTATGACTTTGTTACTGTGGTTTTCAGCTTCTTACACCCCACATTCTACTAGTTACACTTCAAACAGGAAAATCCTGCTAACCAAAGAGAAGAGCGGAGTCATAATAAAGTAAGCCTCAGTTTAACTGGTCTTGAACTGGTCATTCAGGCCTGAATGAACTGCAACGTGCAGTTCTCTTGTATCATATGTTACTACTGGGGGAACGTAAAGCGGAACACAGATGAAAAGGGAGTAGATATGAAACATCCAGGCTATAGATTTTTTACTGCTTTACTCCCTCACAAACTTTTGAGGCCAAGAAGGATCAAATGCCATTTTACACCAAACATATTTTGCTCCTCTTTTCAAGGCTGAATTAAAAAGCACAAATTTGCTTAGGGTGAAGGATACTCTCCCCACTGCAAGGCTTCAGAAAAGAATTCAGAGTAGTGTATCAACAGATGACTGTATAACAAGAGGGAGCACTTTTATTTTGCATTGTAATGTACTGAGCTATGGTTATTGTGTCTTCTCAGCTGACAGCAACTAGTCAAACAGTACTATCATGCTTGTAAGCAGCAAAGTAATAACATAAAAAGCACCAGTTCAAACGTATCAGTTTCACGACTCATTCAACAGGCAGGTATACAGTATTATGTCACCTGAGGAACAAATGACCCAAACAGCAGCCCACATCCTCAGACTATTCAACTACTTATCATCTATTCTATGCATTCAGAGTATATATTTTTACAACATACTGTTATTTAAGTATATTCTGTATCTGGCATTTTTTCAGCCCTAAACTACTATACTTCCATTGAAGAGCAAGCACTGGTAAGCAGAATTGGCAACTCCTTTATTCTAACTTCTTTTGCTCTGCTCTGCTCCAACAGCAGAAATTTTTAAGGGAATCACTTACAAGTGCTGAAATCGGGTGGTTACAGGAACACAGACAGTAGTAAGCTCACACATGCTAGACAGTAAAAGCACAAAGGAGACAACCTCTGGGTGCTCCCCTAGCCTCTCCACAGAATGTAACTGGTTTTGAGCCTTAGTTGAAACTGTTTCCTAAAGTTTATAAGGTTGTTTCCAACACCAGAAGGCTTGTGAAACCATTTCCATTGCCTAAAAGACCTATGCTCCATCTATTAACCTTGACCTGGAGGGGGGAAGGAAAAATAAAAAAAGAAAATACTCACAAAAAGAAAAAAAAAGATGGAAAAAAATAATCTCCCTCTATACATTTGTCATAGACTTACAATTATCTTTTCAGCAATACTGTTCCAGAGCAAAAGCAGTAAAACCTGAAACATCTTATAACTATTAAAAAAGAGCTCACAATGGAACATTAAAAAATTGGAATTAAGTTCCAAAATCAGCTTTTAGAAACAAAATAGAAGTGTGGAATGGTGACAATATTCAAGTTTTGTGATGCCAATAATTTCAAGTAGTGGCATTCTGAAATTCAAGTTATCATAACATGGCAGAAAGCTACATGAATAAACTAATCCTTTAGCTTTACCGGAGAATTAAAACTCACACAGTGTATTTCCAGTCAGTATAATAATACTTAAAAAACTCTGTAATTCAACACTTAATTACAAAGTATAGGACAGAGAAAACAATTTTTTTAAAAAAATTTAAAAGCTTCATATTCCTTGCAATGATAGAAAGTTAAGAGTTTGCCCTATACTGCATTTCAAATTACAGCAGACTAGCTGCACATATATGAATTATAGCATTTCACAACCTAGAGGAATGACCACTAACAGATAAGACTATCCCTTTTACTCAGTGTTTCTATTTTGCCATGCTTATGGCTTTTTACAACTTCAAAAGAAAGGTCTGTGACATGCATTAGTGTTGTCCACCAGGAGCACATGGCAAGTCACTTTCCAGTCTGCCAGAAAGATGACAGCCTAGCGATGGGGCTGGAGACACAGCACAGGCAGCTGTAGAGACCCTCCTGTTCTTAGCAGGGAGGACTGAAAGCTCCAGCTTATAGACAGAATCAGACCTCTGCAACAGCCTAGGTTAGGCTGCTTCATGTAAAGTTTGGTTTCTGAGTTAATGCAGCAAGTCATGCTTCAGAAGTACCAGTGCTACTTTTTAGCTTTTAAAATTGAGTGCTTATTATCTCCCCATCCCTGCCACAATAAATAAATAAATAAATAAATAAATTAAACAAAAAGCATCATCCAGAAAAGCATAGACAGCCTTAGTATACTCGGACTTAGAATATTTACGTGAGGATTAAGGGCTAAAACCTCAATTCCTACACAAAGATAAGAGACTAGAACAAAAGCAACTCCTTACCTTCGCATTGGTTCCTTGGAAGAATCTTCCATCTTGTTTTTATCACGTTTTCCAAGATCTGCAGTCCGTAATACTGAAAGTGGAGAAGAAGAGTATGTGAGCACGTTACTGGAGGACTAACGCTAACGTTCAGGACTCTCATTCAGTCAAACACTCACACTTAACATCTACGACTTCAAAAATATTAAACTAACAAATTTAGTTAAATAAAAAAAATGCCTATTCACCCATTTACTGAGGTTTCATGCATTTTTTCTTGTTTCATTTTTTGCAATACTAAGTCCTGCTATTTGATCATGCTCACACCAGGAGGGGAAAAAAAAAAGCCCTCTGGCAGACAATTTTGACTATCCGGAGGAGAGAAAGCAGCAGCCACATATGAGTTTGCATCATAAATGACTGCTCATACATTCAAGCATTAACACAACCAGGCTCCTAAAATACTTAGCAGCCTGGATGGTCTGAAGCTTCCTATCATTCTGCTACGGGCTGAAAAAAATCTTGTCTTAGCATTGCATGTACTGACACTGACACTTTCTGAAGTACTTCCCAAGCTCTACTGGTGCATTATTTCAGGAACAGCAAGACAACCCACAGGTTTATTTAATTTCAATGCCCACCCCAAGATGGCAGCTATTTCTACTATTTAAAGATGAACTTTTGTGCTCAGTCAAAAAATAATAATGTTAACACGCTCTTGGAAATCCTTTTACCTTTCAGGAATTACTTCCTAGGTTCTTACCCCAAACTATTATGTTTGCAAAGTAATCAGTAAGGCCAGTCCCTCTGCCCATTTGTCCCTACTGCCAACTCACAACAACAGGGAAAAAAGTTTGTCATGATATGATCGAACAGCTTTAATATGCCAAAAACCATTAGCATGAATAGACAGGAGAGAAAAGGGGACGAGGGATTTCGTGTTTGCTTTATCAGCAGTGGATTAGGAAGAAGAAAAAAGTATCACATTAATGCCTGAAAGGTAAATTTGTATCTTTACAGTTAAAAGTTTGGCTGAGAATAAGAGTTCTTCTTTAAAATGGTTAGTTGTTACACAAGGTAGGATCATTAGCATTTCAACCAAAGGGATCATGTAAACTTCAGTTTAATAAAAGCACAATGTAGACTGTCCCAAGCTACATTGTATTAAAATATCATTTTTGCTGTTCTCATCATAATCTACATTCATACGCTTTTCTATTTGACCCAAACCCCCACCAACTTCACTTGACATCCTGCATTTGCAAAGCATTCTTTGATCTTCCAGAATCTTGGAATCTTGAGAGAGAAAAATTGCAAATTTTTTGCAATTACAAAAAAACTGGCAGAGTATTTTTTCTCACAGTAATCAGCAAGAGTTTATCGACTAGGTAATTGGTAAATTTACATAATTACATTACAGCTAAATTAAAATCAATGGAACATTCATAAAAAAGAAAGTATGAAAACAGTTTAAGCAAAATGCTTCACTATACAGGAAGCAATTTCAGGCAATACTATAGTTTTATACTATATGTATACTATATATAATTTATACTAATATATACTATACTATATACGTATACTCTCTACATATTTATACTACAGGATGGCAGCCAGGCTACCAGCACAAAATATGCTAGTGCTTCTAGTAATACTGAAAACATGTGCATTTACATCAGAAAGTGCTGATGCTGGAAAAAAAAAAAAAAATCTGAACTACAGCTGAACTCCCAGATTGTATAATCACATCTACTAACATTTTCAGGTAATAGCTAACCAGAGATGGCAGTTCTGCTTGAGAAGTCTTTTTTTTTCCCATCCCCAAAGCCAACTTCCTGATCTTAAAAACGCAGAACGACAAGTTTTATTCCACCTTGCTAAAGCAGTAATGACTAAACAAAATTTGTACAAAATTTCGACAGAAAGGACAGAATTAATCTTGCTTTAGTCTTTTCCTTAGGATTTCCTTTGAGCCAATGGAGAGAAGAGAACCACTAGAGTAACTTGCCACATGTATTCCTCATTATCTGCTCAAATATTTAATTTAGAAACTTTTAAACTGTTAAAATGTTAGTCTTGCCTAGGTGTCCATTCAGTTTTTCTGTACATAGGCAACTACAGTTCTGCCCATTACTACTTTCTTCTTCATCTCTTCCTACCCTTTTTCCCCACTACTAGTAATATTTACTTTGCTCTATCACTTGCATGTGAAATGAAACAGGAGAAATAAATCACTGACACAATCTTTTCCTAAATATCCTTCTTACCATACTGCATTTGAGGGTCTCAAGTCTATCAGGGTACTGAACATGAAGCTTACTGTTTTTTCTTTTGGTGCATTGTTAAGCTTCGTTTGATTGTAGGGTTGTAATAATTTTTGGTACTTTTTACACAATGAGATACACCAAGTTCAAAAAAACCCTACTGATACCAGCTACAACTTTCACTGTCTGAACTATTACAAATGCACTACTGCAACTGTATGAGCAAGTATATTTAAACTGAACACAAAATGAACATCCAATATTGGGATTTTTGTTTGTTTTCTAATAGTCTATATTATAGCAATCCACTGCTGAGTTATGAAGATGAGGGACAGATAACAGCAAAGACCAAAAAAAGCATGAAATGATCCCTATGGTAGAAATTTCTATGGTACCCTTATTACTTATTCTATGCACCAAATCCCCCTTTCCCTCCCACCTCCCAAGAAACAGAAACAATTGATGAACAGAATTCAGTTAAAGGGAATCAAAAGGGTAGACCTTGTGGAGGCCTGCCGTCAAAGCCTAGCTGTGTCAGTTGCACAGGAAGACACCCCTTTTCTTCCTATTACAAGCAATCAACATAATGGAACATTATGATTAATATCAGGTAGTGTTAACAGCTTTAATTAAAGAAAAAATATGATTGCATAAAAGCCAAATGTCATAGTGCATAAATTTAGCACCAAATCATTTGCAATTTATGTAAATTGAAGAATTCTTTACCTGTTGCTTTCTTTCTGTTCCTCTAATCATCTCATTTTTCACAAGACAAATTTGAGTTTTAAAAATACTGTTGATAAATCAACTTAAACATTAGTAATGTCTGTCAGTATAAAAAGCAAAGTTTACCAGGCAAGCAAACAGGCAAACACTGTTACTTAAAGGTTAGCACTTTGAGGAAGTTCTTTAAACTGTTTTTCCCCTAAAATTGATAGAGCAATTAAAAAAAAAAAAAAACCTTTCATGAATACCCCACCTGAATCCACAAACCATTCAAACATGAGTATTTTCTGTTTGAACACAGCGTGTATCAAGCAGAAAAACATGCATGACAGTTATTGAAGATGTTAACCATCCAACTCAAAACAGTGACAACACATTTTGAACAACTTTTTTGTTCAAGCTTCATAATCAGAAGGAAACATTTTAAATTGTGAAGAAAAACTGAATGCTGTCCCTTTGATTACTAACATGATGGATGGATTGAAAACAGCAGTACAAAACAGGTGCGTTCTGCATGTTAGCAAAGATTAGATCTCATACTGCACAGAGTTTGGGGTGCTTAACTTTCATTGACTGCTCAAAATCTGAGCTTAATAAGGTTTCTATTTTGCCTTTCTTACACCTAGGGACAAATTCTCTCCTCAGTTATATGCCCATGGCTGTCATTAAGATCAAAGACAGCCAAGCATTTACCCAAGGAAAAAATATGGCCCTAGGAGACTTTTCACTACTCAGATGCATACGCACACCAATCTTTGGAACCAGTATTAGGCTTGCATGGGCCTTGGAGGAGGGAGAGGGGAAAAAAAAAAAAAAAAAAAAAAAAAAGGGCGGAGGGGAGAGGGAGGATGAAAAATCTTTCTAATTTAGCTCTTGTTAAAAAAAAAAAAAAACGGAGGGGGAAGGGTGGGGAGAAAAAAAGCTCTTGTCTACATAAATGGAGATTTCAGTAGTTGATCCATTTAGAGTTCATGCTTAAAGCCAGCTTTGGGAACTTTCTTTTTGGAAAAAAAAAAAAGAAGAAAAAGCTGGTTTGTATCAAGAAAACCTCTGCCTAAAAATAAGATACCTTCCTCAAAGTTCATGAATGGAAGAACGAGAAAAGCAAATAAATAAAAGTTAATTTACTTACTTTGGTATTCATGTTCTGAGAGAACTCCAAAATAGTATCAACCCTTGTCCATGCATCAGGATGCTCTTTCAAATGAGTCAAGACTTCCTGTGCCATTCTTTGCTAAAAGCAAATTTGATTTTTAAGAAAGTATTAGTATCAAATTATTTTAGAAGATAGACACTGTCAGTGAAGACATTAATACATAATTTATCTTTAAATCACTTATTCAAGTTAGAATTCAATGACGAGTAACAAGTCACTTAAGAACTGTGTGCCTCATAATTAATACTTAATTAACAACCAAAGTCAAATGCATAGTCGTAATACAGTTGAATTGTTCCAGTAAAGGCTAATAATGAATCTTTAAGAAAATTCAATCAAAATTTCCTAGGTTAGATTTTATTCCATGGTGGGGGAAAGGAGGAAGAAATGGTTTTAGTAATGGTTCTCTTTTCCTTTGGGCAACATTATTAATTATTGCAGTAGACACCATAGTCTGAATGATCTTCAAAATCTCTTCATCTGAAGCATTTATGCACAATAACTGAATTAACGTTATATTCCTTTTCAAGCCTATATATTCAAAAGAACTTTTTAGAAAGAGTCAAGTAACATGAGATATTCCACAAAACCATAAAGAATTCTGCTGCAAATTACCTCAACTACAACCACCAGGCACTGCCTTAGCAGGATAAACTTCTCCAAAGTTACGAGAAACAAGTTACGTTACAAATAAGTTTAATTTACTCTTTTACAGCACTGCATAAACAACTCCATGAAAACAGGAAAGTTAAATCTAATTTTGAGAAACATTTAAAGCTCACTATAGCGATATAACTTTCTAATTAACTACATGAATACACTTGAGCTAAATAAGTCTTCCAAGAAAATGATTTTGGTAAGATAGAGGCCCCTCAGACTCAAAAGTTTATGTATATAAAAGGTATGTATATAAATTTTTTTTTAATTTAACTAATCAAAATATAAAAGGAAAAGAAAAAACAATAAAGAGTGAGGATGTCAGAAATATGGCTACAATAATGGGATCTCTATTTAACAGAATTGAGCAACCCCCACTGTGGCACTGACTTGAACTAGCAAATCCCTGTAGATTCAGTATGAAGTAGTGCCACACAAACGCTTTTAAGGCCAGAAGCAGTACAAACATATTCAGAGCTAATAAATTCAGCAGCTTTGAGACGGTTTAGTGTAAGAGAAAAAGAATAGCTGTATTAGTTCCAGAGTCAACTTGGGGATGTTTCTATACAGTCTCCTTGGTGTCTCTAATACTGCTGACATGTTACAGGATTAAATATCAGCATCAAGGGAGTACTTGTTCTCTGTATCACTTTCCCAGCTCCCGAAAAGTTTGCTTTCATACTCAGCAGTATCTTATAACACTTCCTGGGCATCCATTCCAAACATAATAAAATATATAGCAATGCTTAAGACTCAAAATATCACTGTTGCTGCAACAGGAACAGGGAGGGACAGAACAAAAATAAAATAAGCTGCAAATAAATCTTCAAAATTTTAACCTAAAGGACCGATGGAATTCAGAGTTTGGGATGAGTATGGTAAGAATCTTAAGTTTGAACTGCCTCATGTCTTCTCAGCAGTGCCTTGAACGGGATGGGCGGAAGGGGAGGAAAAAAGCAGAGGGTTTTTTTTTTTTTTTTTTTTTTTTTTTTTTTCTCTCTCGAGGGGAGGAAATTAAAAGGCTGACAGACTTGCCCAGGGCAGATCAGCAGATAGGGTTCTGCAAGCATCACAGCAGAGATAAGAAATAAGTGAAGTAGGAGGAGACAACAGGTGAATGTGAATAGAAGTACAGCTTGGGCTATCTAAACTGCATTCAAAACAGTTCTTCCACGCTAGTTTGACTAAAAAAAGAACATGGTAATCTGCCAATCTTAATGTTCGGTTTCTTCAGCTTCTATGATACCTGTCACCTCTTAAGTCATACTCTAAGGTGACCGACTCCACAACAAAGCCATTCTTCCTCCAGGAACACTTTCTGAATTCCTCTTCTTGGAAGAGGCAAGAGCCCATGGAGCTCACTAGAAAATAATCAGCATCTGCAGGTGTGTACTGCAATATCGAAGTCTAGTTGTATTAAAGTGTCAGGTATTGGCACATTTACAGGCTTATATTGCAACTCACTTTTGATGGTTAAGGGTCTCCTTTTCCATTTTTGCTGCTTCTTGTATTAATTTGTCTCACTTATCAGAAGTTTAAGAGCTATGAAATTCAATAAAACTCCACCCAGTTGATTCATAAATGAAAGAACTTCTCCCCAAAACAGTGTAACAGCTGTTTGAGCATTACTGCATTTAGTCTTCTGTTTTCATGCTGCTACCTCCTTATAAGCCTTTCCAACTTCTAAGCTCTATTCAAAAGCAAAGAATACTACCAACATCACCTATTTTAAGTCAAAATGGTAAACATATGACCCACAAACACTTGAGAGTCCTTGCTACTTCTAACCCCAAACTACACCAGTACACTTGCAGCACTACTTGCTTTCAATATTCTTTTTTTATCCAAAGTAATTCAAGAACTAGACAAAAGCAATATATGATTCACTTTCAAGACCATATATGCACATAAGACACATGCACACAAATCCCCCAAAACTGAATTTAGTACTCAGAATTTGTACTAGATCTAGAATGTGGGAAAAATTTGCATAGAAAAACAGCAATAAAAAGAGGCTAAAGAAAGGAGAAACTCTTCCCTTAAACACATGTAAAATGCTTCTTGGTAAATACAAATACCGTAACAACATTAAGTTCCTCCTCCCCTCTTCCTCTCCCCCCAAAGTAATCCTTCAGCGAAGCCACTAGTGAGTTATAGCTTCAATCACATCTGTAACAATAACAGATAAATCATATCTCCTTGAAGAGAACAGAGAAAGCAAGCTGCAAGAGAAACTACCCTTATCAACATGCTCTTGTGTATTCCAGCAGTAAAAGTAGCCATGGAAAAACACAAGATACAAGAGCTATTCCACTTTCATTACACAAGATCTGCTTTAGACATGGGCACATGAACTGTCAGCAGTAGACTAGTCACTAGAAGAGTAAATTTGCTAGTATTACTGTTTTTTATTGAAATAAATTGTCTTTCCTCAATTCATTTGCTTTAAGATTGAATATAGTCAATGAACAAAAGGTCTAATTCAACATTACCTGTGCTCCTTCTCCATGGTACAAGCAGTTCACCACATTGTCCAAAAGATTGATATCCAGTTTCTGGTTAAAATCCAGCAGCTGACGAGCTGCATGGTCTGCTAACATTGTCATAATTGCTGGCATAGATTACTGCAAAATAAATAAAAAAGTCTTTGATCAATTACTAAGAAATTACTGTTAGATAGAATTCTAAAGCAAACTCTTCAACGTAAGTCTCTTGTTTCAATGAAATGAGCTACATACTAGATAATATTAATACAATACTTCTATAGACTGTAAAACAAATACGAGGACAAACTTGTACTGTGGATTTACACGCTACTACCCCAAACGAATTCTCAGCACGTTTAGCAGATTCAACAAGTACTAAGAGTTTGACCAGGCTGTTGAACTAGTTGTTAGGTATTTGGCCACGGGGTGGGAGAAATGAAATAATATACCAAGTTTATTTCTTAAATGTTTGTAAAATGGCAATTTTGCTGATAGAAACACCTAACCATTATAAGCAAAATCAACTCTAAAAACACAGTGTAGTTTCCAAAGCCAGCAGACATATTCAGACAACCATTTTTAAAAACCTGCAAGCCATTAGTTATGGAAATGTGATCTAGGTATTCAATAGGAAGTAAACTAGAGGTATTCGCCCACCCCAGTAGCTGAGACAATATATGCAGAAGTATACAATATACAAGCAAGAAATTGTCACTTAAATCAAAAAAGTTGCCTGATTCAGGACACTCTTCAAACAAGAGGCCAAGAAAGTGACATATCACATTAGGTCATTCCAAGCAGAAACTGAACTCAACTGGGAAATCTACTGGAGGTCTTAGGTGCCATGAGGTCAGCAACACAGTTGTTAACTCCTTGTCCCAGGTATAACAGTCTCAAAACTATGCAAATGAAGTCGCATGTGCACATGTGTAAACATACACAAACATAAATAATGCTTAACAGTCAGATTAGCAAAGGAAATGGAATGCACTCTCAAAAAGCACAAAAAAACAGCCAAGAGCCATGGAATTTTGGATGTTAATTTATAATCATTTCTCTTCAAACCACCATCCATACTGGAAGCATTTCATCATTTATTGCCTCGGTCTCACCTTAATTGGTGATTCTAACACATATTCCTACCCTCTCCTCTACAGCAGCTCCTTGTCACTCACTTTCCTCTTCCGGAGTTACAAATGAACATACAACTCCAAACTGAGAAATACACAGGGGTTGGGAAAACTGCCAGACAACTCAAAAACCTAGAGTAGACCATATTCAGCAAGACTAAGTCTGAAACTCTTCTAGAACTGCCCCCTTCCCACAGCCTTCTATCTATACATTTGAACGCAGAGAAATGTATTCAAATACGTGCATAAGTGAATAAATGAAACTGCTATGTCCAGTTCATCCCTTATTTAGAGAAAGCTAGCAGAAGTTAGCTTGTTGTTTTGCTAAGTATCTTCACATGAAAATAAGAGGCAGTTTTACACCTTACATATTTAAGTCTTAAGCTTAAAATTGAAGAGCAAGACAAACCTGTGACTCAATACAAGTAATTACTAATTAAGTGAAAGTCCTACACTAACACGCAACCTGAGAAAAATCATTCTTTAGAAACATATTTCTGCAGCAAGTATCAAGGAATTTTATGCAAAATATTAAATGTAAATGAAACGAACAATTCAATTGTATTTTACACATAAAATCGCATATTTAGAATCACTACGCCAGACTTCATTTTGAAGGTGCCATATCATCATCCAGTCAGCATTTTTGTAGTATTCTGTCTTTCTAGGGCAAATCAAGTAAAAGCTAGAGTAAAATTATTAATATCCCACAACTGCCCTTCTCCTGCTGCCTCATTAAAATTTTCAAGATAATGATGTTTATGAAACCAAGATGCAAAACAAGAAATAGAAATTCTGCTAACACGGATACTTAAAACTTAATCTTGCAGGGGTTAGTAGACAATACTATCAAAAAGAAATCCGAATAATTAATATGCACTTCAGCTAAGAGCAGTTAATACTCCCATCAGGCACGCATACTTCCAGGCACACCCCTTTCTGCTCACATTTGGTTTCCATGGCTCAGCCATGAGCTGTGAATGCTGTTTTCAACTACAATTTACATTTAAAAATAGATGCTTTTCAGGTAGCAGCCTAGAGTTAAGCCCATTTCAGCTGTTTTTAGGCAGCACACAATCCTATAGACACATGATTAAGAGAAGTGGGTAACCACATGGAAGCCAATAGGAAATGTTTTGAATAGAGCCCTTTGCCACTCCCAACATTATCTTCAAAATGACCTACGTATTTGCAAACTGAAATACAGAAATGGCAGCTTTGTAGGCAATACCAGCTGCAATCAACACAATTTCCTACTCCTTATAGGGTACCCACACAAAGCTTATAATCTCCGATATATTACACTCCTACACTTTTCCCATCATGTCTGAACTTGAACAGTCTTAAGCTTCAGCTCCAGACACTGCTGCAGATCAGTTCAACGCTGCCGATAAGTGGAGCAACAAAAGCAAAACGAGAAAAGTTAAAAAAAATATACAAACTACAACATAGCAAGAATGTGACACCTATCGAAGGTCAGAAGAACTGCATTTAAAGAAAACTGTTTACATAGTTATCCCAATTCTAAATGACCCTGCTGGACCTTAAGTTTAAGGCCGCATTAGTTTGTGATCTCTATTTGAATCACTGAAGTATGTAGCACATAGGAATAAAAATATACATTTTAGAAGCAAGAGAAAATATTTTCAAGTGTTCACAATGAAGCCTAGGGCACAATGAAGCCTAGGGCATTTTACGAAGTAATACTGCTAGATGAGCTGATTGCAGGCAACAATTAATTCAGACAAAAATAACACAAAACCCACAGTGGCATAGTGGAAAGCTGCCCAGCTCTGTAATAAACACATAACCGCACTGCTAAATGCAGACGAATTATCATCCCCTCCCCTCTCCATCCCGACGAGTTCTCTGCATCACTCTCACCTATTTTTTCCCTCGCTGCACAAGCAGAATGGGCGCGCACAGGCGAAGACACCCGCGCTGCATTAAGACACCAGGAGGCCTCACGCAACGGTTGCTCCCCCCCGTTTTGCTTCGCGCACGCACGGAGAGGCCTGGGCGCGGGCTCGCGCAGCGCCGGGCGG
>VZSG01000312.1:657877-736912 GCA_013398315.1 Nothoprocta pentlandii | reverse complement strand
AAAAATACTGTGAAGTATTGAGTTATCCCAGCAACAGACATTGCAATCCTCATCACCTACTTTGAGGCTTTTCTTTATATTAGGATTTTTGGAGCAGCTCTGTGGGGTTAGTGAAGCTCATGGGGGGATATCTTTTGTTTGCAAAATTCTGTGTCCTTTATCGTACCCCGAGGAAGCTTGCTCCTGAGCACTTAGAGGTGTTGCTAAGATAGACTGGCCAGACAGGGGTAGAAGCTGATATTTAAGCTCTTTTGTATGGCCTTTTGCAGAAGTTAGTTCTTTCTCTTGTGTTTTTCAGTATGCCACTTCACTTAAAAAAAATCTTACATCAGAAATTATTTTTGTTATTAAAACCAGGGATTTGTTAAATGGCTTTAACTTCTTTCACAAGCTGAAAGTCTATGTTTGCAATTGTCCTTGAGAAACTGGACTGGGTTTTGTTTTGTTTTTTGTTTTTCTCACCTGAAAGATCAGAAGATGCTATAACTGGTATTTTTAAAAGATAGATTTTTTTTCCCCTTGTAGCCTTAGAGAGTAGTTTAGAGTATTTTTCAGTTGAATATGTAGAGTTGAACTTGCAACGTTGGCGTTAACTGCTACAGTGATTGCCTATGCTCTAAACTATAACAAGCTGTAAAAGGAGCAACACTGATAGACTAGCTTAACAGAAATAAGCCCTTTGATTTTCATGTGTTGCAATATTAGTACAGAAGTGGAAAGTAAAAAAGTCATAGTAAGATATGTGCTCCTGCATCAATTTGTATATCAATTATTATTTTAAATGGTTTGCCTTTGTAATGATGTTAGTTTCTGGCATCTGGCTAAAGGCTCTGAGAAGCTTCTGGGGGAACCTACTAGGATAAGTAGGGTAAGTTCTCCCTGGCTTTAGTAAAAACCTGTAGTAGAGCTGAGCTGAGTGGGTATGTGAAGAAATATGTAGCCATAGCATGCATGGGATAATAATGGGCAAGATGATGACCTGGGAAAATAAATATCTAGAAAATGGCATTGGAATAATTTTATGAACTATGAATGCCAACATAAAAGGGTGTTTACTAACATTAAAATGATTAGTTGTTTGAGTTACCTCGGTTCTTTCTACTTTTTATTGCAACTTGCTTTTGTTGGTAAACGTACTTGAGGTATTCAAAGCGTTATTAATGAATAATTGCCATACTGGCTTAATAAAGGTTTATTTCTTTTTTTCATATGTGATTCTGCAAGTGTTAGCAGAGAATAGCAGTAGCCATATCAGACAACTTGCTCTCTACTACTTATATAATTTTTGACTGTATTGTAGCTGACAGCTTTATATGTAATGTTTCCTGTGCTGATAATATCTTAAAGACTATCTTTAAACTTTCTTCCAAGATTGTGCAGTTCGCTCCTACAGAAGTTTAAGAAATTGGTACGTTTCAGTGGGAGGTAGCTCTTTCAACCAAGAGAATATTAATAGATTTCTCTTATTATTTTTATACATATATTCAGCCTGGGAGCATGTTCTCCTGTGTTAAATGTCTAGTGTAAGCTGAGCTCTACAATAGAATGTGAAATTATGAAACTGCAGCAACTTGAAGTACTTTATAGTGGGACTTAACAAATATCAACAAATAACAGGTATTATTCTTACCAAGTTATTTGTTCCCCACCACATCTGTTTCTTTGGTTACTTTTGAAATCACAACCCGAGGAAAAGAAGACATTTCACATGGTTAATAATCAATCCTGAGCATGGATGTGATGTGTTTTCAGGTTGACCAGGAAGACTGTTTATCCGTGGAAAGTCACCAAAAAGAAAAAATGCCAGAACTAAGCCAATAAATCAAAGATCAACCTAGAAACGCAAAACTTCACTCTGTATAGGGAAACTAGCTGCAGTGTAGTTGTCTTCCCTAACTCTGTTGTTCAGAGAACAGAATCATCAAATTGACTTTCAGGTAGAAATCTCAGCTGAAGTAAAGTTCTTTGCTAAGTTATTTTAGTATAAAGTTTGTATTTTGGCAGAAATGAACTCTACAATCATATATTGACCTATTGGTACTCTTTCATAGAAAGGATATTTCAACTATGTTTTTTGAAGTCTTTCTGTTAGCTTTCCACCTTTACAAATTTTATGCAGGCATCTGTGAAGCTGCCGGACTGTGCTCAAGAACTACATTTTTTCCTATTTTTTTCTAAACATTGTTTCTGTGAAATGTAACTCTCTAAGATCAATTTGTTGTAGTAATTCCTAAAAGAAAATTTTAGTAGTATGCAAGTCATAACATATCTCAGTAAATACGCTATAGTTACACCTATTTTAATGTACTCATAACAGTGACTCTCCATAGCCTGACAAGTTCTAGAGGTGCTGTGGATATTCTTGTTCCTCAGCCTTCACTTTATGTTTTATTGCTTTTTTTTTTTTTTAGTGTGTGTGTGTGTGTACACAAATATACATATAAATAAGGGTTGTGTGAAGGCTAGGGGAATAAGGCTTGTACCCAAATAAATACTGTTTATGTTTCAGACAAAGGCTGAGGAGATTCAAGGCCGCATGATACCAGATTAGGTCCTGTATGATGTATTATGGGGGAAATAGCCCTGCCACCAGGGAAGTCTCAGGTCAGTTTGGCAGGGGGGAGAACTTAACTGCCAGTGACCTGGTATCTGAGCTTGCCTTGGCCAGATAAGGTGTTTGCAGAAGTTTTCTGGCCCGTGTTTAAATGACGTCTTTAGGTGTCTACCCCCTAAATGTTGGGAATAAATTGACAAACTCTGAATTGGTCTGCTCTTTGAAAGTGGAAACTGCAATTCTGAGACCCCCTTCCCCCACCACCACCACCTTTGAAGTGTATTTATAAAATAAAGCAGCTTGTAGCAAAGATGTTCAGTGTTTCTTTCTGTGCTCAATCTGTAAGTGAAGTCTCTTGGAAATTTTTTTGAAGAACTAGAATGTGAATGTGAGACACCTGCTTTTATTTTTATGCATGGTATTAAAAATATATCCTGTAACATCTTGGTCATGTGGATAATAAATCAAGTGCTTTATTTCGCATTGTTTATCTTGTTTGAAACTTGTGCATTACCTTGTATAGGAATTAACAAATCTGTAGTTTTTGCTATATGAATTACGATGTTATTTTGGATCATAATTCATGGGAACTGAACTAGAAAGTGATTCAAATAACTTGCTGTGCCTATACATTGTGTTTTTCTGATGAGTTAAAAGCATGCATGTGTTTGTAACACTTAGAATAAACAATTTCTCTGTGCATATTTTGATGTTCTTGTTAGCTCTGGGACTCAAAAACAAACTGATGTAAGAAACTAAAAGGTCAGATTTAACTCCTTGGCTTGTGCAGAAGGTTCATTTGCTCTGTTATTTCTTTTGTTTAGATTTTGGGGCAAGAGTTAAAATACTTGGAGTTAAAACCCTGTTTGTTAAACTGTTAACTTCTTCAGTTGAAATATATTTTTAGACAGAAGATTAGATGCAACTTTTCACTTATATCAGCTACTAGTAGCACCCTAGGATGAAGTGTGCTTAAACTGCAAAAATAAGCACAACAGAGCTTAGTCTTACAAGTTTGCAAATTAAATTGCTATCTTTGAATAGGGGAAGAATTACCCACTGCTCTGTAGTGGGATTCAATAGCACTGACTCTGCTCTCCTCAAATAATGTATTTTAAGCTTTGTGAGAGAAAGGGTCTTTCTACTTTTATGCAGGCTGTGGCTGCAGATGCTACGGTAGGAGAAGACAGATAACTTCTCTCATTCCTCTTCTGTGAGGAGTCAGGGAGAGGCTGGTTCAGGAGCTGATTGCAGTCATATAAGAAGTAGCTATTTTAACAGGACAAATATATCTGGAGCTCAAGACTTCTTTTCAGTACGTACAGTATCAGCACAAGTAGGCTTATGTTTGTTTTGCTACTGTTGTTCCCTGTCTGCCTGCTCCTTTTTCAAATGTTTTGTCTGATATTTGTCTTGCTGAAATCAGTGGTAAACTCTGCTTGGATTTCAATACTTGTGGATGGCTTTTTTGAGGTGACACCATTAGCTGTTATGTGACTCCATGTTTAGCTTTCAAATGAGCCTGAGGTATGAATAGATATCTCATTCTTAATAGGCATCTATCTGCATCACAAAAATGAACTTTTTTTTTACAACAGGAAAATGTGAGTGATTGAAAGAAGCTTGTTTTGCATTCAGAGATCTATATTAGTATATATATTTTTTCTCTAATATGTGATGTTACCAAATTTCAGTCTCTTCAATTATAATTAAACTCTTCCTGTGATCAAATCATTTTTTTCCTTTGATGTACATTGCTGGTTAATCTTTAATAAAAGCTGTCAGGAATGTTCCCTAAACTATCAGAGGAATAGATGCTGAAGTTAATAGCTGTTTCTTATTACTATATACTGTATGATGGAGCTCTATTAGAGAGTTTACAGATCTAATATGCTGTCCGTTGACAAAGTTTCCTACTCTTATTGCTGTTCTATCTCAAATGTGGGAAATCTGAGTTGGTTTTGGCCTGTCTGTCAATATGTGCCAGCATCATTGACATTATTCCACAGGCAGAAGAAGAAATGCCGAACACAGTGAGAATGAGTCTGAGAATTAGTGAAAATATTCTTTTTCAGTATTTTTTTATCAAAAAGATAGAGCATGTGGAAATAATCCTATGCAGTATCATGTAACCACCCCTCTAGAAATTTTAGGGAGTGGACTTTCTACCTTTCCTAAGGAAATGTTAGCTTTCTGTGAAAATTACTGTCCTCAGTGGGGGATAGAAAATACATGGGTTGATTTAAGTGAAGAGCACACAGATTACAAACACATGTTTACAAGGGCACCATAATGTGTGGCAGCTACTATAGTTTGAATGCTGGCTTAATCTCTCCATGTAATCTCCTGGGGTGAAGGGATGGGCCGCTGTGGTTTAAGACTCTCAGAAAATAAAAGATGATGTGGATTGGCAAGGAGTTGGCTTTTATTAGCTCTCACCCTGAAGCTGGAGAGCTTCAGAGCACTTCCTTCCTCTTCTCTCTTATGCAAATTATGCATTTAATGTTGACAGCTTTATTCTTTTTGAATACTTTTCCTGTGTGTTAGAAGTTCTTATTTATGAATAATACTGAACTAGGTGGTGTCTTGAGGCTTGTCAGAAGCAAGACTAGGCAGTTAGGTAGTGCATGCCTGGGAAAACTGGTGCTGTAAATGAAGGCAAAAAGCAAGAGAAACCATGAAAATAAGGCAGAGGGAAACTCATCAAGTTAATATTTTAATACTGTCATTTCTTTATGTGGTACAGGAAAGCAAAAAAAAAGGCAGTTAAGGGAAATGAAGCAGAGGAAATAAGGCAGGTGTTGAGTGAGGCTGAAGTGAAGGGAATGAGGAGTTCAGAAGAAATTGACGGTTTCCAAGGATGTCTGAGCAACACAGCTAAATCCACTAGTCAATGTCAATGCACATAGGTTTGAGCATCTTTAGCCTCTCTCCATTTTTTGTAAAGGTCCTTTTCCAAAACCATTTACTCTGGAGGGAGGGAGGTGGGTAGCTGGAGAATTCTTTTTCAACTCTGTTGTGTCCTTTGCAAAAAATTCCTCCCAAGGGCTGGGACAAATGTTAGTGTCCTTGTAGTTCCTTCTTTCTCATGCAGACCTCCAACATAATTCTATGGTATTTGATATGATAGGATCTTTGGTTAATGAAAACAGTATAGGGAGTTTGTTCTGCCCTTGCACTCTTATCACTCCAACAATGGCAGAACTAGTCCTGCTGAAATTTTCATCTTCTCACTGATCATCTGCTGTTGTTTTTAATTATCTTAAAGGTGAGTTTTTTTCTTTCTTTTGAGAGCGCTTCTATTGTAGGTATTTGTTCTTCAAAGACTCTTCAACTTCCTTCTCTAAATGTGGCTCAACTAATTTTGCGTTTAGTTTAATTTATTTCTGTATGGAAGAGAACTTCTGTCCTGATACATGTCCCAGGTCAATGATTTCAGGTAGATCATACGGAGAATATTAATGGTATTTGCAGATGATTTTAAGTTACAAGGTTTCACATACACTATGTAGGGAAGGGGAAAAAAATTAACCCTAGATATCATTGAAATGGACAGAAAAATTGAATCCAACTGAAAGCATTGGTATTGTGAATTGGTATATCCTTGGAAAAATAATGTGAGAGGTTTAAGGAAGAATTTAAAAGTACTAATAGTCAGAGCAGAAAATGACCTCCACATTAGATACCTCTGATTAGTAGTAGAGCAAAGAAAAAGACCACATGATTAGGAAGCATCTCAAGGCATCACTTGGAAGAACAACAGGATAGTGGTTGCCTTAATACATTTTGATGATGCCACTCATCAAGTAGTTTAGATAAACCTGAGTATATAATTATCAGTATATTGGAAACAGATCAGTACAACTTCAGTAAAGAACAATAATTGCAACTTTCTTACAAAGATAATATATAGGAAAGATAGAAAAAAATATGGGAACATTATTCATCAATATATGTCCTAAAGCTATGAACACTACTGATGAAGTGGTTTTGCTTTTAATATAAGCAGATAAATAACTGTAAGGGGATTATCATTAAATTTATTAAAATCAAATTGCATTTTTTTCTCATTTTAAGATGAAGCCAAATAAAACACTAAGAAGTATATTACAAGGGAAAAAAATCTGTACCTGCAGGTTGAGGACTGACCTTTATGAGCAGTAATCTTAGTGTTGTTTCACTGATAATGGAATTTCTTTTTTAGCAAAATGTTGCCATAGAGCTGGTGCTGAAAAGTGATCGGAAGATGTATGAAAGTTCAAGAAACTTGCCCTACCCGAGTCCTTTAAGTGAGTTTACAAAATACTTACTGAAAACCTTAAAAAAGTATGCACTGGGTAATATATGGATAGTAGTTCTGATATTATTTCATAGTCTATTTTTTTTTATTTAACTTATTTTAATATGTATAAAGCACCTTAAGAGTTAGTAAAAGATAGTTAGCAGGATGTGTGTTCTAAATTAAGAATCCAACTGTAAAGGCAGCATGGAAATCTGAGATAAAACAGTGCATAACATTCAGTGCTGTAAGAGGCATTGGCACAGACTGTTAATTTTACCCAAACAACTTTCTAAGATATTAAAGCTATTCACATTTTCCTTTGGACAGTTATGTGTTGCTTGAGTCCACTTTCTAATTAATTTGTAAACTACTAATACTTAATTGTGGTAACACTGATTTGGGGTAGTACCTTCTTGTCCACTCTTCGTAATTTTTGAGACAGCAATCTTTTTTCTTCTAACAAGTGACGTAATTTCAGATTGCAGTTTAAAAATAGACATACCAAAGATGATGATATCTCTTCAGTAAAATCTTGATATTCAGGGAATAGGTAAAGATCTTTATCTTCCTTATGATAGCAGTGGATAGATGATATTATTGAACTTTATTTGGAAAGTTTACAATTTTTACACTAATCTTTCTAATGGCTAATAATCACATGTTACTGATTTTCATCTATCTGAGCTAATCTTTCTTCCAGTTATCTCCTTCAGTTTTACCTTACATGTGGTTAGTCATTAATTTGGTTAAGGAGAGAAAGGCAGATATCAAAACTTTTATATCAGCTACTACAGTAGTACCCATTCTAGAAAAGCAATCTCTAACTGATATTTCTAGTCATAGAATATAAATGCAAACACACTAATATTATCATGGTGGACAACATTTTTATGATAACCAATCGTTTGTATGGCTACCAAATTTAAAAGCCCATCACCATTAGGATATAATAAAAGATATGCCTCTAAAGGAAATTGGTGTATAAACTATATGTATATAAATTATGTATGTATACAATATAATTTCAAATCAAATTTATAACTGAGACTAAATTATAAACTGCCCCAGAGAAAGTTCAAAATGTTTTAATGTATTGTCAATACTTTCCATAGTTTCGTATATAAAGCTGGTACAATATTAGCTAACAACTTAGCTGTTCTTATGCTAGAACACCAGTTATATATATTGAATAACCTGTGAAATTAAAATATGCTCTGCAAGTGATGAACACTACCTTGATTTCAAAACAAGTTTCTCTAGTTTGCTCATTTTGAAAGACGGTTGATTATTTATGTTAGATTTCACTGAACAGCTTAGCAATGTCATCTTCTCATTGAAGTGTGCCTTTCAGTTCTTTGTAGATCAGCCTCATCTAAAAGGATTTTATATATGTGCATGTGTTTATCTTCTCTCTCCTAGAAGCATGTGCCCTAGAAATGATAGAATGTATAAGAGTGGTTGTTGAATCAAGGTGCAACTTGTATACTTACCTTATAGGAGATATTTTACTCTTTTACCAGAATCTATGGTCTCTTGCAATAGTGGAATACATTAATGATCTAACAGGAAAAGCTATATCTCAATAAAATATGTATGAATTTAACCTGATGGATTAACATTCCAGGTAAAGGAGAAGAAATCAAAGCAGTTCGTAGGCTGTTCTTGGAAAAGAGATATTGAAAAAAGAATCCTACTTTCTATTTAGGCAAGTAAAGCTTCATGGTAAAATAAAATTCCCTATTAATGTTCTTTGCATTTTTTTTAATTTGAAGATAGCTTCTTGAACATATCAGCTGTAAATGATTAATATGCAAGTAATCTTGATCTAATTCTTTTTTTTTCCCGGTTTGTATTTCAAAAGGCAGTCCTTAGCCTAAAGACATTTTTATTCTGTAAACTTTACTGTCTTTGCATTGAGTTGAGTTCTATTTCTTTTTCTCCAGTGCACCGTGGGTTTATGTTCAGCCTTTGGCAAGCTATATTTTCAAAAAGGTTCTGTCTTTGGGCAAGCTACAGCGCAAAAGCCACTTTCTTCTCTTACCTATGATTAAACTTAGCCTTTGGTCATAACCTTTTGTGGCTGGCCATTTCCACTAGGAAGTAAGAAACAGGACTTGAACCCTTTTAAAAATATCCATGGGAGCCTTTATCTCCTGTGGGAGTACTCTGGGCAGCTTTATTGGAAAGGAACATGCCTGCAAGTTCTTCATTAAGCATCTATATACAATTAAGTAAGTAATTTTGCAGGCAGGATATAACCAGAAATTTGTGATCTCAAAATGAAAAGGATGCAAAGCAACATCTTCCTGTCCCAAAGCCAAAAGCAGTATTATGCATCTGAGACTCTTGTGGGTTTTTTTGTTTGATTGTTTTTTAAGTGAATAGGCTAAGGATATCAGTTGCTGAACCAATATACATTTTTTGTTGGGTAGACTGGTAGATTAGGTACCTCCATTGATGGTTTTAATCCAACAGTAACTACGTCCAGAGCTTTGTTTCAGGTTGATTATTTTCACCGAAGTAATAAGGGGAAAAATCCTGCCAGCGTAGTGTTAGTGTATCTCTTTAAGAAAGTCTTCTAGAAATGTTGGAAATTATTTTGCTACATGACTAACAAATAATGTGGGTCAGAGGTAGCTTGCAGGGCAAGGAGAGTGTCCAGATCCTTCAAAGAATGACTTAGAAAAACACCCTGCATGAATTTTGCTCTGTGTGGTTTACAATACTGCAGTATTGCTATAGCAGTACAGAAGCGGGCACACACATCCTATTGTGACTGAGATCATCACACTTCAAAGGGTGATGGCAATGATGCCTTAAATGTCAGAAGTTTTTAACTTCACTTCTCTTACATGAAACATAGCATCGTGTCAAAATAGCTACACAGGTATTTCCCGAAATGTGAAATATGCAGAGAAGGTGCCAGGAGATATAGATGGTCAAACTGTACATGGTGATGAACAGTGCTTTTGATTTTGCCTTTACTTATGGCACTGCAGGCAAAATGGTTTTCTTTTTAGCAGAGACTTAAGTCTCGGTAATTTTGGAAATGTGGGTCTAGAGATGCCTGCACAGAGGAAAATCCAAATTGGAAGCATGTGTTTCCTTATAAGTATTACAGCACACTGTCTGGATTGGAATGAAAGCTTAAATTAACACAATTTGATAGTGTTGCTGGATACAAACTGGTTGCGCCTTCAGCTGTTTTGACCTCCTTACAAACAGAGTTGAAAACTGATGTAATCACAGAGTCTCTAGTTTGATTCTCTTTCCCTGCCATGATTTTACAAAAGGTTGACTTTCCTGGATGACATGTTTCATTTCCGAGAGTGGATTATGAATGAAAACCAAAGTACTTACATTTGTGACTTTGGCTAAAGGAAGAGAATGTAGTGTGATTCAGCTAGGTGTCACCTAAGAGCAATTAGCTGAAAGGCCGCGTGCATCTAGTATGTTCTAGGTTGCAGATGGAGAAAGATTTGGGGTTCTGAGTCTTAGCTGTGTTTTGTAGGCCAGTGTACAGACTAGAAGACTAAGAAGAACATTTCTAGGACAACGTACATTATATTAACATACTGAAATGTTTTACGTTATTTCTAAAACTTTATATTCTTAAACCTAAAGGGTAGAAGAATATTCCAAATGTGAAGTTCAATAGGTCTCCAAAGTATGATCAATAAAACATATAGGAGGAATTTTCTTAACGTTTGTCTTTAACAGGCCTTAACGGTTAAGTTTTATATCCTTCCCTACTGTAAAATAGTAAGAATATAAGTGCAGAAAATTGAGTTGTGCTGGTCAACCTAGTATCAGGATTTATGTAAAATGCAGGTACTTAGAGAAACCGCATTTAAAGCAGACTTGTTCTAGCTACAGAAACATAGCATGTTATATAAGTCTGCCCCTCTCTTCTGTCTATTTCAGAGGCACAGTGAAGAACACTTGAAATCTGTATCACAGCCATAAATGCAACAAAATTCTTCTGTAAATTATTACTACATCTATTCCTCATAGCCTGGGCTGTGAGGAGTGTAGAACTTACAGGAGTAAACAAAAAGGAAAAAAGTATTTAGGTTTCAAAACTTTTACCCAATTGCCTAGCAGAACACGCAGCTTTGATATATTTCTGGCAGCTAATATAGTGAATCAATGACTAAACTGTTTAGTATTAGTTTGGGTGACTTTGATAATCTCTCCTATTATGTGGAGTAATGACTTAAGGCCAAATTTTGGTTTTAATCACATGAGGAGTCCACCGCTTCCCTATGCATGGGAGGAAGTGTAACAAAAGGAAATTACCCTGTAGATACTGCTGTGTTTGGCACACTCTGCAATGTAGTTAAAGGTTTCACCTTCTCTAAACTGACAAATTAACTTGGAAAACAAACTAACAGAGGAGTTGGTTTTATTTTTAAGCCACACATTGTCCTGTCTCATTCAGAGCAGGAATTTTCTAAAACAAATTATGAGAGTCTGCTTTTCAAAGTTACGTAATAAAAATAATTGTCAAATCTATTGTGATAGTCTAGACTACACACAGAGAACACAAGGGAAATCATGGATATTTTCTTCATGGAAGTAGAGAATGGAAAAACTAAAATGTTTCATCTACTGTAAATAACTGTATTCTGTAATCTTTCAAAATAGTTTAGTTGGTCTCTTGAAGAAAAAATGATAATGTAAACTCCTCAAGAAGGGCATGTTATGCTATTGTTAGCTCTGCTCTCTGTAGGGTTAGTGATAAGAGCTTTTAGAAGCACTGTGTGATTTCAGAAGTAATCCAGAAGCAAAGCTGCTCTTCCCTCCAATATGCCTGTCATAGGGAAACTCTACTGGTTGTGATTTAGTTTAGGGAGCCTTTATTTTCTCTCACACACATGCATGCACACAGCTGCAAGGAAGGTAGGTCAAATACATAGATCAGACATAGGCTTCTCCGATTAGCATGAGTGGGTGACTTATATACATTTCTTTGGTTGGTATAGTTACTATCTAACGCTCTCTTGATTGGCTATACATTGAAGTAAAGAACAAAGAAAATGGAATTTTCCACTGGAAAACTCTGCAACTTCCATCCAGTTCTATCCAGTTCGAATTCCTGGGATGCCAGGCAGGAGTTGGTGAGTTCATGCAAAGTTCAGGGATTCTTCTTTTGTTCTCACCTTAAGATAGTGGTGAGAAAAAAAGGAATTAATTTTCCTATCTTGATTGTCTTTTATTTCCACAGGCCGTATGCAAGCTTGAGAATATGAGAAATGGAAATCAACCCATCTACTTTAGCTGGAGCAAAATAATTCTGTTTTTTGAAGTCTTGAATGGAACAAACTCTCAAAGTGAGAAACCAAGACATCTCTTGGGCTGAGAAATGCTCTGCTTGTATTGGGGGTTCAGGGAACTGCTTTAGAACTGAGATAAGGGGCTGCGGGAAAGGATTTCTTTTGATCTGCTCTGCCTGATACAGCATTTTCTTTCACCTCCTAATACAATGTGGAATATGGTGCATGTAATGGCAAAGTCTGTGCAACCAGGTGAGAGATTTTTATTAAGAAATTTACTGGAGTCTGGATAGGTTTAAGATGAAAAAAGAAAAATGGAGAACTGAAATAGTGTGTGTGTGTGTGTGTGTGTGTGTGTGTGTGTGTAGAGCTATGCTAAAAGGCTTCTTTTATCTGAGGTACTTGGTCTAAAGTGTCAATGAAAGTTTTGATTTGCATTTGCATGTGGGGCAGAAGAAGGGGTAGAAATTAGCACATCTAACTATAGAAGACAAGCTTCCGAAATCACTATCCCAAACAAATTTTGACCTTCTATTGTGTAGTACAGCAGCAATCTGTGAGCTGGGGATCATTGCAAATACAAACTAGATCTCAAAGGCAATAGGAATTTGATCATATAAGCTAATTTTTGGGTTGCAAACTTGATAAAAGGGAAGATCTGAACCCATAAAGTTTAGGAATGGGAACTGTGAAATATTACAGTAGCAGGGTCATCCCTTGTGGCTTCTGGTAATTAGGTGAAATTTGCTGATTAATGAGGCCATAGTTTCACATACACTTCCAGCCAATTTAAGCTGGCACTGAAAGCTAGTCTGACAAAGTGAAATGATTAGTTGTAACCTGAATATAGCTCATTGTGTGACTATATAAAACCTGCACTGGTAGGGATGAGTGTGTAGTAAGGAACAAGAGGGATGAGAGAAAATAGAACTACCTTTCAGCAGAAACATGGGTTTATAATGGCTTAAACTGTACACAAAATTGTAAACATACATTAAAAATCAGGGGCCCATAAGGTAGATAAATGTATTGATAAGGAAGCTTTTAATCTCACTCCATTTTTACCTTTTACAGCATTCCTATTCAGAGCTTGTATTATACCTGCCTCTCTGCGTTAGATGGGAACATTCTGAGGTCCATAGCCATCTGATCAGGCAGTGAGTGGTGTTTGCCCTCCCTTCTTTGTACTAACTGCATGTCTTGCCATGCAATATAACTCCCTACAGAAATATGCATCTAAAAAAGCTAAATTGCATACAAGTACAAAGAAAGTAATTTCAAATGCCCAGGCAAATTTTTATGTAAAAATTAGAATTTAGAAGTCAAAATTCAAATCCTTTGATTTCAAGGAGATAACTTCATTCTACAATGCATTTTCTCATGTATTCTATTTTAGGCAACACTATTGTTTAAAATAAATCTTTGATATATGAAATCTCATTCAAAGGAAGCCAACAAAATGATTAGCAGCCTGGATGAATGATAGTGATTAAACTACATTGGCAAATATTGCTTGTCTAAGTGGTAGTTATATAACTGATGCAAATAGCATGCATGTAGAGCCATTTTTTTTGCCTAGTTTACAGGAGGTTACTAGGAGAACTGAGATAACAGTGAGAAAACCAATAGGAAATAGTTTCTGTGGGTGGGATGTAAAATGTATCTCAAAGGAAGTGAAGGAAGTCTCATTACTTGAATATGTAAATCTTAATACAATAGAAATTTTATGGGGAGTATTTCTGTATTGGAGGATTTCATCATTTCCCTTATTTTTATCTTCATGATTATAGTGAACCTGATTCTGCCTTCCCCACCCACTTGTTCCACCAATTTTGCTGGTGGAGTGCAAATTGTCCATTTGAATATCTCTTATTTTAATGTAAAGAGGAAGTAGCTAGAACAATGAAAAAGATGGTCTTTGTTTTGCCACAGTCTAAGGTGAGGTTTGCAGAAGCTTAGCTTCTTTGTCGTAACCTCTCTGGTGAGCTGGGATGTGGCAGGCATGCGCTTCCCACTGTTGTGGAAGGAAGAGATTTCTACATTTCCCTTTTGTAAGGGAAAGGGCAGTTCTTCCCTTGAATCCAGTGCTATGAATGATGCATTCATATATTTGCAGCTTCGTGACGGGTTGTAAGACAAGTTAGGTGCCAGGCAATACTGGTGGGGCAGGAACCTCGCTGACCAGGCACATTCCCAGTACCCAGGCAGCGCAGGACTGGTGCCAGTAACGGGTTTGTGCTCAGCCCAGTGATCATCAAATGTGAGGTGATAAGTCAGGTCTGAAGTCAATACTGGAAGTCCATTCAAGCCACAAACTGGAGGGAATGGGACTGGGCTAAGACCTTCCTACATTGCTTGGGCAACGACTAGGGACCTGGGCAGCAGACAGAGTGGGGGATCTCAGATGAGGCTGCTCAGCGCAATTAAGACCTATTGATGCAGTCAGATCTGAACCCTTTTGGGGACCTTTTCGGATAAATTAGAGGAACTGCTAGTTTGCATGAAGGTGGGAACTATTTTCCCTCTGGATTAAGCTTTACCCATTTTTATTTTCACCACGGTGGAACTCCCTGTTGCTTTAACAGCAGAAGGATTAAACAGTGTCAAATGCTGTTCCCGTTAAGAACACCTGAACAGCACACTCTTTGTATAAAGTTTATCCTTATTAATTGAGGTTAATTGCAGCTTCCCAGTAGCTTCCCATGGGAGTAAAAGAATAAAGCAGAAAAAAAAAAAAACAGTTTCTACCTCTGAGCTGTAGTTTTTAGTTATTTTTATTATGACAGAAGCTACAATCATTTTTAGGACCTGGTACTTCAAGCTATGAAGTAATTCGCACACAAAGCGAAAGACAGGTACCATGCCCCCAGACTTTACTAAGTAGGCCAGAAGATAATACAGGAAAGAGAACATTCATGCAGGGTGGGGATTAAGGGGTCTGTGGGCTTTGACTTACCCACCTTCTACTTGGAAGTCAAGCACAGAAGCTACAAGACCACTTCGATAACAGCTGTGTTAGTAACCTTGAAAGGCATTCAGAATGAGCAAAATTTGAGAGACAATGACAAGACTGCAAGTGAATGTGCTTTGTTCCAATTTTACCATTTGTGGGGTGATAGCTACTGGGGGTAAGCAGAAGAAAAGCCCTGGAATTTGTATTTATCCATCAAGTTATTTTATTTGATGCTTGAATTCTTTGTTCTCAGATTAAAAAAAAAAAGTATCTGTGGCAAAGGTTGCTAAAATACTTTGTTTCCTTCTCTTAACTAGAGAAAAGCCAAGTTTACAACCATTCTTTGAACAGTAGTCCCTTACTCAGGGAAATTATTATTTCCACCGTAGTAAGTTGCCTGTTTTTCTTTCAAGAAGTCAAATTGAGGCCCTTAAGTCCTTGGAGCTTTCTACTGACCAACCTGCAAGCCTCAGGATGTCTTCTATTTCTGCATGAATGAAACCTCTCTTTAGTTGCCCAGAATAGCTATTTTTTGATTAACTTCTCTTCATTATGCAGTTTGTATTTCCTCTGTTAGTGCAGATACTTTTCCTAAGATTTTGAGAGGATAGCAATTACATAACTGTATTAGATGAAAACTTTTCACCAAACATTAGTGTATAGCATTTCTATAGTCTGGAGGGAGCTTTTCAACCAGATTTATAAGGAAGCAGCAAATAACAAGGGTATTTTGCTATTCAGCTGGGATAAATCAGTCTGCTCCAACATCTTGTATCTAAAACACATGTGACTCTAATTGTCATTATGCTTTTTGTCAGTCAGTACTCTGTGGTTTCCATCTCAGCAATACTCATTGTCAAAGAGCAATTTCACTTGTTGATTCTCCTCCTATCTCCTGCTGAGGTAGTCTTTTTGGCTTGTTTCTGATCCAACATTTTTTTGTTCTCTTGTGGAGACTACAGGATTTGGACTATTAACAAATCTTTCTCAATTCTTCTCCTTGTGTTTAAAACAAAAAATTCTGGTGACTTGTAGATTCACATACTGCTCAGACTCAGTATTTGTCCTCAGACTTCTACTGTTACGTGAAATGTGACTATTACTCTATCTTTCAAGTGTAGATTCAGTAATTGTATATTAAGAATGTTGTGTAATAAGAATGTTGACATTTTACAGTTCAGGACTTATTGTCAAGGTATCCAGTGTTAGGGCACAAATGTAAAATTCCAGTCCTGTTCTCTAACTTTGAGTTATAATCTATGTAGATTTAGTGAAGGCTTTACTCTATCCAGAGCAGTTAACTTCAGGAGAAATCCACAGATCTCGTCCCAGAAGTTCCAGAGGGAAATCAAGCTAGTTGAGAGTCTGTTTCTAAGGGAGTCTTATCTTTTGTTCGCACATGAAATGAGCTTACAACACCACCAGAACCAAGACAGTCTCTCTTTACTTCATTTGGGCCGGGATAGCTAACTGTGGCAAGGCTGTCCATGCTTTAGTCTGTACGTTTGTGTGTGCATCCTTCATTAGGTGTGTTGTGCACCTATGTGTGCATCTAGGTTTAAATGTCAGCTTGCCCAAGACTCCTTGCCCTGTGGACAGTCAAATTACAGTATGTTTTGATTTCTCTCTCTCTCTCTCTCTCTCTCTCTTTCTTTTTTCCCTTTTTTCTCTTTTTTTTTTTTTGTTTCTGCAGAAGCTTAGCCTCCATACTACAGGAGATCTTCTCTTATTTGGCAGTCATCTCAGGAATGTCCAATACTACTTTTCTTTTACTTGACTCCCAAAGGCATCAAGTCGGATTATTTTTCAGTACTCTATTTTCAGTCACATCAAGAATTGCCACTAACAGGACGTGTCATTGGAAATGGAATCTCAACATAGGTAACTCTTTCTTTAGAGTGAAATATTAACGGTTTACTCAGTCTGAAAATGATTTTTTTCTTTATGTTGAATGCAAGTGCAGGGACTGTGGTCCATTTAGACATGCCCATGAATGACAATCATTACTCTGTGTCTCAGTTGAAGACATTACTGATCCTGCCACTGCTTTTTCAGAACTGTTGGCTAAGCTTTTTCTATGATCATTCTTGAAACCATTTAAATTAAAATGAGTTGAATTACCTTAAACAAGTTCAGCAGCAGGTATAGCTCAGCACAGCTCATTTTGGCTGAAATATGTTAGAGAAATCAAAATATTCCATGCATGAATTTAAGTGTGGTCAACTGCAGCAGCAAATCAGGTTGTCCTGGAGTCATGATAGCTTCTTCAGCTGAAACAGCTAAAGTCAGGAATAGGTTCACATGCACTGGACACGGGCTTCTGTTTCAGCTTCCTATTCAACTTCTGATCTCTGCTGTCTTGAGACTTTTTTCTTGGCCCTTTATGCGAAGATCAAAGCTGTGAAAGTAGCCTTGATTTCCCTAGCAAACCAGTTCTCCAGAGGAGGAGCAGCTTTTCCCATACAACAATTGCATTTCAGTGGCTTAGTCCTCGATTCAGTGACTGTCCATTGAGTGGCCTGTGTTTCCTTATTTTGATTTTAAGATGGTAGGGAAGTGAAAAGATGGTAGTGTTGTGTTGCTTTTCTTTTGTGTGTATATATATGTATTATATATTTTTTACACACACAGACACATATATATTATATTATATATAAAATTTGAGATAGTTTGAGGCGGGAAGTGGAGAGAGGGTGGAGTTTTGAGTCTGTGAGGGACATACAGTGCTCACCACCACTTTTTCTTTACTGTGTGATGGGAACAAGCTATCAAGCTCCACTTCCACAGAGCAAGGCACAAGAAAAAGGAGGGTCTTGGTTTTTTTTTTTTTTTTAACATCAGGTAGGGAGGAGCAAGCATGATGTCTATTGCTCTAAAGGAGTTGGCTTATCCATTGGTGTATCTTCACTAAGGACCCTTACTTTGCCTGAGCTACTGTGGTCAGTCAGCCCCAAAGTGTATGATATCCAAATGGTGCTACCAGGCAACACGTGCTGGCCTACAGCCAGCTCTGAAAGGAGGCTTTCAATGAGCCATGGTTCCACAGGACAATAAATTTGGTTTTAGTGCACCTAGTGTCACCAGGACTGAGTCAAAAGGGAGCGAGCGCATGATACTAAGTACTGTTCTATTCAAGTTCACTCTGCCATGTCAAATGTATTATTAACATTTTGCTATGCTGAATCAGGCATAGCATGTCCTCCTGCAGCCAGCAGAAACACCACATCACATGTTCAGGCTAATTCAACAGAAAGTCATGTGCTCATGAGGGTCAAATACGTACTGCCAGGTAAACTGGTACCACTGAATGTAGAACCACAGCCTGAGGGCTGTGACTGACAAGTAGGACAGTTTTTCTTGTTAGTGTTGACCAGGTTTCTGCCCTCTGCTTTACCCTGCAAGTACTGTATAGGTGTCTGAACTGCACAGAAATTAAACAGCTTGGATATCTCTCCTTCAGAGCTGTAAAAGTAAGACGTTTGCTCTCTAAAATGATGTCATAGCATTGCTTTGGAAACATGGCATTAAATTTCATTAAGTCATTTAGTTACACAAACATGGTTTATTTGCAGCAGCAAGAAATGGTGTCCGTTATGTGTGTTCTCATGTATAAGATACTAAATGTTTCCATCAATATCCTGTTGTTGAATGTTATGGAATAAATTGTCCTACTCATTTCCATCAGAATATTCCTTTATTGGAATAACTTCTGAATCAGTTATTAGTCTGCCTTTACACCTAATCTGGTATACCTGGGGTTTGGTGTGGAAAAGGCACCTCCTCCCCCCACACACTCCTCTTCCACTATCTGCCTGTTCTCTCTCTTCCCTTTGCACCTAGCAAATGTGGAGCACAAAGTGGCTTCGCTCAGTAGAAAATAAATCTGCCCCAAAGAGAAGTTTTCCTTCAGATCCACCTGCTGAACCACCGTGTTGCCTGATCACTAGATGTAATGAGAGCTGGGAGGGACTGGCGCTGCCCAGGCTGTGTCAGCATGTGCTTTGAGTGCATTGCAGGAAAAATCAAAACACTCTTAGCAGTTTGGTTCTGTTTTTCTTGGCCCAAAGTAGCAATATATTCTTGCTTGTATATTCCAGCTCATTAGACCAGGCCGTTTCTTTCTTTCTGATAATTATTTGCTAAATTACCTGCTATTAAAGCTGATTAAACTATAAATCTTCACATTATTTATAATTTTTCTCCTGTTATTAAGCTGCAATTAACCCAACAGATACAAGCATAATTTATTCTGTGATTGCATAGTGTTTAATATGTGTTTCCACCATGGAAAGCTGCTGTAGAGCTAAGTGGCATGCCCTGTAAAGTGATACGATGTCATAATATTTCTTTTAAAATAAAAAGTTAAGTATCATTAAGTCTTACAATTAGGCAGTTATAGGTTATTTCTGCAACTTAGAATATGGTACTTGATAGCCTGGAGGTTCTTTCTCTAATATTCTGTGAGTTTTGTCAAAATTGTAGGAGAAACTTTGTTTTACAGAAAATGAGATGTATTTCCTCACCCCTGTATTTGTGTGATTCACTTCATTTCTTCTCTTTGCTAAGAACTAAGATTTTCTAACATATGTTTATTATAGCAAAGCAAACAACTAGCATGTGTTCAGAAATATGTATTGTTTAGAGTACGTGTTGTTTTTGTTTTAAAATATTGACTGTTCTTTAAAGAGATCCTCTTAAGGGCCTGGTATCCCATGATGTCTTTGTCATGAATGATTTATACTAAAGTATTCTAAATACGGTGAGATTTTTCATATTTAAAACGCATCGATTCTCTCATGCACTGGATCAGTTTTCTTTCAGTAATGCTTTGCACACAAGTGAAGCTTATGAATTATTTCATCTGCTTTCTCAAATCTTCCTGTCTAACATAATCATCCATTAGTTTCAGTGTGATTTCATGTTTAATAAAGTATCTCAAAAAGTTTACCAGATTTGGGTACTATATGTATAGTGTAATTTAAATAGTATTTCGACCAACGACTGTATCCCGTATTTCAAGACCAAGTGTGGAAGATCTGTTCAAGAAAGACTGTATCTGCAGTTCTTGCCAGAGCTAGATCCCGACAGTTTTGTTGCAATGAATGCAAAATTCAAACGTGAGATTTAAAATCCTCATTTCATGAAAAGTCAGTTTTCCTTGGCATTGAAATGATGTTGATTTCATAGATGCTATTGCATGATTGGTTATAACGTGCTAGACTTCTGTTTTAGACATATATTTAGCACCCTTTATTCTTACTTGTCAGATATGCTTAGAGATTTCGTTTTTAATATGAGCTATTTTTGTTTAGCTTAAATCCTTACCTTGTTCTAAAATAAAACATCACTTGAATTCCCTATTATCAGTTTAATCTGGTCTGTATTGTTGCTATGCAAGACTTCTAAAGTTTCTTTTTCCTTTTCTAAGGCATAAGATATTTTAGCGCTTGTGATACTTGCTTCCTGGGATTTATCATTATAGGAAATCTGTTAGTTGCTTATTTTTCATAGCACAGTTTGCCTGATGAAATTAAAAGTTTTGCCAACAGGTATTTTCTTCTAATAATTCTTGTGCGCATCTATTACCACAGGTCTTTTTTTACTTTCTATTCATTTTTTCTAAAGCATTGAACAAATCATAACTTGGTATTTAAGGTAATTAGCAGTTGCTTCATATATGCAACATGCATAAAGCATAGAGTGTATTTGCTTACTAGTTTTGTTGTGTATTCACTTCCTACTGACATTTATATAATGGTATTTTTGTTTAGTCCTATGTATAAATTGTTTAATTTTTAAGTGGAAGCAGCTAATAATTTGTGCAGGTGTCTTATTTAAAGATTTTCATATCTTAGGGTTGACTGATTAGAATAAGAAAGAGGCATGTGTGCTAACTTTGAACATCATAGATGAGTTTGCTCTGTGGCATTGCAATAAATATTGTAATGAATATAGTGAAATAAATGGTTTGTGCCATCTACTGGTCTGGATAGGATCTGCATTTCAGCTCAGAGGGTCACGAGCGACTTTTACAGCAGTGTATAGTGTGAGAAAGCAGCAAATAAACTCATTGCAAATAGCTAGCATTTTCTGTTTCTTGTAGCTTATCTGTAGTAAATGCTAGCCAATGCTTAAACACGTACTAATAAAAAGTTCAAAGTAATATATTAAACACTTTCCCACCCTTGCTCACCAACCTTACACTATTCCTTTTAATCTGGTTTTAATAGAATCCAGAAACATTTCTTCTAGGTAGGTCAGTCATGTTGACATCTTTTAATAGAGTTTAAGTTGATAGTATAAACCGTGCTCTGAATAGGAACAGAGTTTGTCCTGACGTGTTAGATGGAGTCATGCTTTTCTATAATAATTTGTAACTATAACATATATTATTATCACTTTTACTTATAAAGAGTAATAAAAAAGAACATTCACACATATGGATTTGCTCTGATGTTTATTTCAGTGTTAAGCCTGGAATGAAAAGGGTGCTTATATAGAATGAACTTCAATATAACACTGTGCTGTCTTTCATAAGGCCTTTTATCTGAAATGTCTTTGTATGCTACAGCCTAATAATAGGCTATTGTATTTTCTCTGATTTTATAAAATCCAGGTGCTAGAGATTCCATAATCAATTATTGTTTCAGAGTCAGCATTATCACTTCTACATTTAACACAATTTTGTATACATTCTCATCATAGATACTATCCTGCTGGGAGCTTTGTGTGTTTCATTGTTACTTTTTACTTATTTATTTCTCAATGGCATAAGCAGTGGATTCACAAATGCTACAATATCCCTCTGATTATGATTGTTCTATACAAAATTAAATCTAAGAACATATTAATGGGGAAAAAAATTCCTTATGCACTCTAAGAAGACTATATAGTGTATATTGTCTAAGAAAACTTCAATAGCATATTCAGGAGCCTAAATATTTATTTACATGACCAAAAACTTATCTTCAGGTGAAGTGTAACCTTTGGGCTAGAGAACTGGTCTAGAAATAAGGAGGCCTGGGGTCTATTTACAGTAAATCACTTCCCCTCACATTACTTCATTTTTTCCCCTGTAAACCTTCTTTTCAAATGGTTTTGAAGTTTGTTGATGAAAAGCACTGTATAAACAGATAATGTATCTTTGAGCTCTTTTTGGTACATACTTACATTTGGTTATCCAATTGTACGATATGTGAAAAGTTTTCTTGGGTATTCAGCATATTCAACTCATTTAAAATTTGGTTAATTTGGAAATATGTAGATGCATGCATTTTGATGTATGCACACATGCTATAATCACAGATACGAAAACAAGTACATAAAAGTTGAGTAGTTATTTTAAATAACACTTGAGATTTAAATACTAACCTGAGCAAAGATAGTGAACTTGAAGCAATTGATTTCAGGATAGGATTTTAATTAATAATAAAAAAAGGATATTATGTGCAGAGAAAGATAGATATTAGGAAAATTCACAGCTTTTCAACTTTTTTTTTTTTTTTTTTTTTTTTTTTTTTTTTTTTTCACTTTTACTTTAGATATTCTGCGTTTTTTTTTTCGTGTTGTTAGGAAAGCTCATTTTCCTACGAGCATTATTGCACATTGCCTTTTTTTTTTTTTTTTTTACATTTGCAGGTAAATGCCCAAATTTTTCTTTGCTTTGTAACTGGTTGTTATGCCCAGGAAAGCAAACTACAGTAAGTGCACAGTTCACATGCGCTTTCAAGAATGAAATGTTGCCGTGGTGTAGCTATTATCATCAAAGGAATTGCTCATTCAGGTGAGGTATGTAATTGTCCATCGAAGTTGTTTAAAACAAATCTGATTACAAGTCTGTTTCTATTTTTTTGTGTAGAATTTTCAAAATAATGTTTTGTATGTTACCCTTCAAAGTTTGCCTAAATTTACTATTTTTTATTTTGGCTTTGTTCCCCTTTTGCCGTAAATGCTCATTTTAGGAGACTGCCATGTTAACAAAGTGTAGCTTCTTTCAGTGGTCTTGTAGTAGTAGCAACAAAGTGCAGCTTCTCTTCAGTAGTCTTGATAGTACAAACTGATTAGATGAACGGTTGTCTTGCACGTGTCCCCAGTAACAGCTGGAATGATGGTGCTTTCTGTACTAATAGAGAAGACAGAACTTGAAGCAGAATATAATTTAGACCATCTTTCAGGAATTCAGACAGTAAAGAGAAACAGTCTGTCTTTGGATATCTTCCTCTGATCCTTCTTTCTGAGTGTATCTTCAAAACTTTGCTGACTAATTTTTACTTGGAGTCTGCAGTGAGGCTAGCAAGGAAGCAAAGCCATGATGATGCAGCCTGCTGCCAGTGTCAGCTCTAGCCAGGTCTTTGCAGTACAGAGTCTGGGGTCGTTCCAGTTTGGTGCTGCTGATGGAGTTGCTCTGCTAAACCCTGAAGAGCTGCATAGATAGGATGTTTCCATTTCAAGACAATGTGGTGCTGGTAAATACCTACAGCATTTGTTTTATGACTTTTTTGTTTGTTCCTTCTGGTCTTTTCTTCTGCCTCTCAGTGAAGAGATAAGTGGTGCCTTTCACCGCAGAGGCTTCCTTTGTGACAGATCTGGTAGGTTCTCATCAATTCCTGGAGCAGGTTTCCAAGGTCCAATGTTGTTGTAAAATCATCTGCAGAAGGATTCACGGGCCATGGCAGTCTTTTCCATTTCTGATGAAAGAAAAGCAGCAGCAACTAACTCTTGGCCTAGGTTAGTGAACACACTGATATATTTTGTATTGGGGTTGGCATTATAAAAAATAATATCATGATGAGGATCAAATAAGTTACTACAGAAAACGATGAAGAGCCAATTATAATGAACCTTAATACTTCTATCATTCAGCCATGGAACTAAAAGACATGAGAGTCGAGTGCAGTGTCTTCTGGAGGAAGAGATGGTGGGGTAATCGTAATGATAATCTAAGAATCAGTCAGAGAAATTGCTATCAGTGAGAAAAATAGGTGCTTAGAGTGGACTCAAACTGTGAGAGTGCTAGACCTCCTCAGAACACAGAGGATCAGTGAAATCAAGAAAAATGATGGATAAAGTCTCTGACACTGCCTAAGGTAGGAGGCAAACTCACTGATCCCCCAGCCCAGTGCAGCTTGCCCCAGTCCTACCCTCTCTCTCACCCTCTCACAGTCGTAGCTCCGACTGTGCAGCTACGCTTGGAGCAGCAGTCACCAAAGGTGGTCCCAGACTCCTCCTCTGCCCTCTCATGGCCTCTATTGCTCCTCATACTGCCTTTCCTCTGTTTCAGGGTAGTGGGGAGCAGCAGCTGCCAGTTAAAGCCCAGCAAACTTTTTCCGAGTCAGTCTTTGCTCTGCCCTTAATCTTCATAACCTCAATTTGAGAGCTAAAAGTAGCCAGCACAGGGTCCAGCTCCTTGAGAAAGGCTTGTTATTTGGGAGAAAGAAAGGTCAAGGATGAGAAAGAGCAGACCGGGTGAGCACTTGTTGAAAGGAGCCATGGGGCTGTGTCTGTGCTCCTGGGCTCAGCAACGTGGCCTGCTTGTGGCCATGGCTCTGCCCCTCCTGCAGCTCCTCCTCTGTCTGTGGTGGGACTGCTAGCAGGGCCAGACAGGCACCCACTGCTGTCCCCAGGGCCTGCCAGACGAGGCAGTAGGAGGTGGATTTTTCCATCCCTAAAAAGAGAAGACTTGATGGTAGGAAGGGACAGGAAAGGGAGGAGTATGTGTGTGTGTCCTGCCTTGCAAAACTGTTATGAAAGGAGGTTTGTGCATGAGGACTACAACACAGGATGGTGTATGGGTCTGAGACACTTCCATCTCTGCAACAGAGCACTTTGAATTTGCAAAATCAGTTACAGGTCTGTGTAATTACCAGTTAAATGAGAGATTTGCCTGAAAGGAGGTATTTTCTCAGTGTCAGAACTACAAACTCTGTAGTCCTGACAAAAATGGCCATGCCGCTCATTCTCGCTTCCTCATAACTACACACTCCCATGTGCTTCACTGGAAACAGAATCAGTCCCTTGCTGATTTGCAGCAGGACCCGTGCAGCCGATGGCCTTGCCTGGGGATTTCATCCCAGCAGCCTCGTCCCCTCCACACCCTTGTGTGGCAGGAATGCTCATGAAGGTGCCGTGGGACAGGGGCTGCGCTGCCCGAAGGCCGGGCAGGGCTGCACACTGGGAGCCGCAGGCCCCACGCTGGAAGGTTACAGCCAGGGAGTCTTGTCCTGCAAGAGCTGCCCCGCTCGCAGGGAAACGCGATACTGCCTGAGGAGAGCCGGGCACAGAGAGGGCTGCCAGTTTTGACGGCTCTCAGAAGTGCTGGTGCAGAAGATCTGCTTAATTTGAAGAGGGAAAGAAAGAGTTCAGGGTTTATCTACCATGTATTTGAAAATTTGCTTTAAGCACTGTAATCTAACCTGCTGTTTACAGTGCTAGATTCTGCAGTTGTTTTACATTTTGCAGTACTCATTTGCTCAAAATCATCGCACTCAAACTTGGTAATTCAGCAGAAAAGTGATCGCAAGCGTGACTTGGTATGAGAGAAAGATGCATGCAAATAGGAAAGGGCTTCCTGCAGAACGGAGTTCAGAGTCTCTGGTCTCTTCCAGTGTCCGGTGTCAGGGCACACGTACGCAGTTATGCACTGATGCCTGCTTGTAGCTATTTGTATTTCACACTAACTAGAAGCCCCCTGGCAGGTGCTTGTGTGGAATTGTCGTTCATGCCTTAGAAAGAGCTGTTTGCCCAAGAACCTCCTTTGCTGAATGTAACGTGGAGTTAGTCTTTCTGGTTGCACTAACTGCTTTTAGGAGGAGCTCTGTCCTGCCTTTTCATTTATTTTTACACGGCATCGGAGTAACGGCTATCGGAGATCTGGGTAAAGGGTCAGGACAACAGGCCAGCTATTTAGCGCGGTTTTTCTGTAAACAAATCAGTGACTTGTTTGAGCAGCATGAGGTAACAGTTCCCTAGTGTATCCTGAATGAATGTGCTACAGAGACAGACCCATTTCATGAACTAGCTTTAAGCTTTACACTGAAAAGGAAGTATGGAAAAAAACAACCTAGTGGACATTGTTTGACAGTTGCGAACGGAGCCAAGAGGCGTGCAGGCAGGTTTTGGACTGGGTTCTTTGGAAAGGATGGCTTGCTCCTTATCGTAGCTGAATTTGCTTATACTTTGTTAATGAGTTAAGTTTGAACCCCTGTTGCTACAGATGGTGCCATGGTGTACATGCTTAATGGTAGTCATATCAGGAAAGTAAATGCCAATATTTTCCTTGACACAAAAATCTTAAATTGATTTTAAATTGATTAGGTGAGGTGCCTTTATTGTGCCCATTTTGAGAGAATGAAAAGTTAAAGCATGCCGAATGACTTAAGGCTGTGAAGCAAAGGCCTGGGCTTTGTTCGTGATTCCTCAGCTGCAAGACCTTTTATTTTCCCTCATGTCTTCCCTGAGTTGGAATTAATGGCACCCAGAGCCATGTGACTCAGGAATATAACCTCAAAGTTTGGGAATATGTTCCAGAAATGCTTTGCACAACCCTGGAAAACTGTTTTTGCCTCCTGCTTGTTGGTATCCTGCACAGCCACTGTCATGTGATGGGCAGTGTTTGCTAACATTGCATCTTGGAGAGAAAGTTAGCTCGCTGGTGACAGTGCCTTGCAGTAGGTGCAGCAGTTTTCCAAATGTTATTTCTATATGCAATACAAAGCTTATAATCTCCAATTTTATGGAAATTCATTTTTAGGTAGTTACAGGCTAATTTAAATAGTCACCCAGTTTTCTGCATTAAACGGGGCACAAGATCACCTAAACAGTCCAGCTTCAAACAGCTACACTGCTGGCTCTCTGTGTAACCTGTGAGGCTCTTAGCCTTACACCTTCCTCATGAGCTGCTCCATAAGGTATCATGGTGATAAAGTCCATGGGGAAACAGGCTGACCAAATGGAAAAAGGACTGAAAACCTGAGACCCGCTTTCCACTGCTCCCTTTGACCTTTTGGATGGACATCACTTTTCCTGAGCTCTGTTCCCATATCTGCGGGGTAGGGATAAAAATAATATGCTGAGCTAAATCGCAGTGCCCAGGCTAGATTTGACTTAGGTAAAAACCTACTCATGCTCTTTTCTGTCAATCCTGAAGTGACAAAGATATCTGCCACTTGCCTGTGAAGCTGTGGTACATGCAGGGAAGCATGCTGAGAAATTCAAAGGCATAAAAAAAAAAAAAAAAATCCAGACATTTAACTGCTTGCAGAGTTTCACTGCTGGGTAGGAAATCCTATTTTCTCAAGGTCCAGCCTATTAACTTGTGTGCTGGGGTAATTTGATTTTTGTCCAGCAAAAATCTGGACAAAAAAAAAGTATTTCAGATGTCTGAAATACTCTTCCCTCTCTATCCTCCTCTCTTTTTTGGGGCCAAAGAACAAGTTTTGTTAGTTTTGAAATCCTAATTCTGGTTGCACTTGATAGCAATCACCACAAAAATCTGCTGTAGTATCGACTGACTATAGACGGCCATGTGAGACTTTGGCCATATAATGCTCTTAAAGGTAATATTGAAGTACTGTAAAACATGCTACTTGGTCAAATACACACTCACACTAAGAAACAGAGAGAAGTATGACCTTTTATTGCTCTTTAGGAATTAACTTGGACAAGCTCTGAAACTGTTTGAAGGCAAAAATTCCATTTTTTTTTTTGTGTTTTAAAAACAGGGCTAGATACTTTCAAGACAGAGCAAGAAATAAACAGTGTGCAATGAACACTACCTCTCCAGTGCTGAACAGACACTCAGTGTGCTGCCAGAGATGATTTATGTGACCTCCGGGTGGACTGTGTTTCAATGGAGGTTCAGTTGCCAATATTAGCCCTGGCTGCTCTCAGGGTAGCTTGGATACTATCTGTGTACCCGGGTTTGTTTAGTGCGAGCCTGGCAGGGTGGCTAATGACACGCAGGGGCTGATTGTTTGTTTAGCTTTCCTTGAGCTTCCAGAAGGTCATCTCTAGCAGTAGCTGTGCCCGTTGCAGTTCATGTCACAGTGCTACATTTTTTGGCTATGGATTTTACTTAAAATCTGTTGCTGGCCAGCAAGTGGCCACAGATGAGAAGAAGCAAATGCTGACAGTGATTGGGAGACTTTATGACCTACTTGGACAAGATAGAAGGGATCCGTCATCACTTCTCCATTGGAGACTAAAATTATTTAGAATTCTTTCCACAGTCAGCCAGTAATCTGTGAAAAAAACTGGCTTAGGATAGCAGATTTGTTCCGAAGTAAAAAAACTTAATGAATTTGGGGAAAGGTTTTCCAGCCTTAAGAGAAAAAAAAACAAAAAAACAAAAAAACCCCCACACACAAAAAAAAAAAAGAAAAACAACTTTTTACTCTATTAAGAGTTGGTACCTTTGATGTTCATTTGAGTCCAAACATGACTATCTTAGACCCAGTTGTTAAAAAAGGGGGTCAGTATATGTGTACCTGGAGCTAGGACCTTAGCAGACACGAGGATACAGTGCTAGTGTTATTATCCAGAGGGATTCCTGCACGCTCACATTCCAGATTTCGCTTCTCCTCTCATCACACCTCATTAGTTCTTTGGGGATCTCATCGCACTGATGCAAAGAGTTGATTCACAGTGTTTGCACTTCCCTTAGAAATACAAAAAATTAGTACAGCATATTAATATATGATATTTTGATGTGACGTACTGTCTCCTGAGCCTTTTGGTTCATGGTGTCTCCCATGATATTCCAGCTCAGCAGTACGATGACCCAGGGCAGTGAAAGGAGAACAACAACATGAGGCATTCGCATCCTACAGTGCTGAATCCAGTACAAAACCTGGATAGAGCAGATAGCATCTAAAGCTCCACACTGTGCTCTGCTTGGTTTGTGAGGCAGCAGAACCTGGATCTCATTTGGGTTTGTGTGTCCCTCATAACTGTCAGTCGAAGCTTTTGCTTTTGATTGGTGCCTTTGGTACCTACATATTGAGAGAGTTTGACTGGTAACTATTGAATGCCATTTTCTAGCAAACTCTGAAATGGCTGGTTTGAAATAATGTAACACAGGATTAATAGTTGAATATTGGTGTTTTTTTGTTGGAGAGACACTGCAGAATATTGCTGCAAATTTTGAAGAAATTCAGCTACCTGTAGGGCTTCACTGCCCTCTTTTTTCAATTGGGGTGGCTATTCAAGTGCTTTGGGGGCAGGAATAATGTAATATCACCCGAGAAAATGGTTTAAAAGTTAAAAATTTAAAGATGCAAGGCTTGGCCCTTGCATTTTAAGAGGGAGCTGCCTGACCCCCTGGCATTTCTCTTGAGCTGCCTCTATAGCACAGGTGCAAATTAACACAGTAAAATATTAACTCATTTTGTGGCTGAAAGGCTAAAGAAGACCCTCATCTGACTTATTCATGTCTATACCTTTGCCCGGAATGATTCTGAACCTGACACTAGTGGTGTGTGTGTTTTTGAAGGCAGTAGATTAATAGTACAAATAATGAATTGCAGCATTTTTATGCATCATTTAAAATATAACCCTTCAGTTTCAAGAGAAAACGTCTATCACACTGGGGAATATGACTGTAAAAGGGGCATTCAGGTGTAGTCAGATCCAAGTAAAATTAAATCCGAAGTGGCAATAGCCCAGGATGAAACTTGATGCTAATTGTACATAAATAGCTGAGGGACTGTCATATGACAGATTATAATCAATAAAACATGCCTGTTGTGGCTGCTGTGCATGCCAGGTGTCCTTACTGGGCTGCAGCGCTGGCGCTGTTGTGTACCTGGCTGCCTCTTGCTTTGGATTGTGGCTTAAGTGTTGTTATTTGGGATTTATCCCTCATGCAGAATTCATTTCTAGGCCTTTGCACCAAAACAGAAAACTGGACTGAGCAAATGAATAAAACACTCTGTTTAAGTAGATGCCACGTGCTGTATCTGTAGTTTTACTAGAAAAATCTCTGTGCAGAAGTGCATTTTTTTAAAAAAAATTGTATTTTTCTTAAGAAATTTAAGATCATTTGTTTAGTCCATTTGATCATCATTAGAACACTTTGAAAAACTGAAGTCAATCTTGATAAATATTATTTAGGCCTGTTTCTTTTGCATAATGTTTTGTACTCAGGATCATTCCAAGGGACAAATGTATTTTTATATATATATGTGTGTGTGTGTGTGTGTGTGTATGTATCTTTTTTTTTCCAAGGAGGACAGTGTTTGTCAGGTTCTTCAGGAACACATTACAAATATCTTAAGAGTTTGCTGATATTTTTGTATATTCTTATTTCTAACTACTCTAGTTCTAATAGTATAATTGTATCTGGAACTGAAAATGTAGAGTTTTTTTGTTAAAGGAAGTATCAAGATCGGTCTGAAAAAGATGTATTTGTGTCAGCTCTGGAGTAAATAGCAGAACAAGGGTTAAAAGGAAAGGCATGTATTAATTGCTGCAGAACACCAGATGTGTGATTTCTTTCAAAGAAAAGGAAATAAACTAAAGATGTCAAGAAAATGGAGAACAGAATTGCAGCCATAAAAAAATCCTATTAGGGAGAACAATACCGTGAATTCAAGAATTTTGCTGAAAACATACAATAGGTGAGACAAATAATGAGCTAAGAGCCACACATTGAACTGGCCAGATCTATTGGACTGGTGACAGGTGACTTAGTGCTCAGGTTCATGAGGGTGTGAGAGTAAGAATGGAGCCAAGTACCTCAGGGTGCAACTAGGTTTGCATCCGCTCCTGGGAGTAGTGAAAATCATCACAAACTAATATAGAAAAATCCTGCAGGTAGGAGGGGAGATAGTGCCATGTTCTGTTAGAGTATGATGTGTTTTTATCCTTTTTTTCCTGTTCCCATATTCATCCTGTTTTATGTGCCAGATGAGGCTTATTTTAAACAGCATTGATTAAGGGCCTTGAAACCTCCAGCAGCTGCAGGAATCTCTTGGCCCCTCTCAGAAGACTGCAAATAAGCTTGGAAGGACACTTTGGTTTGGATTAGGCAAGAATCTGTTTGGAATTGGAGGAGTCTTCTGGGCTTGTCCAGCTGAACGTCTAGTTTTTTAAAGGTAGGATGTATTTTTGGTTTTGTTTGTTCATTTTAGGCCGTGCTTCAGTCTTTTCTGTAGTGTTAGAAGGAATACTTCAAAATATTATCCCCACATCAAGATTCATTCATGGCCTCTTCTACCAAAAAAATCTTGAGCTGTCTTTCCTCCCTTCACTTCTCCTAGTGCTCTGTTTTACTTTCTGACTTCCTCACATTACTGTCCTGCTATTCTCTTGGTTGTGATGTTTATGTAGTTCTCAGCTGTAAGTGCATTTCTTCTGGACCTTGAATAGTCTGGGAATTGCGTTACGTTTCAAGGTGACTTTTCCCCTAGTTATAGCTGTGATTTTTCTGCTATTAAGCATTGAAAGCTTTTCCCACTATTGTCTTTTAATGCATTTTTTTCCTTTTAAATGAGGAAAAGAATATCCTTGAACCAAATTGTTATATTTTTTCATCTAAAAACACTTGACAGTTGCTGATGAAGTCACTGTTGTGGTTACCCCTGTTTTATCCAAATAGATAATGGAACCACGAGCATTTTGCTATGAAACTCTTAATGCTCAGCTTGTAGAAAACTTGCCTCTGGGATTGTGATGGATCTCAGTTTGGTCCTGGAATTAAATCTTCATACAATTCTGAAAGGGGAAAGCAGATTAAACACTATAATTTATGTTTAAATCTTTCCCTTTTGTATGATGATCGATTTAGAGCCCAGCTGGTACTTTATGTTTTATAATTACCTGTACAGGAGATTTGTGACAGGTTCATGCCTCATAATATTTTGATTCATATTTCTGTGCAGTATCAGTAAGAATTAATACAACTTTATGTGGTTATGTGGACAACACTGATTCTCTTTCAGCTTTCTGAATTCTTCATTAGCCTTTTTCTAAAGAATCAGGGGTTCTATTTTATTTCCATAAGTATATAACATTTAAAATTCATTTCTAAAATGCAGTAAGAATGAATTTCTTGGTAAATTTCTCATCATCTTTCTTTATCAACTGTCACAAGTTATGAAAGAATTAAAACAAATGTACAGGACCTTAAGTCTTACTTAGGCTGCAGATCAGGGTCTCAGTTCATTGCTTAAACGTATCTTTATTGGTGAGGAAAAGTCGGTGTCTGAATTAGGACTTTTTTCCCCCCCCCAATTATTTTCAATTCCAGGTTTCTAGGAATATATCTAGGTTGGCCTAAATCAGAGTCTATTTTTGTGCCTTAGATATGTGACAGCCAAATTTTGACTTGGACCACTCACAAAAATAAACAACATTTGGAGTAAGAGAGGGTTCAAAATTCCCATAGCCTAGTTCAAGAAGATGGACAGTGAAGGACAGTGCCTTTATTTTTATTTTTTTTAAATGATGCCAGTGAGATCTTCTCCTTTATATCATGTTACATTGTTTAATCAACCTGTTTTGCTTTGCATCTTTTACTCTCTTTACCCAGACAACACAGAACAATGAGGAATAATTTAGTCGAGTTGTTGGAGATGGCGAGCCTGATTCATGGTGACTGAAACCTGAGGATAATTAGCATCTTCACCTAGAAAATTGGTCATGACAGAGTTGCCCCATCTTATTTCAGCATCTCTAAGAGGTGAAGCTCCCTCTGCTAGGCTGGTCTGACATGGCAGTGGTGCTGCTAGGGAAGGATTCCCCAAGGTTCAGACCAGCTCTTTGTGTTTGTTGCCTTGACCAGCGATGGAGGCCTGCCTGTCTCATATTGTTTTTATTACGTGCCTTAGGAACTCTTACAGGCCAGAATAGCATGGCATGTGGGCATTACTGGAAAGAATAGAGTCTTTTCTGCTGGACCTTAGAGCCCAGAATGCTGTGATAAGGTTCCCTGGTAGTTTATTTTTCCTGAGTGGTGGGTATGATGCAGTTGCTCTGACTGCACAGAGAAGAGAATTTAATGCTGGTCTTGGGTTACACTTAGGAAGTGGAGATTCCACTCCTCTCCTCTGGAGTTCTGTGGATCTCCTGACTTCTCTCCTGCTTTCGCTAATTCACAGAAGTCAAAGCTGCTCATTTGCTACAACGGTAATGAGGAATATTGGTGTTATACTGCTCAGTGTGAGCTGCGGCTCTTCGTATAATGTGTGGAGCAGTTACATGAATGCTCTCAGAGTGTGCAAGATGCATGGTCTTGTTTTTACCTTTTGCAGCCTAATGTCTTTGACGACATCCATTCTTTCATGTAAAGTAGTTCTGTGATGTCCTTTCCCTTCTGCTGCCCATAAAACTGGAATCTGAGGGCACATGGTTTCAGTGGGTAACTTCAAAGTAGATGAGCAGGTTGCCTGTTTCTTACACCAAAATAATGCGGTAACTTTGTAGGTGAAGAATTTGGTTTTCAGACTATTACTGCCTTTGTGATTCCATATATTTCTTATAAAGTGAGTATGCCTTCTATAATGAGCCACTTAAATCTTTTTTCATGAAGTTACTTATGATAAGCCAAGGGCTTTGCAGACTACTGAAAATATAGGTAAATAAAAATTATTATGATCTATAAATATCACTATTAAGATACTTACATAGTAAATGATATTATGTCACTTATGCCCTACAGCTTTGAAGACTACTGCTTGTTCACGTTATCCTGTTGCTCGACTCCGGCTGCAGTGTAGCTCTGACACAACTGGTTGCATCTCAGCCAGGATAAGAAAATAGTGTCCCTAGATGCTACCAACTAGCCCATGACTTCATACAAATCCTGCAGATCTTATGACTTGAGATTTGTACGAACATGAACTGTTCCTCTCAAAAATCCTTCTGTTGATGATGAGGGTGGTTCTGCTTGCTGTGAGCCTGCTTTGTGGGAAAGAACTGTAGGTTTTTTGGACGTGGGAATGAGTCGTGCTGAGGGTACGGACACGTGCAGGAGGGGAATAGCACAAGAGGAGAGGGGGCACTTATGGTAGGGACGTAATTGCAGAATTTCCACTTGAAAATTTCTGCTTTTTATAGAAGGTCTGAGTTGTTGAGACTTTTCTGGCAACTGTGTAATAACTATATGAAAAGTAGCATTGTTTTTATCAAATTTAATGCAGTCGATTTCTAGCACTTTGTTCATATACAGGCCTATGGAGAAAGCACAGGCAGGTCTGAGTGCACATCTGAGCTTGTGTGCACATGAACTCTACAGCTCTTTTGAAACAGGCAGGCAGAAGGATAAAAGAAAAAGAAAAATATTGATGGTATGAGGTTCATTATACACATGTATCGCAGTATTAACTGCTTTATGTTTTATCTTTTCTGTGATTTTGGTAGTTGGACTGCAAGCATAATGGGAAATCTATTTTCACGTTGAGAGCTGGAGCATAAAGCACTTGTCTGTGTAGTTCAGAAACATATTTGTGACAGGAACTGTAGGCTCACTCCAGGTCTTTCAACTCCTGACCGTTTGTGCATGGCATGAGTTGTCTTGCAGTAACAGACATGTCCTTTCTGAGCTGACTGAGAGTGCACAATCCCAGAATGTTGTTTCTCCCAGACAGCCAAGGCGAGATCAAAACAAAAGAAGTACAAGCAGTCACACCCAGGGCTTCATATTTGTGATCATTACCTACGTGACACTGCCCTTGAATAGACCCAGTATTTTGTTTCTAACACCAACACTTTTTACCAAGATTAGAATATGATTTTATCTTTTATTTTTTACTATTTCCCATTGTTAAAATATTTTAGTTAAAGGAATTCAAGTAAGAATTTCCACTGCTGAGAGAAAGGACATAAATAGGGTTGTCTGAGCATTCACAGAGATTGGGCCTGGATTTCATTAGGGGTCGTGTTTCTTACTGAGCAACTCTACTTCTTGGGGAAGCCAGTGATCTTGTGGGGCTGAAGTTTGGAAGAGCACTGATCTGATTCATGAAGGAGCATCAGTTCTCTTAACTGGGTCCAGCTTCACGCCCTTGCAGGTGCCGAGCACCTGGGAAGTCTGTGGAGCTAAATGCAGGGTGCGTGTGGGGCCTGTCCCGCGAAGCGCCCTCCTGGGAGCTGCCTGCCCGCGTGCCCAGCCCTGCTCTCACCTGACGGGCCCACCTGCAAGGAGCTGCCTCCCTCATCCGTTCTGACTGGCCGATTGCTCACAGCGAATGTTTAAAACGGACCAAAAAATGATAAACGCAAACCAGAGATCTTATGCAATATGTTTCTGGGCTTGTAGCTTTAAATATCCACAGTTTATAATTTGGCAAAGTTTATGCCACTATGAAAATATCTCTTCTTTTTCTTTCTGTTTTTTTTTTCTCATGTTTTATTTTGTAGGAGGTCCATTAAAAATATCAGTGTGACTTAGCGGTCACAAGTTGTGATGAATGTAGGCACATAAAAACGCAGAAAGATATCCTGGAGAGTTTTCAGAAGTGGCTAATATTATTTAGAATACAATGTTTTCCCACTCTCCAGGCCCTCTTCAGCATTCCACATAAAACAATCCCTGCTGCGAGAAGAGAGCAGATGGTGGCTCAGCCGCTTTGTCCCAGTGACACTCGAGCTCCTTCACAGGCATCCGCTTGGAGTGCACAAGGCTGATAGAAATTGTGAACAATTTCAGCTCAGGATTTCAAAGTTTTCTTCCCCCAGCCTTTCGAATCAAGAGCAGGAAATGCATGATGTTTGTAATTTGAGTACTGCTCATTTCTTTTTAGCAAGGCTGGCAAGAAAGCTGTGTAGTTTAGATGGTGAAGGAGCTTTCAAATTCCTTACAACTGCTGAGCAGGGATACTCGTTTTATTTATTCTGTGACACTGAGTGACAAAATACTTTGCAGAAAAAAATGCCTGTGGTAAATATGAACCAGAGGTCTACACTGTATTATGCTCAGAGTTGAGAGGTGCTTAATTCCCCACACAGATCATGTTCAGTTGATTTAAATATTTGACGATCTTTTAGAATGTGACATTACAGGTGTCCTGTTACATATGCAACATAGCTTAATGCTGATGAGGCAGACTGGGAAGGCTGAGCTATAGCTTGCTGCTAGAGATTCCTGCAATATTTACATTTACAGGCCAAACAAGTTAAACACTTTAAATGAATGATTGCATACAGAAGCAAGGAAAATACTGACAAAAGTTTCCATTCCCTGTGCATGTGGGTGTGTCTGGGAGGATGCATATTTGCCATACTCAAATACAGCAAGATGATTAACTGCAGAGCCTTGATGGATTATACTGTGGCCAATGTGGGTAAGTCTTGTAGCTATTACCAACTTTTGTGAGGGTTTTTATTACTATTATTATAATCACGAACAGTTTCACAATGTTGAAAATTCATATTAAAACTGCAGCTCCTCAATCTTGATGACTTAATGAGAGCTTTTTCTTTTTTCTTTCTTTTTTTATTTTCCTTTATTTTTTCCGAAGCATGCATCTGGCACTGTTCTAGAGCAAGCAATAGAAACATGAATGCAAGGTCTGAAGATGGAGCAAGAATGCCGGGGTGAGATATTAGGAAATCGCACCTTGAGTAGGGGGAGCTTTGGGGGAATAGTTGAATATTGATAAATTGGGTGGCATTGATAGGTTTCTTGGTTTTTGGAGGGAACTAGAGAGGAGCTGAATCAGCATAGCAAAGTTTTTTAATCAGATTACTCCACTTCTACACAATCTCCAGATTTCTAGTCCTGTAACTATAACAAATCTCACAATGAAGCAAACAAGTGTTAGGTATGTTCAAATTTTTAAAAGTTACATGAGCTTCTAAAACTAGGTAGTTGAAATGGGTTATTTTGTAAGCGTTCTGCCTTAAAATGTTTTGTGAATCATCCCGAGGTGTATGCATTAACTGAATCTGTTGCTCCTTCCATGTAGCCCACACACCAGATAGGAAATAGGAAGGGATACATAAAGAAAGCAGCTTGTTCTTTATTAACTCTGTGTAAACAATAACACAGCTGTCCAAAAATAGGTATTATCAATAATCCATAATTTTTCTGTTTTCTAGTTCTTTTCTAAATCAATGTTAGAATAAATTAAGCAACGGATCATAACATAGATTTTTCTCCTGTGTTTCAAAGACAAGGCCTTAAACTGTTTTCTTATGGCTACAAAATGTCCAGCCTAGCAGGGTCATTTCTTTTAGGGTGTGATTTCATAGACAACAGACAGTGCTCTTAATCAGAGGAGCAGGAGGATCAGCCTATCTTTTTTCCCTCCCTTGCAATGTTGCTAAATTGGGTGCAATTCTGGAGTAACTTGGACCATCTCTTGGACTGATTCCCCTGGAAAATGATTGTTCTCCTTAAGGAGGGGTTAATTTTCAGCTGAGTTGATGAGCCAGAGTGGCTATTCCATGGGCAGACAGCTACACGGGTCAACAGGGAAGTGAGAGAAAAACACCTGATTAAAGGGAATGAGGGAGGCTCCAGGGTGTGTTGTTGCAGGGAGAATTTCTTGGACAGTTGCTCTCCTTCTTTCATAAGAGCAATGCAGTAACATCAGAAACCAAGAATTTTGAGAAAATCTAAGGTAAATAAGACGTAAATATTTGATCTTTAGATACATAATAAATAACTGCTAAGCATTTAACTCATTGTCAGTATTTTCTTACATGCAAGATATTCTAAGTAATTATTTGCAGTACATCATATTAAAATAGTTCTCCAAGTTGTTTCTTGTCAATAAAACCTTGCAGCAATGGAGGCCCCTTGAGGCAGACATTCCTACAGACAGACATCCTGCCCATCTGAAATAATTCAAAGGATCTGGGCTTTAAGGCTTAGCTGTGTTAGCATAGTAATGGTAAGGCCTCTGTGCAAAGATGTCATCTTCAGTGGCCTGGGCAAGTTCAAATGCATTTGAACTCTAAATGTTGAGTGGTGTCACGCTGAGTAGTGCTTTGAATCTGTAAACTTGATTTCTAATTAAAAGTGTTTTTCAATGGAAAATTGCACTGACACAGTGAGATAGCAGTAAATTTCCCTATTGTTCCTGTGGAAATTTCAGAAGTTCCCTAGGTGATTCAAAAGTACAAATATCACTGAAAGTCACTTCTGAGTTTTCAAAAGTCTTTTCTGAAATGTTCATATGACCTATTCTATCCAAAAGAAAACCTGTAAGAACTTCACTAAGAAACTGCTAGCTTGCTTAGCAAGCAAGCACATGATCTGAGGTGGGTGTGAACAGTCCATTTTCATCTTATTGCAGTGTTTACCACATTGACCCCATGAAAATTAAGCTTTGGCAACTAATCTGCTGAAGACTGTTTTAGCTGAAACAGCAGTGATTTGTAAGAATTGTGACCATCAAATAAAATAATCTTATGTTAATCTGATCCTGTTGGCTTTTCTACAGTGTACTACTCTTCCCGATTGTTGCTGGGATTAGTTCTTCAAGGAGAAATAGACATCTATTTATAAGGTATATTATAATTTCTTTTTATGTAAAAATCTTATCTCAGATGCTCTGCTTTGGATCTTTACTGAATTTGTATTTTAATTTGAAAAATATAGTAAATAGCTTTTAATATACTTAAATTTTAAATACCCTACTTACTTTTTGGAACTTCAGATGGTCAGCAAATCTGAAATTTTTTTTAATGTTAACTGAACAGTCTTCGTAAGAAGACTGTTGGGTTAATAGTGGCTTAGGATGTCTTGCAAACTATTACTTTCATGTTCTTTGCTTACAGCAGAATTGGCAATTGCATCCCATTAAAGCCTTATGGTAAAGAGTACCATAAAAATTCAGTACAGCCATTTGGGAAAGGTCTCATTAGACCTTTGCAAAAGAGAAAAAGAAAGATCATGTAGTTGTACACATCCTTGAAGTACTGTTCTAGAACTCTGTCTCAGCTCAAAGCTCTAAGAAAAGTTGAATTTCTTAAACATATATAGACTACACTTTTTTCTAATGTCTTGTTTGCACATTTCTGGGTGATGATTTTCAGCAGTAGCAGTGTTTTTATTCATGGGCTCTTGGAGGGAATTTGGTAATAATGTTAAAACTCATCAACTTCAGTTTTGTATGACATTGGTTACAACTGCAAATATCTGAAATCTGCTTTTGCAGGAACTTATGCAAACTACTGCTTTATGACCATGTGTGGCTGGATCTGGGAGTTTTGATTTCAGTCTCTGATTTGAAAGAATCACCGCTTTCTACACACCTAAGGAAAAACTAGGTGTTTTCCAGCTTCTTCGCAAACCAGGGATGGTGAGGAGCATTTGAATAAGAGGTATGAAAATCATTTCAGTCATATGAGCTGAAATGGCACACAATCATCATTTAAGCCCAATTCTAGCTCCCTGTACCTCACTTTGAATGTTGACCTGGATGCAGCAGCCTCTGAGGTGTCTCAGTAAAATATTTCTCTTTTTATGTTAGTTGATTTATATGGTTTTAAAATATTAAGATAATCTACAACCCAAGGATATCATGAACAACAAAACAAATACAGCAATATTCTAGCTGTGTTAAAATAAAATATTCTAGCTGTGTTAAAATAAAACTGCTTTGGCAGTGAGTGCAGTAGTAGAGACTAATAGAAACTTCTTTCTTCCTTTTATAGGAAGAATATTTTTGCAATAAAGTCCTGTCTGATTTGAAGCATGTTAATTCTGTATGTTGCACTATCTCTAAAATGTGTTTGTTGTGAAGTAGAGGAAACAAGAGGTGTAATTCCCTCTGTTGCTGTTGATCAGAGGGAGGCGTGTGACAGAGTTGACTATAGCTGTGATCATATAGCCTAGGAAAACAAGGGAACAGAAAGAAAGAAAGAGTGAAGAAAGTGTTTTCTTCACTCTGTAGAAAAAAGTGCCAGACATCTGAGTGTTCTGTCCAGCTGAGGAACTGACTATGAAACTTCAGGATTTGCCAATGAGCCTTAAATATTTAAATAAAAAGGTCATATCAAAGTGGCTCATGGCCAACATCTGCTTTCCTGACTTTTGTGTTCAGTCAGTCACAGGAAGAGAACAGGCCACAGGTGGTGGAAGAGAGTAACTGGTGCAGTTCAGAGCCCCACACGAATGGAAAGGCCATCAAAATGCTCTATAGTTGCTTAGCAGGAGTTCTGATAATACTGAGATTATTATTATTATTATTGTTGTTGTTGTTGTTGTTGTTGTTGTTGTTGTTGTTACAAAATGCAGCCATCTACTGCAGACTAAACAATCCCATAAGACAATAGCCCTGACCTATGAGCCCAGTATCTTCAATTGCTCTGCACTACTGGAACTGGCATAGGCGAGATGTGATTGGTTGTTCAAATAGAAAGATTTAGATTTCTTTTACTACTTCCCTGTTCAAATTCATAATGTTATCTTTTGGCTGCAGCTCTATTTGGTGTTTTGCCAAATTTTAGATTTATTTAGTTATTTAAATATTTATTTCAAAAAAAAAAAAACCAAAAAAAACCCTTTTTCCTCTTCAATATCTCATTGGCAAGAGTTAAAAGGGCATGATTCTTAGGTAGTGCCACAGTGTGCAAGACCAACCGTGCAGATCATCACTAAGCTGAAAAACAAAAAAACACCCAAATCATGAAATGGATCCATCTCATGAAACTTATAGAAGGGGTAGCAAACATTTTTGGCTTAGAGTACAAAGAGCCAGCTCTGCAATGACACCCTTAAAACCATACTGGTGATGTTCTTCAGGACAGAAGCTCAAAGTACCCAAGAGTTATAAGCAGCTGGAAGGAATATTAGACACTTCCTTATTGTTGGGCTCTTACAGTCACTAAGGGTTGCACAATAAGTTTGCTTCTTCCATTTGCATTGGTCAAAAGTGTTTTGCACATTCACTGGTGGTTCTTAACTCTACACGTTTCATGTCCTGTTTGAAGGCAAACAAATGTAGCCTTAAATGTTGTGCAATCAAATGAAGCTTCTACCTGCCCAGGCCTCGAGAGAGCGTCAACAATTGGCAATGTGAAGAGGTCCTGTTATTAAGATGTAATTACTTTAATGCTTCTCAGTGCATCTGCAATAGCATTGTTATGGTCAGCGTTATCATGTAATTGTTAAAATAATTATGTATATACAAATGATACAGTTGTGGTATAGCATTGTACTTCAGATTTTATCAAACACAGGGAAAGTGTTTTATGTACACCAGGTGCTGCTGCTTTCTCCCTGTGAAAGTTTAGAACTATACACATTTCATATGTGTATAAAATATATGCTTGCAGAGCTACACACACACATTTTGTAGTTTTTTATATCTGTATTAAAGACAAATCCTGATTACTGATTCAGGAGCTCAGGAATTTTACTTTTTACTTTGTGTTTGCAAAACCTCATGCATGGTATCTTTGACTTTTGTATTTAGGTTAAGGAAAAAAGAGAATTAAATTGTGGTATTATCTATATGGATTAGATATTATCTATATTGGATTTTTGCAATCCAATATACACTCTGAAAGCAGAGTGTGTGCTGTTTGCGTGAGTGTGTATCATGCCCAATGCATAAACTGGTGTTATGATTCAGAACTAAGCAACACTGACTTAGGTTAACAAAGGCTTTTTAGCATTCAGTGAGGACCAAGTTGATTGAGAATTTTAAGTTTTAGATTAACAGATATTAAAACATAATTGTCTATTACAGAATTAAAAGTTATTTTAATGATGAAAAGCACTAGTGTTATGCTCAAATATGTCAATGCAAGGTTTTATCCTAAGCACGTATTTGAAATCGAGGAAGAAAAACAACACAAAGGGTTTTTAGAGAAAGTCATCGTTCTTAAAAGTGAGTGCAAAAATGTCAGCTTTAGCCAATTCTTCCACTTCCCTTTCTGCCACATAATTCATCCAAACATCTTTAGGATTTGGTTGTTAGTGTTATCTACTTGAGCTTCTGACTGAAAAAGCCAGTTGTGAGAAATGGGTGTAGAAACTCTCTATTCATCTGCAGAATGTATCTTACTCAGATTTGGCCCTGCATCCAGGAGAATGGGGGCCGATCTTCTGGTTGTTATCAGAATGTCCTTTTTTCTTCTTGGCCCTTCCGGGTTCAGCTCTTGCTCTTACTGAAATCAGTGCCAAAAAAAAAAAATCTGAAAATGCAGGGTGTGACTGTGATTGATTTATTTTAAGAAGGCCTTTCTGAAAACACACTGCTCTTTACTAACTGATGAAGCTGTGAATTTACTTAAGAGCTAAGCTTTTTCTTTCCTGTAGTCATCTGTCTGACACCCTCTCCCCTTGGTTATGATAGAAAGGTTATTATGCTTGGGTAGACAACAGTCCTTCCCTGTTTGTACATTATCCTACAGAAATAGCTTGGAAAAATGAGACGCTAACTTAATGTTTATTGTGACTTGCATGGTTAGGTAATAATTGGAAGTATAAGAGTAACACTAATGTATTTAATCCCTAAATTTATTTCTTTTATATATTTAGCCCTAAAGGACTAAATTACGGACATAAATTCAAACTCTTCCGTATGTTCATGTGATACTTTTTGTGGCTTTTGTTGGGATAAAGTTCTCCCAGTAGTTCCTGTGAATGCTTTGTGTTGCTCTGGAAAGACTGCAGTGATTCCTTGCCAACATCAGTCACCAGGAGTGGATGGGAATCCAGGGCCTGGCCCGGATTTGTGTTCTGGATTTGATTTCTGAGGACTCTTGCAGATATCTGAGACTGCTGGTGCTCTGGCTACCCGGCATTTCTCTACGTAGTCTCTCTGCACAGCAGAAAGGCTACTGGCCTTTGATGCAGAAGCACAGTCAGGATGAGCTAAGCAAGAAGTTGGGGGTCTGCTGGAGTGACTCAATGATGGCATGGATAGGCTTGTGAATACAAATGCCTCTCTGCATCACACGTTTTAAAATAGGTTTCAAAATTGTTTTCTTTTATATGCTCTGAAATCTACTGCCTTTCTGCATTGCTACCACAAAATTATATTTATGGTAAGTGCTGAGAAGCTTATTATTAATTATTTTCCTCCTCCTTGGAAGTACTTGGTTTTTACCCACCTCAATATAAGAACTCTGTGTAATAATAGCTTATTTACTCATCTCAAAAAAAAAAAAAGGTGCAGAAAAAGGACTACATTTTAAAAGACTGTTTACAGCATAAGCAGAGTTTCTGAGGAGAGTATATCTGGTAGAAATATAACTTAGATGAGACTGTCTATATGTCTAACTAACATATTTGTTAAAACAACAATGGGGAGGGGCCACCTTGAAAGGATTTTGGCTCATTGCTACTTATTAGGCTCTAATTAGGCAGACAGATTTGAATTTGATGGAAATTTCCAGCAATGCTAGGGTGTCTTGATTTTTGTCTGCTTACTGTAGTCACCCTACTTTCATCTATTTCGCTTATTCATAGCATTCTCAAGTCTTTTGCATTAAAACTGCTGACAAGCATGCGTATCAGTTGCTGCCTTTTTTCCCCTTTTTTGATCTTTTTGATATGCTTTTTGAAGCATATACACTCCAGGGACACGTGCAATTTAAGAGCCTATCTGCCTCATAGCAAGAATGACCAGCTCTTATTTATTAGCTTCCCATACTAAATTCTGTGTGCACCCCCTTCTGTGTATCGCTCCTCTCCTTTGTCAGCATGATGTAGGGATGAGTGGGGATGTTTGTTCGATAAACCATGATGTTACTTATTCCAGAAACCTGGGTGAAGTGGGATTGCAGGTCTTGAAAGGTTAATCTTGGGGACATATATTTTTCTCATAAAGTATAACCATCTTTACTCAGTCTCTCTCTCTGGGTCTTTTTTTCCCCCTATACCTTGACAAGGATAACGCAGACATTGATACTCCTCATAACTTGCAAAATGTATTTTCTCTGTATTTTCTCATCACAAGCAGATGCTGCAGCAGAATGGGGTAGCGAGTGTGATTTTAGGTTTGGCTGTTGTGGGATTGTCTGCAGACACAGGGATTTTCCTTGAATGTCAGGCTTTGGGGAGTCCTTTTTACTCTCCTTGGCAGAGCTTATTGCGGGTGAGGAGTCGCCACAAGGGTCTGAAATGTGACAGCAGTGTCTGAGGGAGGCCATTGTCCTACAAATTCTCTGTGATCGGGACTCCTGTGTGGTTTATCCAAAGCTCCCAAAGTCCTTGGGGTCCTTTCCAGCGACACCAGTGTGTTTTGCGCAGGGCCTGTATCGAGTTGGCTTTGGGGAATCTGCCAGCCACACGTTCTCCCTTCCTGAGCAGCGGTAAGTTTGTCAGCGCCCTTTGGGTTTTGTTTGCTTTGTTTGATTTCCTTTGTGCAAACCTCTTTTGTCAGGGGCTGCTTGGCAGCAGCGTCATTTATCCTGGTTTAATGTGAGGTATTAAATCTTTTGTGCAAATCTGTTCTCTTTTGGATAGCACCAACATTATAAGAAGAAAGGCAACAAAGTGAAGACTGTTACATATGTTGCTGTCCATGCTGCTGTTTTAACTAAACACCATCTGCTGAAAAGCTGAATCCCTTCTGAAGGGGCATCGTTCTCCTGTTGTCATCTGAAGCACTTCTGAAAAGCAGCTTTTTGTTTTGAAGTGGTGAGTCATATTTGGATACTCTGTATAGGAATTTTAAATAGTTGAAATAACACCTGTTTTTGGAAGTGCTTTCTACTGTTAGTTGCTGTTTTGAATGATAAGTGCAGTAAGCCTTTTTGGATAGGGAGCAGAATAGCAGTTTGAAAATCCAACAGGCAGAATTCTAACTTGCTTTGTGAGCACGGTCACGTCTTTTACACCTAAAACTTCAGAAGGACCCCCTCATTCTGAACACCTGCATTTACGTGGCTAGTCTTGTTTGCATACCTGCTGCTTTTGCTTAAGTGTCTAGAACGAGTAACAAGAATTGTAAAACCTGGATGCTTTAAAAAACATTGCAAGCTGCTTCTGAAGTTGTTAGTCTTAACTATGATAGAAAGGTATCAGGATTGGAATGTAAAGAGTCATTAATTATTTGTAAACTACTTTGAGTGGTAGCTGCTGAGGAAGCACCTTTCTTTTATTGCTATTTTTAAATACAGAAGACACATGTCTGTCTGTAACAAAAAAAAAAGTAATATAAAACTTTGGCTAGATGTGGGAGAAAATACCTCTTAAGCTAGTGACTACTGTCTGGACACCAGAGTTTAAGAGGTTATGTAATAGTGTGAATATTAAATTCATATTCTATATTTGTAGTTCTTTTTAAATGGATCTGTAGTAACAATTGTGTGGGTTTTTTTTCCTTTTTCCATAAAACTGGACTCAAAGGTCTTCTTGGGCCAGTTTTGTTTGGCTCTCCTAATTAACTGATAGAAAAACTGGCTGGCAAAATGAAAGAAAGTTCAGAGCACAAAGTTCATGGCCTGCATCATGGACAGCTTTAAGGCACTTACTCTCATGCTAATGGCAAATTGCCTGTAGGTTGCAGTGAAAGTGTTTGTTTTTATTAGAATGGCACAAAACCCCACAGATCTCCTGTGCCTCTATATAAATTCCTCAGGCTCAACGGGAAAGTCTGAGAGACTACAGATTGGGTTAAACTGGAAGGCCTGGGAGTAAGATGGGACTTATCATATCACAAGCAGGGTCAACAAAGGCAAATAAGGAAACGTGAGAGAGTGAGAAATGTCTGATACTTCAGGCATGCTGGCTGCTAACACTAAGCAGAGCAGTTCAGCAGAAGTCTTTAGTAATTATCTGCGCTTGCTTTGAGACCAGGTGCTTGGCCCTGGAAATATGAATGGCTGCGCTCACGTTTCCTGAAGCTGAATGGTTTTGGAGGGGAAGTGAACCTCTCTCTCTGCTGAAGAAATGTCGATGGGAGTTTCACTATTGACTATGAAGTGGCTAAGATTTAATCATACGTCTTCTAGTTCCACGTTTCTCAGCTAATCATTGCTTGCATTTATTCTTGCTCGGCTTTTTGAAGTCTTCAGAAGGAAGCTTTGGCTTTTGGCCTTTCTGTCAGCATTAGTAAACACAGACATCTTAAAACATCTTAAAATCTGGATAGTTCAGCAGAGTATTTAAGGACAACGAATTACAAAATCACTGAGCTTACACTGTTCAGTCATTAAGGAAGATAAATATATAGTTTGAGATTATTTTGTTTTATTTTGTTTGGCTTGAAAGATGACATTAAAAATTTCCTAGTTTTTTTTTTTTTTTTTTCGGAGGGAGAAGATCTAGAAAGAAATACTGTGTTCTAGAAAACTGGAAATAAATAATTTGTTTGTAAGCAGTTATTAAATATCATCTGACGCTGTCTCATTTCCAATACTTGCTTCTAAACTGATAGCAGCATAATCATACCTGACAGTAAAAACTGGAACTGAGGGAGTTTTATTATGATGTACTAGATTTGAGATGGCTGTTCATAAAATGTTGAAGCAAGAAGGATTGAGTTTTTAATATATTTATAAAACTGTAACAGAAAATTTGTAATAAAGATGTGTGAATATATAGTATCTGTACTGTTAATGATGGGAAAACTGATTTTTTTTTCTTTTTTAGTAGTCTTTAGTAGTATTTACATTTTGGAATCCTGTTTTGTTATCTGGGAATGACATCTGGAGTAGCACTAATTTATGGTACAAATCTTTCACACTTCTGTGTGAAATTTTCCCATTTCCAAGTTTCTGTTTCCAAGCCAGGAGTCCTTTTGCTGCTTATTGCTACCTAGTAGCTCTTTGGAGTGGCATAAGGACACTCAAAGCAGCCCCAGCTCACAGAGTTTGTAGTCTCTGAAGTGCAGATTGAGACAGGAGGAACGAAAGATGCCCACAGGAGAATGGCCAAGGTGTCATTTTCTCACATTTCTGCCTTTCAAGATAGTGGGCCATTGCAGGAAGGCTGCTCTGAGGTGTGAGCTCTTCCACATGGTAAGATCAGATTTCACGTTATAGCTCTACCACTTGGATGAATAACTGCCCTGAGGGGCTCATCCCCTTCCTTGTAGCAGGAAGGGGCAGGACTGGGGGCCAGATTAGGGAACTGACTGGCAGAAGAGTCTGTTTTTTTTCTTGTAGGACTTGTTTCCAACAGTTTAGTTCACTGAACTGCTTCTTTTGAGGGGCATTGGCTGAGCTGTGCAACTAGCACAAGGGAAGCTGAAAGAAAATCAGAAGGACTGGATAATATCCTGCTGCAGCAAGGACAGAATGATTCTCTCTGAGGAAGACAAGTGCCATGGGGTGCTATCAGTCAGGTGAGCATCAGCTGAAAGTGGAGAGATCTCCAGAGCTTGAACCCCCATCACAGGGATGGCACTTAAGTGCCCCTGTCTGCAATAAGGAGGGGTTGTATCCCTGTATTGTGTCAATACTTTGTCCCTTTGGGTGGAAAGAATGTGTTTTCCTTCTCTTTTACCATTGAAGTAAAATCCAACAGATGCATAAAACTTACTAGAAAACAGATAATTCTTCAGGCTGACTTTGTTTGGATTTAAAATAGGTTCAGCAGGATTCACCAACTAACCAGATAATGTGCTGAAAGTGATAACAGGAAAAAAAATGTGTAGGGAAAAAAAAGTTCATCTTCAAATAAAACTCTCAAATAAGAAAGCCCCATGTGTCCTGCAACACTGTTCAATGTTAGGTAAGGGCAAAAAAAAAGTAAGCACTCGGTAGCATATTTTTCATCCAAGAAATTTATTCCATGAGATTTCAGATTGAAAAAAAACATGAGCTGATTCTTGGAACCCTCTCGTGATCAGAACTGTGTCTGCACATAAACTGAATTGGAATCAGACATGCAGAATTTCAGTATGTCATGAATGAAACTGAGGTATATTTTCTCTGAAATTACTACCAGTTACACAACTACTACTGTCTTGAATTCTCCAGTAGCAGTGGGGAATTCTGCTGCGGGTAAGAACAGGGTAAGATTATGATCTGGGAACAGCAGTCTGGGAACAACTTGGCACAGGCATTTTCCTGTCCGTCTTCAGAAAGCTCTGTCTTGTCTGGTATAAATTGGCCTTTTGAAACTCTGGACCAGGGACATCAAGTAGCATCCTGAGGTAAAAGGCACCTGAGTAGCCATATCCTTTTAAAAAAAGAAAAAAGGAATTCTCAGGCTTTGCATGCCAGCGTGAAATAAGTGGTGACAGGACTTTCCTTTTTGATGGTAAACCTGTCCCAGGAGCTGCTCGTGTCCCTGCAGTGCTGCCATCCTAGTAAGAGAAGTTAGTGGCGCTGCTGCCTGGCTCCGTCCCCTTCAGGCGATCAGTAAAACGGTTGCTCTCGCAGCCCTCCCAGCCAAGGCCCAGCATTAGCCTCAGCCAAATATTTAAGCTCCCGACTCTTGGATCAGGGAGAAGTTATGAGCCTGAATGCTCAGCTGAGCCTGTGCCAAGTTCTCGGGGAGGCAAATCTGGGTTGTTTGTCCAACTGCAGCCTGATGCCTTTTGGAGTGAAACTGCTGGCTGGCTTAGAGGGATGGCAGAACATCACTTGGAAACTACACCTCAGTTTACAAGCTCAGCCAGGCTTGTTTACAGTAGGCTATTTACTGCAGTTCTCTAAAGCTGTACAATAGAGTTACTCTGAAAAATCCCTCAAAGCCCTTTGCAAGTGAAGTTTTTCTTTGTCATACCCTCAGAAAATGCTGTGTAAGAGAATACTTGCACCTGCTCTATCTCCCCGAATTATCATGAACTCAGCAATGGATTTTGTGTTCCTATTTTTAAAAGCCATCTTGCTAAATAGATATAAGAGAATGTTCCCTTTGGAAGAGTAAGTGCATAGCAGTGCCATGGTAGGGAAGCACTGTGAACTTGGCATGCCTTGTATCAGCTGAGCAAGGGAAAAGAGAGATAAGAGAGCAGAATATATTCTGGTTTTGTGTGTTTTTATTTGCAGAATTCTGACTTGCAAATCTGGCAATGCCACAGTATGGAGAAAAATTCTCTTTTCAATTCTCCTTCATGTGGTACAGATCCACCTGAGGGGTAGCTGGAATTTCTTCTTAAAGGAACTGAAGACTATACTATCTTGCCTTTAATATAAAATACCTGGCTTGCATGCATTTGAAATAATTGTCTTTACAAAAATAGTAAGCAAAGCATGGATATTACAACCTACATTCTGATTGCCAGGTTTGGGGTCCCTTTGTAGGAGCTGGCAGTCTTACATGGGGAGAGAGATAAGTGTTTTGTTATAGCTACAGGAAAGGCAATGAACAGCCTTGCAGAGCTCCTCTTGGGACATACCATGATTAGACCAAGTTTACAGACCTTTAGGCCAGACCTTGCACTTGGTCTGGAAAGGCTGTTTAAAGTTGCCTGTAAGTTGTCTGGCTGCTGCATCATCAGTCCTGGAGTTTGGCTGCTCAGTCCACGGTCTGGTTTCGTACCGGCTGAGCACACCCAGTGCCTCCAGCTCCCCAGCAAAGGCTGGGAGAAGGGAAGGTGCTGGATGTGTGTTGGCAGGTGCTGCTCCACATAAGGAAATGCCTCCTGCAACCCATCCAGTAACTGCTGTGCACTGACTGAATGGCTCAAAGCAAGATGTGAGAGACGTCTGAGCAGCAGGATGAGTCTGCTGGGGCAATGAAGGCAAAAAAGAGAACTTTTAGTGCTTTCCCTATCTTTTCCTTTTGTTTAAATCCATCTTCAATGGAAATAGACTGTAGGGCTCGTCTATGCTCAAACTTGTCTGGTTTAATTAAACTGATGGTTTAAATCAGCGTTAATACCTGAGTGGATATGCACATCAGTTTTCGCTTCTTTGTATAAGTTTAACCTGCCTCTGCAAACTACAGAGCAGATTTAATGTCACTAAAGAATTTTGCCACATATAATTGCTTAGAGAGTCCAAATTACCAAGGCAAACAACCAGCCTGTCAAGTTCTCTTACTTAGTATGGGAGCAAAGGCTACATTTTGGGAGGACGTGTAGTGCTAGCAGCTCACTTGGGATTATGCCTAGCTGTGTCTAGCGATTCTATCTCAACTTGGGTGAGTAGGAGGAAGGCTTATTCTCTACCTTGATCTCTCAGTCTTAATTCACAGCTGGCTTTTGGGAACTGGGCAAAAATATGAGACTGAAATCCCCGGGAGAAGGAATTGTTCACCTATACTTATTTCACCTGTCACTTGGGTGCAAATAAAGCAAAGAAATTTAGAGTATCTGGCACTGATTTATCCTCCAGCATGAGACTGGCTGCAATGTTACAGATATTAGCTGCTGCTTGGGAAGAAGTTGGACATTATATCAGAACAGAATACGTGCACGCACATACACATTTCTAAATACATATTTTTCTTTAAGGAAGGAGCAGCTGTGTAAAATGAAGTGGCTTTGAAGAGAGAAATGCAATAAAGTTATGCAAAATTCTGAAAATTCTTGCATAAATAGGTTGCAAACTTTTTTCTTACTTGCAAAAAATCCTCTAAAAAGGTATTAATTTGAAAATAAAAAGGGAGAGGTGTAGTCTCTCTGAATATAAAGACTTCAGAGTGTGAATCCCTATAAGAATAAATGTTTAGATAGAGCAAGAAATTTCTGCTTGCTATGAATATTATTGCTGAATTAGGAACAAATAAAGATAATGGGAAAAAGTATCTAATGGGCAAGCAGCCAGTCATCAGCATTTATAGATCTTTATAGAGGAGATACTTGTATGTGCTGTAGTATCTGTCTTTGCCTGTTTGTACTGACACCCAGTGATGCCAGATGATTAACCCAGTGTTCATGGAGTCATGAATTATACTTCAGGTCCAGTGGCTGCCATCCCTGAGCCGTGGGAGTGCTGCACCTATCAATTATGCACTAGGAGAGATGAAAGTGCCCGAGCAGAAGCGATGGCAAATCGCCGCCTGCGTCTAGGTGCAGGGCTGATGGGAACACGATCGTTTTACACAGATATTGGTGTGTAGATGAATAGCACATCTTCAGCTTATCTAGATGAATGGGCTAATTTGGCCAGAGGCTGTTATTTGCCCTTGCCTGTTGTATATTTAATGAGCGTTTCAGGAGGGAAATTGAGAGGAAAGGAGCTGTAATAGGTCCCTCTCTGCCTCCTTCTACTTTTATATTCCAGAATGAACTGAGGCAAGTTCCAGACTTGTGTGACTCCTCATTCCCCACTTCGCCATCCAAAAACCACCACCACCGACAAAAAGGCTTTTCCTTGTGGTTAAAGCAAATCACTTTGTACTGACACCTCTCACAGAACATGGTTTTATTAAAGTGCAAAAGACTCTGCTTACTGCTTGGGAAAGGGTCTCTGCATTTCACTTCCACACAAGGTAACTCAGTATCCCAGCTCGGTACATGTGGGACTTGGAGTAGATCTCAGCCTGTGTCCTGGAATGCAGAAAACAGCTGTTTTGCCTATAAATAAACCAAGAGCCTATCCTCATATGAGACTCTTCTTTTAACAGATATGTCATAGAAATTAATTGTCACTTTAGCTATTGGTGTGTAAAGTTAGAATATGCGGTAGTAGCAGGATTCACATTTTAACGTGTGAAAGTTATACACACTGTGATCAGGTTTCAGTCTTATCGCTATTGGTATCAAGTTACAGTGACAGCTTTTGTGCTGCAAGAGTTAAATCTGTCAGCCTCTCTAATCCCTGGAGTGCCTGAGGTTTACATCTTGTGTAAAACTCATGGGTTTAGTCAAAAACGTGCACCAGTGATTTCTTTTAAGTTTCAAGCACTTATGCATAATATTTTAAGCACTTGACAATGGCTTTTACTGTGGAATAATTACTTGCTTGACTTCCTGAACTCCTTTTCCTCCCTCCCCTTTTTTTCATGCCACTCCATAGGGAAGCAGCAGTTGGAAATACCTTGGTCCTGTGAGCAAGACTCAATTCCAGCCTAGAAAAAGCATCTCGGAGTGGGTCAACTCATTCAGCTCTTCGCTTCAGCCCCTGGTCACTTGCATGAGCCATCGTAAGGTAACCCTGTGGGGTGGTGTTAACAGTTACATGATGTGAATATCTGTCATATAGTGGGCTACTGGGCAGGAGCTGGGCAAAACACCTGGGCATCTGATGCAGAAACCCAAAGTTCTAGCACTTATTTAATGGGCGTAAATCAAGCATTTGATTACACCCCAAACAAAAAGTTCCCGCATTTGACTTAATTCTAATCTCTTGTTATCAGACAGATAACTGTCACAAGACTTATCAGTGCACACAGGAGCTGCACTCAGCCGCATTCACGTAATAACAGAAGGGAAAATATCATTTGCCTCGTCTCTCAGAAGAAAAGCAGTAGCTCTGAATTGCAAGGTTATTTACTCTCCCACAATGTAGCTCTGTACAAGCCTTGGTGAACCGGAGCAAGCTGGAACAAGAACAGAGCCAGCAAAATTACTGATAGACAGTGAGATCCACCCAGCCTAAGAAGAGCTCGACACTCCCCTTTCCCTGCAGTGCCAAGTGGTTCCTGCAGCCCTGGGATTGCAGCGACTGCTGTTGGGGAATGATGGGCAGCAGCCAAATCCCAGCACCTTCCTTAAATGCTTTGGGTTTCCTTTTAAGGGACTGGCAACAGGCCATAGTTTGAGTTTGTCATCTCATCTCCCGATTACTTTGGTTGGAGGGAGGGAGGAACTTTTTAACCCTGATTGTTTCTGCCCCTCTTCCTTTGTGACAGCTGGAGCCGTTGGAGATTAATGACAGCATGGTTGCTTTAAAGGAGCCTGTTGCTCAGTTTTGGAAATCAGTCACTGCTCCTTTCCTCAAAGGAGCTCCGTACCTGAGCCATCCTCAACGTCCCGACTGCACTCTGAATGTAAATGTCCCATCTTCTGAACATAACTGCTAATACCAATCATAAAAAGAAAAATGCTTGAATGGTTTAATGGACTTTGGCACCTTTGTATCTGCTTGGTGGTTTCTGAAACTTGGCATTTACAAAGTTTTTGGACTATGATCCTATTCTTTCTCATTCTAAAAGCAGGGCGGGGGGGAAAAAGAGAAAAGAAAATATAGAGGCCGGACTGATATCCCCTTCCAGTTAAGTAAGCTTAGAGTTCTCAGTGTGGTATGTTTTGTTTACAATTTGTTAGTGAGGTTTTATTTATTTATTTATTACAATGAAAAACAGATTCCCTGCCTCCCGCGCGCTGGTATTTCCCTGCTGCTCGGCCAGCGCGGCTGCCGGCTGGGGCCGTCGCGCAGCAGCCGCTGCAGTGGGAGCCGCTCTGACTGACGGCCGGGCTGCCGGAGCAGCAGGCGTGTCCAAGCCCCCGCACACAGGCAGCCCCGGCCAGAGTTTAGTTTTGCATTTTGTGCTGAAACCACAGAGAGATTTTGTGCAATGTTTCTTCTTTAGTCAGCCAGATAGCTCCCCCAAAGCTGCTTACATGCCAGCAGCCCCATCTTCATGTGTTTTATTTGCTAACAAAACGTAGTCCATGATGTGCCTGACGAAATAAATCCCCCATTCTCTGCTATGACCTGTCTGACAGTGACCTTACTGAATGTACCTTCTAGTTGTACTTCCTGGATATTTTTTATGTTTTTTTTCTTTCAAATAATATAATTTCCTTCCAATAAGGAGAGAGCAGCGTAGGGCAAATTTCTCGTAGCACCTTTTCCATAGGAGGGTGAACTGTGTCGTTTCCTACAGCTGGGTCCTGCCAGACTCCTCTCCGGGACAGCTTCCCTGAGCAGAGGCTCTGCTGAGGCCAGCAGCTGCTGCCTTTCTTGTCAGCTCCTGGGGGGGATCTTAAATGTTTTCCCTCCTGGTCCCTGCACAGAGTAGCCCCATGGTCAAGCAGCTAGTGACTAGTGGTAGCCCAAGGGGCTGGAAGGAAGCCCTACTAATAGGGGCAGAGTGGGCACCTGCAGGCCTCTAGGGAAACTTGCCCAAACCTTTTTCTAGTAATTGCAGGGATTAGCTGGAAATCAATAATAAAGGTGGTGATTAGGAGAAGAAAATAATACGTCGTGACAGGAAGCCAAATTTTGAAAATACTGTATTGAGAGCAATCGTGGTGTAGTTTAGTGTAATTGTAAAGCAAAACGGATTGAAGAAAATGGTTTAAAAGGGACCCATAGCTGGCAATATGTTCTTTCTTTTCATGGCAGTTTTTTCATTTTTAAGTGTATTAACCTTTGTGAGTAACTGTCAGTCTTGACTTTTATCACCTATAAATACATATGAAATCACTTTAAATGAGAATGCTGTAGCAACCTCTGATTTTAACCTTGTTTTACCTTTACTAGTATGCACTGTGTGTCGTGTCATTAATTTGTAACAGACACGAATTTGGGATTAATTTTTTTAAGTCAATGGAACTTTATCCTTACACACCCAACGTGAATTTAGCTCATCATCTGCTGCTCAGTGCTCTTCCTAGCAGATGGTCTATAGTAACAATGTAATCTCTTCTCATTGCACTTGAAAATGATAGTTTATTTTCTGTGTGTATGCGTTAACATTTTACTGTTTCAGAGAAGTCATAATTGCTGTTAACACTGCAATCTTACCATTTTTACCAAGATGCTTATTGAAAGTGGAAGATCAAGCGTTGAACCAAACTTGTTAATTATGTAACTTAACATTGTCTCTGAAAATGAAATTGATTCTTCTAAAGTCCTACCCAGATTCTATTTCATTGCTAAGGCCAGTAGTATTTTGCTGAGTTTATTTTCTGTAGTGCCTAGATTTCCTGATCTTCTTGAGACTTCTATGTGTGGTACACAAAAAATAAAGGAAATCTGCCACCTAGTAACTAGTGACCCCAAAAAATGTGTTTATAACCTCATAAATGTCTAACTTACATGAAGTAAATAGAAGCTTTGGCCCCATAGCTGATTTGTAAAAAGCTGAGTTTGTATTTTGAGGATGTAGAAGTTAAGTCACTTCCTCCATCTATTAGCAGGCATATTAAATGAAATCAGTTCCAGCCTTCCCTTAGCCTAATGTGTTCTGTTTTGTCTGTCCCCTAGCTCACTGTTTCCTATCCTCTAATGGTATCCTCTTTTCTGTTTTTAACTGATTCCTCATACGAAATGATTTCTGAAGTCCAGACTGGCAGGAAAAGTAATTTTTCTAAATACAGGAAATAAAGTAGGTCTGTCTGGTTAGTGAATAACTGGTCTTTTACAAATCCATATTGCACTTTAATCTCATTTTTTCTCGCTAGATTTGGTATCTTTATTTTTAAAAGCGTGTATTTTTAAACTTTGTATATTATCAAAGCCAGGTTAACAGAACCGAAGTTGACTGAAGCATGTTTTCCTTTGCTTCTTCAATATTTGCTCCTCTCATGACTTGAAACAATCCCCAAATTTTCAGTATTTGCTCCTGGATCTGTAGTTTATACGGTAGTTCTTCTAGAATCCTGCAGTGGAGACTGCCTAACACTTCCCATGTAGAAGCCAGACCTGAAATCTTTAAGCTTTTACCTGGTAAGTGATGATCTTTGTGAGGCATTTTCACTGTGTTGACCCATTAATTGCTTAGAACTCTTGAACTCTTCCAGACTAAGCTCCTTGCACAGCTTCAGGCTCATAGTCATGAGACACTTCTGCAGAGTAGATGCAATTAATCATAATTATGTCATATGCAAATCTTTTCCACACAGCCGTTTTAACTTGGGTTGACCTTCCAGAAGCATCGTTTTATTTGGCACCTCCTCTGGATACAAGTATACAGGAGCCTTGTGCTGGTAGGAGCGGGTTCGCAGAAAAATTTGAGGCAGCACGTTTTGGATGATGATGCAAAACACTTGTTTTCCTCTCTGCAGAAGTGCTTCTTTCCTTGTGTTACCCAGGACTTCATTACTGAACTGTTAAGACTTTATAACACGCAGCAGTTGACGTGATTTCCAGACCAGAGTTTCTGCACTAAACAGAGAAGACCACTGTAAAGTGACAAAATGCATACCTGTAGAGATTAGAAATAATGAAGAAAGAATGAGATGGAACAAATTAACTAAAATTTCTCTTTTTCTGAGGGGAATGAGAGGAAAGAACTCTAGAAGATGAAGTGTTTGGCTGAGTGGCTTTGGCCATACTGGCTTGGACCTAAGGGAAGGGACCTGCATGCAAAGGGGCTCTGGGGGTAATAGATGTCAGCGAGAAGAGAAGCTGTCAAAATTCTGCCTAGACAGGCAGATACTGCAGCACTGCAGCCGAGCTCCTGCACACACTCGCCTGGGGACACGGGAGGCCTATGGGTCTGTCCTTACTGAGCGCTTAGAACAGACTTGCTGACACTAAAAGTGCACCAAAAGTTCTGAGTTGTGGGTTTTCTCTCTGCTAAAACACTTTGTACTTAGTAGATGCCATAGAAATGATAACGTAGCAGCACTTCAGCATACCGAGCTCCAAAGTGGTTTCCCTAGTGTGCTAGTGCTAACGTTTCTGTTGCAAATGTTACTGCTGCCATTTCTTCTTTCTCATGCGTGAGCTTATAAGGCAAACCTTTGGCAGGGCTGTGGAAAGGGTACAAGTGTCTGAGGATCCAGCTCATATTCCTGAAGTGACGTTTAGTAGCCTCTGCCAATATTAAAACTTACACGCGTCTTTATTTTTAGCTCTTCTGGAAACTGCTTTTCATCACTTATTTGGAGTATGTAGCTGTGCCTGTAAAACAAGATGATGCAACTATGAAACCCTCACCAATGTAGAGTGGAGCTCGTTGGGCATAATGTAGATATTTCTCCTGTTCCAGGCAATGTTTTGCACCATGTAGGGGAACACTCCACATATCTTGTATGCATAGGTGATTTTTCTGGGCAAGTTCCTTCGGTCTCAAAGGAATCTGAAAATTGACATTTTTTAAATTGATAGGTCTAAATTAATAGGTTTGAAGGGATCCTCATACCAGCCTTCTCTGGCCCCTGCTCATTCTATTTCTAATGGTAGATACCACAAGTGAACCAGGTACACATCCTACAAATGTGGGCTGTGTTCAAGCAAATGATGTAGTTTCTTCCGGGGTCTACAAAAGGACATCTGCTGTTGCTTAGAGTTTTTGCATAATATCACACAGGATTTTTTTTTTTTTCCACAGTATTTTCACTTTTTTGCATAGTATCACGCACTATGGGGTTTTTTTCACAGTATTATGTATGGGCAGCTGCAAAGGTGGCAAAATGCAGAACCATTCACCTGATGTTAAGGTAGTGTCTCTCTGGTAACCTGGTGTGTATGGCATTAAGAGCAGTCTGCTTTTTATTTAGGTTACATTAATTGTATGAGAAGATCCCAAGTTTTCTGAACAAACTTTCCTGTCTAATTCATAGTACTTTTTTCAAGTCAGTCAGTCTTTATAATGTGGCCAGTTCTAGACAGTTGCTTTCATGAGTCTATATTTTAATTTGTACCTGAAAGTGATTTATGAAGAAAATCTTCTATGGATTTTACTGAGAGAAAAGCACCTCTGTGGAAAATAAAAATTATGGTTCCACACGACAGATATTGGATTTTATTATTACTGTTCTGATGAAAATCTTTATTGATCTTCTGCTATTTCTGTTTTAATCGAAGACAAACGGTGCACCTTCTGCTCAGAAGAATCCCAGGAAAAAAAAAAAGGGCCTACTTGAAAATACAAACACAAGAAAGGTAGAGCTAATTTTTTTGCCATTAGGATAATTATTATTTAATTGTTGTTGATAAATACACTCTATGTTTTTTTGAATAATCACAAACATGGATGGACACTGGCATTCTATCTAGCTACTTTTGAAAAAAAATTTTTTTTTTCATTTCAAGCTGCTACTTCTGACTTTTACTGATAAAATCTTTAAGGCAAATTTGAGGGTGGTTTGTTAGTCATAAAAAGGAAGAATTTATAAAACTTCTCGTTAATTCTGTTTATTTTACTTTGTTTTGCTTCTGTGGACCTTCCTTATATGTTGTGATATCCTAGTGTTTTCCTCTTGAAAAATATTGAGTTGTTTTTCTTTTGCTCTTATACCTGTCATCTGTTGATGTGGAAGATGCTGACTTTTTGGAAACAAGGGAATATTATTCCCCACATCTGTAAAATGGAGAGAAAAAAGTTTATTTTTCTGTTACTCTCTGGATGCTTCTTTAGAGGACCAGACTGACCATCTATGTGAATATCTGTACAATTCAGTACTTAGAAATTTTGCTTGATTTTTGTTGCCTAACACTAGAGCTAGAAAGGCAATAGAACACATGTAAGTATTTAACAGTGCAATTGTGCTATTTTATTTCTTTAGATTTAGCAAAATTTTTCGGAATTATTAATTTCTGAGAAAATAATGCAATTAAAAATGTGTCCCACAGCTGCAGACTTCCTTTCCTCCTATTAATTTCAGTCTTAGTCCCTCCATGACAGCCATGGATAAAAGCTGCAAAGACCCTGTGCCAATCTTAAATGTTTCCAGAGAGCTTGTAAGGGGGCAGAAAATCAGCCTGCCTCAGGTGGAGAAGCCACTGGAGAAAGCATCAGGACTTGTCCATTGCTGCAGTGGATAAAAGTAAAGTAACAACTGATCACAGTTGATATCTTAGTGCTCACTCAAACCATTTGACTGTGCCTTTGGTAGTGCTAGAGCTCAAAAAATTCCTCCAAGTTTGAGGTACCGTTTTCAAAGATTCCTCCAGAAGGACTCACAGCTGAAATGCTGCGGGGGCCAGACTATCCAAAATGTAAAAGGGGAGGAAGGATCTGGAATGAGTAAGACAAATTCATTTTGCAGTCAAAAAGAGCCAAGGAGGCCTTGCAAGAAAGGGTTGTTGGACTGGAAGCTGAGCTGAAAAAGTATGCAGGACATCACAAATTATTTCAAGGCACAGAGAATGAAGTAGTCCTTTTTTTCCAAGGTGAGTCTTCTGCCTTTCAGCTCGTGGCAGATTTTTCCTTTGTTCTCTGTCAGTGTAAATGAGAATGTGTTTCCTGACAAAGGGAGTTCTCATCGCAGACATGGCCGTGTTCAGCTCTGTACGGAGCCATTCATCTCTTCTGTCTGGTTGCTGTCGCTGACAACAGTGTCCTTTATAATGATTTTTGAGACGAGGTTAAGTGACAGCAACATATGATATTGATGTGCATAGATTGTGTTTGCTGAGTTGTCTTGTTTTGCTTTGTAATGGATACTCTCAGAGAATTAAACGTAGTTTGTCAATATTTTCACTTTTGGAAGACTTCAGTGCTCACAAAAGATTCATTGTTTCTGTTTGGCCTGCTGACCAAACTGGTTGCTTGGAATAATACCACCAAGCTTGAATCCTGCTGTAAAACTCACCTGAACCCATCTGGTCCGGGCTTCCTGTAGGAATCTAATGTAACAATTCAAGAGAAAGGACTTGTGGTTACTTACGTGTGCGTGTCCTGAAGGCAGATCTTGACCCTGCATTTCAACACCTTTCCTTATTTCTGCAGGTTTTGGCCTTCAGAAATGAAGTCCTCCTTTTTTCATAAGCTATTGGAATTACACTCACAAACCTTTTTTTAAAGCTACTGCTTCAGTTCCCAGACTCTTTTCTCTAATGACTGTATGTGTTACTACCTCACGAACTGAAGCCCAGCTCTTCTGAAAGATTTTGAAAACTATCTGGCTTTAATGTGGAGTTGATCAATTTGTGAAAGCTGTGTGGAGACCTGTGATACCAAGGGACTGAATTCAGTGACCCAGGAGGCTGAGGACTCAGTTCTGCTTTAATGAAAAGAAAGATAAACAGCAGCAACTGTAAGAGGAAGTTTCCCATCCTGACAAGTTGGTGGGAATATATAAAAATGAACTGACATTTATAGTGAGCAGATCAGAATCAAATAAATTGGAAGAGAGCAAATGGAAACCACAATAACTGGTAAGTTGTTGGGGGGATGGAGGGAGGCGGTTATTCCTAGCAAAAACATTTTCTGACATTTTAAGAACTGGGAGAATTTCTGTGCAATGCATAAAAACACACTATCGAATAGCAGAATGTGAAAAGCAGTTTCTGATTCCTCCTGTCAAATATCGACTACAACATAAATCAAAGGAGAAGGCTTTTGTGGCAACTGCAGAATCCAGATCAGTTTAGCATATTACCTGTGCGAAGCAGGTGGAGAGAGAGTCAAGCTGTGCTTAAAAGTAATTGCTTGAGTTTTGCCTTATAAGTCATTTTTCTCTTTTGGGGAAATTCAAGAGAGACAGACACCAAGTAGACAGAAAGACTTATTTCACCTTATGAGTAAAAATATTTTCTTAAGGACAAAAGGATAATGGGTAAAAATACGCTTTGAGAAGTGGGACCTCTTGCTCCCTGCTTTGCTATCAGCAGGTTGCCATCTGCTGGATGCCCTCCACAGTGTCCCTGCTCCAAGATTCTTGGAGACTTTCTCTGTGTCTAGGTTAGCAAACATGGCATACAAGGGGTCTGCAGAGGGAAGAAGCCGGTGTGACAACCTGTTTGCTCTGCATGATTTCAAGAGGTTTTATTTGGGGCCAGCCACCCAGGTGCCTGGGGTGCATCTTTTGGATAGTTTGAAACAGAAGAAGGGATCCAGTTTGTGTGTCTCAAGGCTACTCAGTAACGCGTAGAGAAGCACAAGATGGGGCAATTGGAAGATATGCATCAGATATGCACTCCTGACCCAAGCTGCGATGCTGATATAGAAGTATCCTTTAGTTGTTTTTGCCTTTTCTATGGGATGTGAATACTTGAATGCCAGTTAGTTCTCCTGCAGCTTGTGTGGTGGCCAGTGTTCAGGCGATGGCCCTTATGGGAGGGTCTGAGGTGCCACCACTTTCCAAACTGGTATCTGGAAAACTGCTCTGACCTCCAAGGGTACCAGGGCTCCAGCAAATGAAGCACAATGTGAGAAATGCTGCTTGTGAAAGATGAGCCTTCTCAAAAGAACTCCTTGGTAGCACTTCTGCATATTAGAGACCTTCCTGCCCTTCCATAATTCCACTGAGTATGAGGAAGGTGGATGAATTTTTGCATGTTATGGATGGAGAAGGAAAACGTCATTTTCCTGACAACATACTCCTCTTTCTCTCTCCAGAAAGAGAAAAGAAGCCAGTTTTCCTGCTCTGTAAACTGAGAAGTCCCTGTGCTGATTTCCATAAGTTTGGCATATCAGTCCCCTTCTCATTATATAGGGAATTCAGAGGCCTTTCACATCTCTCTCTTTTCCCAGTAGCCCTTAGATGTACTCTTGAGGAAAGAACAAGATAAAAGGAGAATATTTGAAATCATAAAACACTTTTAAAGACTGGTGGTTAAGCTACATTAATTATGCATGTGTGTACTTAAAAACTCAAAACTCTTATTTCTCGATGCTTCAGAAGAACTGTTTATTCTGTAAGAGGCATTTTCTAACTATAGACAAGTATCAGTTCCTTTATTGACTGAATTGTTTCCTTCCTCTGCTAATGTGTTTGCTATCTTGCACCTCTTGACAGGTGACTGACGTATAACTCGTGTTTGATACAGAGGACGAACAAGATGATGCAATTTTCCCATAGCAGCTATTTTCTAGAGTGGGCAAAGATTTTGGTGTCTTCTGGAAAATGCACATCTGTAACAATTTTCAGCTTTTAAAAGGAAGCATGAGTCAGGTGTGCATGAAATACTCATCCCTCCCACTTCTCTTGCTATTTCAAATATTTGCTCAGGCTCTTGAGAATGAGCAGAGCACAGCTAAGCTGTTCAGAGGGAATGCGGAACGTGTGGTGGCTTTTCTCCTTGCCCAGGACAGCTCATTAGCTGAAACGGGAGTCAAGAGCCTGGCTGCAAGGAACTTCACATGGGGAAGAGGCACAAACACAGATGCCCAGTGTGAAACAAACTGAGCTGCTGTTTGAAAAAGAAGAGTTTAAGTCCCAGCTCAAAAGGACCCAGAAAAAAGAAAATGAAAAAAAATCTTCAATCTGGAAAATGAGAAGGTGCTCAGTAGAGCAAGTGTGGGTGTGTTGGTCTACCACATTTCTCAGCTCTTATGCTTACTCTGGAGTGTGCTGACTTTGGATCCATGTATGAAAGGTGGCTATTCCTTTCTTCCTCTACTGGGAAAGGTGAAAAGAGGGGTTGGGGCAGGTTTTGCACCGTTGAAGTTGAGGGGAAGGGGTTTCTGTTAATGTCCATGGTATTGGATCAGGCCCAAGCAGAGAGAGAGAGAGCTTCTTATTTTCCTACAGGGAAGAATAACTACTAGAAACTATGTGTTCCTGCTAGGAAAGAGCAAGCAATTATGGTGTAAAATTGGTATTTGTTAGAGTTGAGAGAAACACTGTGATGGTGCTGGCAGTGAGGATGTGCACTCCCTGGCAAAACCCTGGAGGATGCAGTTAGGACATCCTAACGCTTCACGTTCTCCAGGGCTGTGAGTTTGCAAGCTACAATGTTGCTCCCTGGTTAAGGGAGTGGATATTTTTTTCCTCTAGCAAGTCAAATCCCAAGAACTGAATTATTGGAGTTTTCCTGAAGCCAAAGGCAGGGGTTCACTGGGCATAAAAGGATGCTCAGAAATGAGCTGCCAAGTGTTCTCCTAACACATCCCCCTCGGTCAGTGAGCTAGGATCAGGCCTCAGCAGCAGCTGCTGACTGAACCTGCACTGCAAAATATATGATTTTTTAAAAAGGGTTGTTAAATGTTTCCGTCAAATGACTTTCAGTGTATAGAGGGTGCTCCGGTGCTGTAGGTATCTTCAGAATGGTGCTCTAGGAAAGCCTGTCCCCTTGGGCAGCTATGTTAACTTGCAATAGGTCCCTTGAAATCGGTGGAGCTGTTGCAGACACACAGTGAAAGCAAAGCACAGGCTGCTCTGATATGTTTGTGTGGGGGTTTCCCAGCTGTACGTGCGGTGAGATAAAGCTCAAAATGAAACATTGTTATAACAATGAAAAAATGCTGGGGTAAAAATCATGTTATTTCCTTTAGAAAGGGGAAAAGAAAAGGACCTACTTTTATTTTTTTTCCTTTATTTTCTATTTCATTCTACCCATGTTTATAGTGTGGAATACATCTTGATATGATTGTTCTTAGTGCCAGTGGGAACTAAGTGGGTGTTCTGGAGCAAGATGTCTAGGATACACAGTCCAAAGAGCCTGGGGTACAGGATGTTCTTAAAGCTCTGTCATAGTTCCCATATGGAAAGCAACTGTGGGCTTTGGAGGGTGCCTGGTGTACCTGTTCTGCTAGGATGCTTTTTGAAAAGGAATACCAGAAATAAGGGCCTGGATTTCAATTTTTCATGGTAGACTTGAGAAACAGTCTGTCTTTGGCTGAGTTTTTCACTTCATTGATGGCATTGATGGTTTAGCAGTGCTTCTGTTTCAGTTTTCCTGCTCTATATTAGTGAACCCAAACAGACTCCTCCGACTGCACAAAATTCTAGTCTTCGGGGAGGCTCTTTTGCCTGCACTCTGAGCTGACACTGCTCCCTAGGGAAGGGTTTGCCCTCTCTACCACTGGTCTCGTGTCTCCTTTGCACAAGCACTTACATGGCAAGTGAGGGACCTGACCAGGATGCCAAGTTGAGTGGAAATTTCCAGATGTTAGGGAGTTAAACAGATTTGAAGAGTAAGGAAAAATCAAAAGTTCTATCATTCTGTGTCTTCCTCCCCTCCCACACTTTGATGTTTCCTTTTGTTTTCTTTTGTTCTGCTTGTCTAAATTTCAGTTTTCTATGTGTGAGTGAGGTCTCTCACGAACTCCAGAGGAGAGATTTTCAAAAGGACACCAAAAATCTGTGCTAGATTTGTGTCGTGAGTCTGAGAATTAGATCTCTTGCCATCTTTGAAAAGCAATTTGTGAACACATAACAAAGGGCGGGGGGGAAGAAAGAAAGAAAGATGTGCTCTGTTATTGCTAAGACAAATTAACATCTTGTTGTCTCACCAAAAGGTTTTTATTGTTGTTTGGAGTATTTTGATGAGATGACTTCTACTATTTTAGGAAGCTGAGTAGACCTACTGGCTGTTTACAGGGACTTACCACTCTGGCCTCTACAAACCTTCTAGCCAGGAGAGCTTCTCTCCTGGGGCTTGCCTTGGGACCCTTTGAGCCAGTTTGTGCTAAATGGCCAGGAGAGATGAGAGGGACAGCTGCCTTTCACCCAAAGCCAGCTCGTAATTCTTCTCAAACTGTTCTGGGAAACTACATGTTTGTTCAAGTCCTTCTGAAAACTTTTTCAGAAAGAATGCCTCCTCATTTGCTCTTATTTATGCCGTGAATGGTATCCACCAGATATGTAAATACACAGAGATAACAAGTAATTCATTGTAAAGTTGTGATTGTTTTTAATTATTTGCCGGACATCTGTCTGAAGCAGATAGCAGAACTGAAGGCCTGTGTTGAATTGGTGATGTATGAAAGGCAATCTCATGGTATTGAACTGCGTTGGAATACAACTTGCAGCAGAAAAAGGAAAGGAAGTGTGGTCAGTGTTTGTATGATATTGTTTAGATAACGTTTTACTGAGATATTGAGAGAAGTATTACTAAAAATCACAGTCTTTGCACATCATGGGAACTACTTGGTTCCTGCAAGCTCTTCAGACAAAAACAAACAAACAAAAACTGCTGTGCAGTCTCTTTGGATCACTTTGAGTTCCCTTTTGAGAAGCTATTAGGAATCTCATCTTCAAGGTAATTACTAAGAAAGCAGCCTGCAGACTGACTGCTTATTTATGCTAATGCTTGGCCTTTCCAGAGGAATTTTACCTGAAGAATTCAAAGGTTTTTGCAGGCATGACAAGAATTTTATGTGTGAAGATAGAAGCCTTGTGAGAGAGGTGTGGAAAGTGCTCTGGGAACTGTTCAGTGTACCCTGAGTGCTCCCCACTTAGATTTCCTGTCCCTACAGCTGCCAAGGATAGCAGGGAATGGAAATTCCTTTGGGATGTGTCAACCTGTCCTGAAAAGAGGAGTTATGCAAGTATTAATTTCATAAGCACATTCTCCAGGGTAGATTTGCTTTTCCTTTAGTGTTCAACTGAGTGAATTTCACAGACACATGAGACTGAGGTGGGTTGTGTGGAGTCTGGTCCACGTTTTACATTCTTGCTGCCTCTGCACGGGGTGGGAAGGGCCAGACAGTAGCTGTTGTGCCTGACAGTCTGTGGGGGATCTGAAAGAGAATAAGCTGTTGAATAAACTTGGGTTTTAGTTACTCTTTAGTAAGCTGAATATTACCTGATATATTTATTGCCTTACTAGCACTGAATGTTATCTTGGGCTATGGGTATTTTCCAGCTAATCCTTTTAATCCTTTTTTTTTTTTTTTGAAAAAAAAAATTTTTCTTTTTTTTCCTTTTATTTTTTTTTTTTTTCTTACTAGCACTGAATGTTATCTTGGGCTATGGGTATTTTCCAGCTAATCCTTTTAATCCTTTTTTTTTTTTTTTGAAAAAAAAATATTCCTTTTTTTCCAGCTAATTCTTTTTTCCTTGGCCTATGGATATTTTCCAGCTAATCCACTGCATGTGGGCTCAGGTGGGCAGGTTGGAGAGGCATCATTGCCTCTGCTCAGGAACATGAACCAGCACGGAGGTGGCTTGTTCTTCTCAGACTGAGAAACTGATGCCACGTGGCTGGTGATCTTTGCTCCTGAAAGGGCAGCACAACTTGGCTGTGCGTGTGCTGAAGGGTTTTAATGTTTTACACATACATAGGTATTTTGGTGAAGATAAGGAATGGGCATAAGCAAAACTCCCAGCTATTATTCTCAGTTAGAGTCCAGATACTTCTCTCAGAAACCTGCACGGGTGATTTGAAGCTGCGAAGGCTATTTCTGTGCAGCCTTGAGTTGCTTTCCAGACAAGAGAATGAGAAGCAAAGATAAATTAACATTTCAGCTTCTATTCTCATCTGAAGTGAGAGTGACTGGGTTCTTATTAAGAGTTTATTTTAACTAGAAGCCACAAGTTCTTTTTTTTTTTTTTTTAACTCCTTTCTTCTCCTTTCCTGGAGTGACCTGGTAGGCTTATTCTTTAATTCTGGCACTAAAGAAAAATGGTTTTGCTATGTGGAAGGGATTTTGCAATAGTAAAAAATTTTGATTAATTAGAAAACATTTCCTTTCCCCCAGAAGCATCAGTTTGCTGAACCAGAAAGTCGTATCAGCTTCTTCTTTGCTACATAATAATTGCAATTACCATTGGAATAAAAGGAATGAATTAAACAATGATTTGAATAGTTTGGTAAGCAGGTGGCCAGTAGCATCTCACAAAGCTGGTGGGGAGCTCTTGCTTGGTGGCGCTGGCACCTTGTGGTTACCTACTAGCTGTTGCTCCCCAGCCTGCTGCCCAGGGCTGGTGGTCTCCTTGCTGTCCCCCTTGGTAGGCCTAGCTGTTAGCAGCAGGTTGTGAGCTGAACAAATGCAGATATGCCTGCCTTGAGTCCTGTTGACTTCAATGGATCCACTAGCGCCTGTGGCACCATTTGTGTGCACCGAACAAAGCAGAAGCTCTTGCTTCAGAGAGAGCCCATAAACATTCTGTATTCCCTGTACATCTGCAGGCACCTACACAGATGGGTGAATTTCTCCTATGGCTAATCCTAAAATATTGGGATTGAGTAACGCAACTGGCCCCCACTGAAAGGGGGAAGTCCTGCCTGTCTCTCGCGCCTCCTAAACTCACACCCTGCTTTTGGCTGGGCTGTTTTAGGGACTTTAGCGACTCCGTGAGGAATCTGGAAAACACGGATAGGAAGGAAAGATGGGAGGAGAGAGGGGTGACTCCCACTGGGAGCACAAGCAAGCTCTTGTATTTGCTCAGCTGTCTGTGCAGGGATTTACTTCTGATTAAACATCATGTGCTTCCTCTGGGGTGTGCAGGGATGTTCTGCAGGAACAGTCCTGGAATTGGAGCTTTATTTCTGTGTGTTGGTGCGTGCTTAGCACCCTGCTGCTTTAATGTTCTTATTGCATAATGCAAAACTAACAACTAAAACGGCACGCTAGCTCCTGCAGCTTGGTATGTGTGCAGTTTGCCTTATTCATGTAATCCATGTTTTCTCCACTTTTTTCATCTGTTTGCTGGTCTTTTTCAGTACACAGTAGGAAGGAGATCTTTTTGATACTATTATAAGTCTTGGTTCTGATCTGGCATTCCTCAAAGAACTAAACTTCGTACTGAAGGAGGAGACGATTTTGAGTTCTGCTGGAGTTTCCAACAACCCTTTTCTGCCCTAAACCAAGAGATTAGCGAAAGATTATACAACCAGAGATTGAAGACCGGCATTTTCAATGAAGATTCATGACATTTCAATTCAAACTCAGTTGCACAGTTTCACTTCCTGCCATTTTGGAAGCCTAAGAAATCTAAATGGGCAATTGAGATGCTTTAATCACTTCAAAACTTTTTTTTTTCCTTCAAAATGTCTAAATTCTACATAGGTCCTTGACTCCTTCCTCAAGTCATTTTTTTCTTTTATATATATATATATACACATATATACACACACACACACACATATATATACTGATATATCTGTATCTGCCATCTCTTCTACAAAGATGACAGCTGTAGAGTAATGGTTATTACTTCCTACCTTGACAGGTTCAACCATTATATAAATTATATATGTGCTCTTTCAGAGCCTATACTTGAGCGCTATCCGAACTTAATGCATTTGAAAAACCTTCAAGTAGCCTCTGTGGGAGGAAATAAAATCCGAAGCTGCTCCGCCTGCTTTCCAATAGGCTTTACTAAAGAGACAAGTATTACAGACTCACAGAATGGCTGAGGTTGGAAGGGCCCTCTAGCTGTGGGTGCCTGGCAGGGCCCTAACACACTCCCAGCTTCTGCACCGCTGAAGAGCTGCACGGTGTCACGAGGCTGTGCGATGCCTTGGGAGGGTAACTGGAGATTGCAAAGGATGGGTTTCACTGTCAAGTAATGACTGTTATTTTCATGCATGATACACAGAAATGGGATATTTTATTTAAATACAAAATTAGAGTTTGAAACTGGTATTAATCATTCCACACTTCATAAATAAATAAAAATAAAGATAAACTTCCAAGTAAGTGCACAATTCCTCAAAGTCTGGAGGAACATGAATAGTAGCAGATGTAGTTGCTGCTATTCCATATGATGCAGAAGATGATTACAAGAAATCCCCATTGTTAGGCATTTCAGATGCCCTTGTAAACTTGGTAGTTTTAACGAATACAGTGTTTTCTACTATTCAGTGTGTGTGTTTTGAGATCCTATGTAATGTAACATTTTGCTCTGTTCTCTACTAAGCCTGCAAAACTTCTCTTAAATCCCTAATAGTAATGTTACTACATATATTGTTTTATTTTCTGTCCTAGTATTGGATGTGATATGGTTAGCAGGGAAGCAAAGAACACGGCTGAAAAAGCCTGTTTGCTGCTGCTTTTTGTTGCCGTTGTGTAGTAGCTGCCGTTCTGAGTAGCAGGTGAAGAAAAGTCAAACTCTTCCTTACCATACCTTTCTGCAGATACCTATGGTTGCTGGCTGCACCTTTATTCTGATATAATTATTTTCTCTTTTTACAGTATCTGTTTACTGTCTCAAAGAAATTCCTATGGTCATGTAAAATAATTCTTTAGAATGTAATGACAAATACTGACATTAATTTTGAAATTTCTTTGAGACAGTTCATCGAAAGGACACAATAATCACCAGGGGTCCCAAAAGGTGTGCTCCAGGGAGACACGTGTGAGGGTGGGACATGCTGTGATTTGTTTGAGGAAACATAATGACTCTGCATGATCATGCTGGGAAATTCAATACCTGTGTATATAACTGTGATACATTGCATTCGCCACAGCTTATATGGGGTGCAGGATAGGTGGAGTGATCCCCTGTGCATCCCACAGTGCAATAGAGAGAATGCTGCTGCCTTCTTAATGCTGCTGCCTTCTTAATGCTGCCTTGGTGTTGAGAGGTTCATCCCCAGTATCAGTGACAGTTAGACACTAATATAAAATCTGCAGCATGTAGTGTTTCTTTTTTTTCTTAGGAATAAGTTCTACTCGCTTCTCCTACCACATTCATTTCTAAGCATTAAAGAGTTCTGTCAGCTCCTCAGAGTATTCTGGATGTTTTATCCCTATTCTATGGGGACAGCCCTCAGCAACTGAGCATCCTGTTAATATTTTAGCTAGACAAAGTGGTCTAGTAGATCTAACAGCTTCCTTCCTGGAAAAGCTGTGCTCCCTGTGCTCTTCTGGTTTTTATCTGACTCGTCACCACCTTTATCTGATTTAAACAGGCAGAAGCCAAATCTCATGTGCTGGAAGTGGAGGGAGGAAGCAAAGAGACTAATTTGGTCATTTCTTCTGACTACACAAGTTGTCCTCCTCCTGCCAACTCTCCAGTAACACTCGGGGTCTTACATGTAAACTCTTCCTGGCACTTTGTTGCTATAGTAGGAGATATTACAGGAACAGATCATAAAAATATTGAAATGCCTGAGATGGGGATGCAAATTATTCCATTAGCATCTCATCTGGTTTTGCCAGCATACAGAAAGCTGGACGTGTTCAAACCTTAGTACGCACTATCACAGTATGCAAGACATTATTTGTAAACAGTGTCTGCTGTTCATTTATAGATAGAGGTAAGCTAATGTAATGAAATTCTAGAATAAAAAAAGTAAATATAAAGGTAACCAAAGAAATTTCTTGATGGAGATGCAAAACTTGATCTTTCTTACTGGAAAACAGACACAAGTTCTGTCCTGGAAAGACTTTAGGTTAAGTGCTTTAAATTCTCAAAAATTTATATCATTATCTGAAACCCTTGTTTTCCTTTGTTATCTACTTCACTGACAGCAATGAGGTATATTTTTGAGCCTCAGCCTTCCTATCTTGCTTTCAGTCATCTTCATCACTGGCTTTCTCTTCTGAATCATCATTTTCATAGTCCTTATCATCATATCTGAAGGCATCCTGAGCCTCAGGATCAGACTGACCCTCTTCCTGCTCACCAGGATGCTCAGACTGAGAGCTGGATCTTTCCCCATGCTCATCGTCGTCGTCCTCCTTCTCCTTCTCCTCCTCCTCCTCCTCCTCCTTGTCCTCCTCCTTTTCACAGCCCTGGCCAGAGTCAGGGCTGGCGCTGGCCTCCCTGTCATGGCAAAGCTGGTGAGCATGAAGGCTGCCTCTTGCCTCCTCTTCCTCGCTGGCATGGTCATCCTGCGTGGAGGCTCTGACCACTTTTCTCTTCTCCTCCTCCTCCTCGGTGCGGGACTGCTCAGACCGGGGACTGCTGCCTGCTGCTTCCTCAGGGGATTGGCTTTCTCTGGCTAAATCTTTGGTGAATCTGAAAAGATAATTTGCATGTGGGATTTATTTTTCCAGGTGAGATTTTTTTTTTCACCTGGTAGTTTTTAAAGGAATACTACTATTGGGTAAGCTAGGATAAATCCTGGTAGACTAAGCTGGGGTAGAACTGGGGGAGGAAAAGGGAAGGGGAGGGCACTAGATTATCTTTTTATGCTACTAAGTATTTCTAACTACCATTGCTCGCATATTTCCATTTTGGCCTCCTCTATTTCTTTCTATAGAATAACATTGAAAAAAATATATATTTTTTAAAAGGTGTATTTTAAAAATGCAGCAAATGTAATGCAGAATGAACCAAGACTTACTAGTGAACTGCCAGGATTTTATAGTAAAAAGAACATATAAAAACTACTTCTCTTCATTTTCCTTTGAAGTTCATTACAGTGCACTCCTCTGTCTTATTAAATAATACTCAGGAGAAAAAAAAGTAATGTTAACCTTTGATTAGTTATATGGGAAATAGTACAAATAGCTTCATAGAAAATAAAAATAGATTTCTAATAATTCTATTAATGGCAATAAAATGGCAAAAAAAAAGAAAGGAAACGAAAAGGAAAAATATTTGGTAATCCCTACCTTTTTTTAAAGCTAGTCAGGTTTTTAAAATCTCCAGCACTGGGGTGTTCTAGCAACCTCACTGTTTGCCCTTTCCTTGAAACAAACTCTGTGGATATCCCGAGTTCCCTCAGGGTGTTAGAGTAATGCTTCTCTGCAGCGATTCTCGCATTAATCTGTAGGGAGGGGGGAAAAAGAAAAAGGTTAAATATTATTTAGATGCATTAAATGCCTGGCTTTTTGACACTTTTGTTTAGATAACTAATGCTCTGTCTAATTGCATGTAGCAGGTTAAATGACTATTCTCTGCAGATAAGAAAGGCAAAACAATACTCAAAAATTTTATACTGATTTTTCTTCCTTCTTTGTACTAGGTTTTGTCAAGTTTGCTTCCTGCCCCATTGGCTGATTAAAGGCTATATTTGCATATTTACATACAATTTACATATGCACACATATATATGCAAACACACACACATATATATACACACACATACACACACATATACAGAGTAAGTGAATATATATGCGTGTGCATGTAGTATATATAGTGTATATGGATATTTAAAAGGATAAAACCATCTAACTTCATAGTAGCACAAAGAATGCTTGAGTTCCCCTCTACCTGTTCACCTCTCAACTTGCAGCTCTCTCATTTTTGCTCTAAATATTGTTGTATTTAGAGCTACTCCCATTGTAAGTGAATCAGACAGGATGGGGTTTTCCCTTCAAGACAAAAGCATGTAAAGTTTTCCTCTGTGCCAGAGTTTGCAGTGGTGGCTTCTCGAAAGACTAAACGACTATCACAGCTTTTTCTGAACCTCGCATTTGACAGTGCTTTTCACATGCTACACTTCATCTCATTTGCCTGGGCAAGCCATTAACTAGTGTTCAGTGACTTGTGCATGGCACCTGTCAGAAAAAAAAAAAGTTGCCTTTACCCTGTTTAGGTGGGTTTTATTCACCTATGAATTGTCAGTTATGAATTAGATAGTAGTTAGTTTAAGTAACTAAAACAGTCTGGCAATTTCAATGTTTGTATTGGCAGCTTTTGTTTAATGCAAACAAAAAAAAATCTAAATAGGTATTCTTTGCCAGTTCTTACTGTGAGGTTTTTGATAATAATAAGAATTATTTAGTAAAAAGATATAACAAATTATCTTCAAGTCTGTGTTTTAAGTAGCTTTACAACAAGAAAGAGCTATTGGAAAAATTAAGACTCGAGTCAAATGGAGAAGACGATGAGTTACAATTTCTTGCAACTCTAGTATTACAGGATTGACTATTAAAGTACACCCAGTATTAAAAAACCAAGATGACACTGCATCACAACCAGAATAGTTGTTTTTTGGGGAGAAAAAAAAAAGTCCTGTTTACAAGAGCCATCTCAGTCCTCTGTGCAAGCCAGCCATGGAAGCTTGGCCACAGATAGTAGAAATATTACTATGGAGACATGGCAATAGAGATTAAAAGGGGCAATTACTACCCTTAAAAATATTTTTCAAGTATCTTCTGAAAATGTTTGACTACTACTACAAATGTTCTAGGCATCATTTGAAGATAACATTAAGATGTAATTCAAGACAACCTGAGTGGCTCTTTCCAAAAGCAATGGCCTTTGGTTTACTCGTTCTTCCATTTCTTGCAATTCTTGCAAATATTCTTGCATTCTCTGCTTCTCATAATCCCTAAGAGAAATATAGTACATTATACTGATTATTACTTTATAATACGGAAGTAATTTCCTATAGCAGCTAAGATTTAATTGCTTGTGACAAACTAAATATTGTCCTACTTAAAAATACATAAAGGATAAATTATTTTTTGCTGGTTACAGAGTCTGAGAAAAAATGTCTCATTTCACAGCGATTGCTTGCCTGGAAGTGCTGAACAAAACTAGCTCAGAACCAGGCACTTTGCATCTGCAGAGAAAGGTCCTTGCTAGTGGGGTTAAATATAAGGGTCTGAGTCTGGATTCTTAAGAATTCTTAAGTTTTTTTTCTTAAACACTGAATTCGTATGTTGACAAAAAAACCCAGTTGTTCTAAGCAAAACTGAAGCTTGAAAGGACTACTAAAATTAGCATACACTGTAAGAAATTAATTTGATATCATAAAGCAAAAACAAGCAAACGACAACAACAAAAAACAGTACTTTAGGTTTGTGCTTAACCTGTGAGCAGGGTTACTATTTTTTTTTTCCTAAATGGTTCTTCCAGGGTTCCATCAATATAGTGGGATGACTATATTTTTGATTCGGCAAATTAAATCATACCTAAACTTGTTGTAAGCAATAGATGGTTACAACATCATTGGGTTACAGCCCAATATCATGAGCTATCATTAAGGCTTTTGTCATTACCAAAGCACTAACATTTTTGCTCTTTACTCTCAGATGCAGCTTGATGATTCAGTTGTAGGCTGGTTCATCTGCTCAGGCCCCACGGAAACGCATGGAGCCAGCTGTGGTTGCACCTAAGCTAACAAATCCCGTGGAGCTGGAGTGGTGGGAGATGGAGAGTGACTCTGGGTGGGCCCTGGCAGTCACACGGCTGTGTCTGCCACACAGGTAATTAATCCTCCTGCGCTGGCCCAGCTCTGGCATTACTAAGTCAAGATATTTCAGGTAAGTGCATATGTATGGAGATAAGTAGGGCACATTATACATCTATGTATCCTTTTTCCTTTCACCTACCATTTTCTGAATTTCTGCAATATTTGCAGAAATTGCAGTGTTTGCACCAGCAGGCTGAAGGAGTGAATATCATTGTTATTTGCTAGTTCTCTCAGAAGGCTTTCTACAAACTCAATTATCTGTTAGAAGAACACTTGTATTAATATAACTTATCCAACCTATGCTGAAATAAGATTTATCAAGTTAACCCCTTATACCAGCCTTAATGCATCCATCAGCAATAAGGAAGCAGACTTGCTGTGCAGTAGCATAATTGTATGTACAGATAAGAATTAAAGAGGAGTGTTTTACAATACTAAGAAAATCTATTTAACCTAAATACCAAAAAAGTGAGGTTTGCTACTGAATGAACTCAAATCGAACCTGCAAACATTCTCATCATCTCTCACAAATCTCTCCCTTACTACTGTGACTCAAATTCACTTCTGCATCTCTCCTAGACAGTAGATTATGCTGGGCCCAAGGAGACCCTGCCCAGACAGGAGTGCTTCCTTGTGCATCATCAAGCTCTTGCTCTGAACCAGTTGGTGTGGGGCAAAACCAGTCGTGCCAGAGCTCTGGGCTCAGGCAAACTGCCTTGAAACCACTGCTGCTCTAGTCATGCACTGCTCGTGTGCTCCCTGGGATCCTGCTTCAGCCCTGCTGCTTCGGAGACTGTTGCTGCTTCCTCCTTGTGCTTTGGCTTCAGCTGCCTGTGGAAGGGTGCAGGTATCCTAGTGTCCTCAAGGTATCCTGGCTAGTCCTGGTCTGTCCCATGGAAAATGCTTATTGCAGCGGTGTTCTGACATCCCTGCTTGCTCTGCTTGGCCACTGCACTTCCTGCTTTCAGTGCATGAGACTGTGTGCTTCTGTTTGTGCTGCTTGTTCTATTTCTGGTCACACTGCAGCAATATTGGTGGTGAGTAACTGTTAGGAGGTTTGGTGGGGAAACAATATGTAGTATTGTCTGCCAGAAGGTGCTGCAGCATTTCAGCAAATTTGCTCATTACAGTCAGAGTGTAGAAAAGACTGTTAAGAAAATAGTGGGTTTATTCCTATTTTAACTATACTTACATTTAGCTATTCTTATTTTAACTCTAAAGTAAGAAGAGATCCATATAAAGCAAAGGAGAATGGGAAACCTCACTGTTGGCTTTAAATTCTCAGCCTCCACAAAAACAGCCCTGGCTTCCAGCCTCCCTGTATGTAGAGAGATCTCTGAACCACCTCTACCCTGGACAATACTCTGAACACCTTCCTTAAACTGTAGTATGTTAACGTAAAGGCTGCCAGTATAAGCTATGAATCTTATAGTCAGGCGTATCTCCTAATCAGTCACCCTACATGGTGCAGGCTCTGCCTCTCCTCCTGCTGCCCAAGGGCTGCTGTGCCTGAAACACCAGAGCTCTTAGTGCCCATTAGTGCCCTTCTCAGCTCCATGGAAGTGAGTCCTAGGGAGAGGACGGTACTGCAAACAGGCTCCAAAAGCTCATTAAAGGTTCATTTGTAATGCTGCTTCCAGCACCAATAAAAACAAAGAGCAGAAATACCAAGTTAGATACGTACACAAGGCCAAGCAGCAGCTCTGCGCTTGGCTCCAGCTTCCTCAGACCTTGATCTATTGACTGCTACCCTACAGCACTTTTAAGAAGGCTCTGATGGTTTTTTCCTACATGCCAATCTTCTCAATCACTTAAGAATATGTGTTTGTATCTTTACTAAAGGTAACTTTAGAGCCCGTCCCTCTTGAGGACCATCAGCATCCTGGTTAGCTGTTAACATATGGGCTAAAGTTGTAATCCATTACTGCTCTTCTTGCTCCTCTTAAGTGGGAAAGCAGAAGGACAGAGAAGTGAAACATCCCCTACACGAGCAGCAAGACAGGAGCGAAGTTGTACCACTGTCCATCAGTCCACAGTGCAAGGATGGTGTGTAACTAGGTTCTCATTCCTCCTTCCAATTTTTTAAAACTCATTTTCCTTTCTAGTTGGTGTTATTTCAGCAAACAAAGGAGTCTCTTGTTAGCTGACTTCTAATTATATAAGGTGAAGGGCATAGATTAAAATCACTACAATGGGCAACAGATTCCCAGGGGAAATACTAATTCAGGCCTTTTTTTTTTTTTTTTTAACTAGTTGCTTGTGAAATGTATAATTTATCAAATGTATAATTATGCAAACTTAGACTACACCAGATTTTACATAGTATGTTTAGCCTACAATTTACAGTGAGAGGTTCGGGATTTGGGGGAATGCAACAAAATACCTGAATGTTTTTAATTTGGATTTGGACATCTGAGCTAGGCTCTGATGTGGGTCATTGGCCTCAGCCCGGATTGTTATGATTTTCTGCAGTTTTCTCGCTCTTTGTTTCTGCTTTGTTCTGTTCCGTTTTTGTTCTTCTTCCAGTTTTCTCTTTTCCTGAAGTAAATTCCTGGGTGGAAAAATAAACTAAGGCTGAACTCATTTTAAGACAAGAACAAGACTTCAAAGGAGATTTGGCAAAGAAAATTCGAGAGAGAAAAGCAGGATGAAAACAGAGATGGAATAAAAGGGGAGAAGATGCAACCTACTTTAAATGATTCAGGCATATACTGGGAAAGAGCAGTCATCTGTCCATTTCCTATGGACACTTTGAGAAAAATGCTCTACTGTTTCTATAGAAGCCATAAATACTAATTAAGTCTTTTATTTAAGTTATTTAACCCTATATAATATGGTTATAGGGTCCTTATATTGCTCCTATATTTACTGCATACAAGAATTAACTACATATTTAGAAGCACAAAAAAATAGGTCTACTCTTTATTTTGTAAATACTCTTTAAGTATTTACAAAGTTCAGTGCATCACGTAAGGGGTCACCTTATGGCCTGTAGCCGTCTTTTGGTGGATTCTGTGATTTTGGGTGATTTGGATTCTCCAGATCTTAAGCGAAGTGAATTTGCTCTTGCAGGTTTACGTCTCGGAGAGGCGTATGGCCAGCGAGTCTCTTTCAGTTTCTCTTCATCCTCTTGAATGTCCCTCAAAATCTTCCCTTTGTTTGAGGGAATATACGGAGTTCGAAGATCAAAGGGCTCACAGACCGTGATGTGCTTCACTTGCTTCTGTTGCAGGAGCCGTTTCTGAAATTTTTGGTGTAGTATTTCAAAATTGGGAATGTGTGACTTGATCCTGGGTTTGTGTTCGGTTTCCTTTGGTTCAAGGCATTTGTGTTTCTTCTTTTTACCGAGGTCTTTAACAGCCAGCCTGCTGCTGGGCAGAGATGAGTTACGTAGCAGCTCCTCGGCTCTCATTTTGATCCTTATGTCCCTGTAAAGCTCTTCCTCCTTTAACTTGTCATTAACAGCTGGACTGTAAACACACCAAGGAACTGGCTTTGCCTTGAAGGGTTTTGTTTGCTTTTCAGGCACAGAAAGGTCTTTCAATTGCATTTTCCTAATTTCATTTTTTTGCTTCTCTCTTTCAATGAACTTAAATGGCTTCTGAGAAGCCAAAAGCATCAGCCTGCTTCTCTCTTTCACGGATTTCCTGCGTTCTTCGTTTTGCTCCACGATTTCATGGTAGAGCGGAAGGAAAACGGATGCTGGCACTGGGTTGGCTCGGAACTTTTTTTGACACTCTGCCTCCTCTTCGAGTCGCTTCTTCAGTAAGTTATTTTCCATTTCAAGCTGTGACTTGGATTTGACATTCTGTTCTTTCTTCCTAGCTTCCCTAATAGTCATCTGGAAGGGCTTGGGCACGGTGACTTTCGGGGACCAGGCCTTGGGCTGCTTCCCCATCGCCCGGGGCACTGGCGAGCTCGGTAAGCTCTGCTTGGTGCGGGGCACGTAGTCTTCCACAGAAAACCCGTCCCACATTTTTTCAATCTGTTGCTTAGCAAACGCTGATGATCCAGTTTCACTACCGTTTTCTTCAAACATTAATTCTCTGTCAAACTCATCAGATACATTTGAACCTATGGGATCGTCTAAGTCAGACTCAGAGAAGGATCTGTGCAAAATTAGAGGCTGATAGGAGCTCTTCTTCCAAGTTGATCTGTGGTGGGGGGGAAAAAAGGTTTTGAGTTAAGTTCAACAGACACTCATGCAAAGCCAGTGATTTCCACTTCCAGGGTCATCATGAAAACAAAATGGGCAGAGCTGATGGGGAAGAGGATGGGGCATTCACAAAGGATCATACTTTTAAAGAAATTTAGATTATGAACAAATCAGCATTAATTAAAGGTACCATGCTTTACTTAAGTTGCCTGCTTTCAGCTTCATACACACTGTAAATCTTGCAGTTCATTAGCAAGGATTTTTACCAGCTTTTAGGAAATGATAAGGAAACTTGCCACCTTCAGGAAAAGAAAAGAAAAAGCCCTACTTGTGATGTCTGCAAAGCCCCTGCATGCTGCACGAGACTAGAAAGGGGTACCAAATGGAAGATTGTGAAGAAACTTACCTACAACATATATTAGAAGCTGCATCTGTTTTGCCCAAGGATTGTATTCCTTTTAAGTGTAGCTTATTCCGACACATACTTTCTAATTTCGCCATGGTCTCCACGTGGGCATTCTTCAGTTCTTCTAGTTTCAAGTAATATTCTTGGTTGGAATTGCACACTTTGGAGAAGTCTATCCACTCATCACGATCCCCATTTGCAGAGAAGGTCTGCTCTTCTTCAGCTTTTGCATCCAAATTAAATCTGCCCTAGAAGAGATTTTTGTCAGATTTTAAGACTGTTAGGAAAAAAAAAAGGGGGGAACAAAGTTCATAATATCACTTAATTTGATTAAATCTAATGGGTGATACAGTAATATCAAACAGATGAACTTGAATAGACTTGTATAGACTTGAATGCAAAGTTATATGGAATAATCTTACTACATAATAATTTTTATCCTAAGGATTTTATCTAAAGCATGTGAATTTCTTAACGGTCTATCTTGTAATAAGGATGTTATAGCAGGAACTAAGATAAATAAGTTAGTAAGAGCACACTCTTTTCAGAATAGTAGTTTTGCCTTGATTACTACATGCAGCTTAAAAACCCCCACATTTTTTAAACAGACTGGTCTGCCTCTCGTTCTCATCACTAGTCTGAGCAGAAGCTTTGTGCTATCTTGTGCATAACTGATTTCTCCTATTATTTCACAAGGGCTTGTGGAAGTAGGAAGTATTCTGCCCAATTTTCATTCTTAAATAGCGTTTTGTCAGCTGGCACTTTGGGGCAAGGGAGAGCATTGTTTACGTATTTTTAAAGTTTGAAAAAGTTAGAGAATAAAATATTAAAACAGAAACAACACCAGCACCCAAGCTTCGTGCCTACACAAAAGGCTCCTTGGAGCTATTCTTAGGCACCCTACTTAATCCTGTAACTAGGCAGCCTATTTAATCCTGTAACTTTTTAAATTCCCTCCTGGGACCAGGCTCACACTCTTCCTCACGGGGGTACTGAACCGGCTTTTGCATTGCAGCCAGGGACGCCTGGGTCGGGGTTTGCCGTGTTCTCAGCGCAGAGCCGGTTCTTGCTTTGGCAGCGCAGCGGCGGGGCAGGAAGCGGCCGGCCCCGCCGCG